>CM071934.1:33312729-33912729 GCA_016081115.2 Rehmannia glutinosa | reverse complement strand
AACACAAAAAGAAATGAGCTAAGAAAATTGACAAATGCTAAAGAAACAGCATATATAGGAACCCTATATCAGCTTTGAAGACTCAACCACAAGATATCAAACAACATGAAGCAACATATCATAAAGTAAAAATAAATTAGAGCTAACTCCGATCACTACAATCATGAAATGACACACAACTACAATGAATCTCGCAAAATCTAATGAAAAATAACTCTCAGGAGCAATTCAGTAAAATTGACCTCAATGAGAAGTAGAATTAATTCATAATTCAGTTAAGCCAAAGTAATCCAAGTTAAATAAACACAGTGAAAAAGAAAAAAATAGGGCGGAAACCAAAAAAAAAATAAAAAAATCCAAATTCTAGTTTACCTTCCATAGCAGAGAGAGAAGAAAATTTGCAAAAATTGAATTCAGTTTTACTCCCAGATCACAGACGTCAGTAAACAGCAAGTCTTTACCGACTCTTCTCCATCTCCTTCTCTCTCTCTATACACACAATTTCTCTCTCTCTCTATACACACAATTTCTCTCTCTCTCTACATGTATGTATGTCTGAATTCTGATTGCTGAAAAACCAAAATGCCTCGATTTGGCAGAAGCGTGTAATACTTTATTTATGTTTCTTTTGTCGTCAAATATTTTATTTTTCATGTAAATTCTAAACAAATAAAAGTTACTATTGTTTATTGTTTTGTTACAGTTCTTGTTCTACCTGAAAAGTACTGGCACATATATTTCAACTGAATTTACCATTGTTCAAATTTATTTGAATATTTATCGAGATTTAAAATTGTTGATCACCTTTGAGTTGAATAAAAGTAGAATTCGACTAATTTAACTTTTATACATGTTTTATTATATTTTAACTATAACTTGAAATTGAATTGAATTCAAAAAATCTATTTTTCTAATACAAATCATGAGAGAGGAGGAGATAGGAGGAATCGAACTGAGTCATATATCTAAATTTTACAAAAGTCTAATCATTTGTGTACTAAACGATTCCCATTTGAATTTCAAATCTTGTTAAAAATAATTGTGTTCAAGTTTAATTCATCCTATGTAACAACTTGAATTCAAATAAAAATTTATTGATTCATCTCACGTTGAATAATATAATTCTTTTTACGACCCTACAAAGTTTCGTTGTACCTTGTTTGTGTCTAAATTTATTTAGCTACTGTTGTTTAATTTTTGTTTCAGCTTTTTTGCAATTTTAAATGATTCTTTTGGAATTAGAGTTAAATGTTGATTGGTCCTCTATTAATTATAGAGAAGAGCATTTATTTAATTATACTTCATAACTTATTTTTCTATATGCAATTATTCAATATTGACAGGGTACTTACGTAGTTATAATTACTCTATTTACTATATGCAGTTATTTATTGTTGACAGGGTACTTACTGTATTCCCATTGTGGTAATTTATATGGAAAGAACAAAAATAAATACAAAACAAATATAATTTGCATTGTTAATCGAGACAAATGATTAGTGATGGGGGTGGATTTATGATGATGGCTTAAATGCCACTGTTGATTTTCTTTTGACTTGAACAGTAGTTACCCTCGCTTTCGAATTCGTATTTGGGTACCTTACCTTCTGAATTTTGATTTCCTAGTTAACTTTAAAAAAGCTACTCCTAATATAACATAGATGGGATCATGGGACAAAGGGTAAAAATCATATGCAAAGTTATGGCTTTGAGCCCTTCGGATTGGTCTGGATACCTCCCTACTGTGATTTTTTTGCAGGGGAATGCTCCACCACAGGTTTCACGCAGGCCTAAGTTGGTGATTTGGCGAGCCCCTCAATCTTCTCAGATCAAGGTTCGAACACGGATGGTTCGTTTGATCGAGACACCTGATTCTTTGCGGCGGGGGGATTGATTCGAGATCATTCAGGGCGGACTTATGTTGGCTTTTCATTGTTCTCTCCAGGCGGTGTCTAGCTTTCATCTTTGAGCCTCTGGGCTGGAGATGGGGCTGCGGCATGCCCGTCGTTTTTCTCTTGATTTGGATCGAGTTGGGACGCAGCGGTGGTGGTCACCACGATCACTTCGGTGGCCTTGGCTCTTGGCGGGTTCAAGACACCCACGATTCGCATTCGGAACATCTTTGAAGGACCTTGATTCGATTTCCCACATACACGAGAGAGGGAATCGACCACAGATCACCTAGCGAGTTGGGAGTCGCTACCTTGGCGATCACATTGTTGATGAGGGCACGGCTTCTCACCACCTTCTTGCGCTCATTCGGATGGACACAGGATATCCGAGCTTGATTTTCATAGATCATTGGTTCTCCTATTATTCTTTAGATTTCTCTCTATGATAGTCTTTCTAGATATCGTAGTGATATGTTATTTGTTCTTTGATTTTTCCCCTTGTGGCGCATGACATTGTATGACATTTTGATTATTTGATATACGGGTAGGGGATCACGCCTCAATCCCCCACCCAGGGTGTTATTTTGCTAAAAAAAAAAAAAAAAGTTAGGGCTTTGATTAGCGAATGGGGATTGGAAAATGTATACGATGTTGATTATTACAAAGTTACGAGGATCGGGAATCTTCAAATGGCAAATTACGAAAACAGAAGATTACAAGGCGAGCTAGCTATTACAAAAGATAGAACTTTCGGAAGCGAGTCGAGACGAATCTCTTTCCGCAAAGCAATTACGTCCGGGCTAGTGCTCACGGTTTGACGTATTGCTTCCAAAGATGAAACGGCTTACGTCTTACGTGTAGTAGCACCACTAACACGCTGAAGCACCTTGAACTAGAAAAGTCTTTCAAGACGGTTAGTTCTTTGGACTTAGTGCGAGAATGTAGAAATAGCTTTTGGAGGTGTATGAAATCTTTATGAATTTTTCGTGTCAAATCTGCAATGACACAAAGACAATGATTTTATAGACAACCAACACCGCAGGAGATAAAAAGGTAGTGGGCATTAATCCAATTGTAACATCCCGGATGTTACACCCCACTACTCCATAATGGACAAGTAGTGGGCTCTTTTGGTGATCACTCTTTGTAGGAGTTACTAACTCCAATGATCACGAATACGGACACCTCTGATGTCCGATTCATTGGCTTCAACAGATCCATCCGATCGCTCGAACAGGGCAAGCCCATTTTCGAGTGGCAAAACTTTAGTGGACTGGACCGGGCCCGATAGGGCGGGCCGCCCGACCCCAGGCCAGGCCCGGCGGGGCGCGCGCGTGTGGCCCACTTGTGATCATCCACTTGTGTTATAGTTTATACAACAAATAACACCTTCTAGTAAATAAACTAGGATAAACTATGATTTGTATTCCATGTGGGATAATGCATAAGCCTTTCATCTCCCTTTAAATAATCTTTACATAATGCCCATTTATGTGGCTACCTTCGTGTATTAATTTCTCACTCACGAAATTCGGTTTGAGAAATAAAAATACTACGAACATCTACTTTCGAACGTAGATTAATAATATATAATTTAATTCCTCCAGAATTAAATATTTAGCCACCGAAAAATTGGTCAAAGTCGGGTCGACACCCACTTTATCAAAACCAAAATTTCCAACAATCCCCCACATGAGTGGAAATTAAAGTATGCATGAATGCGGACACACAAACCGATCCTCAAGAGATAATATTGCATTCGGAAAGGTAGCTTATGGCTTTGAACCTTCCGTAGTCAATACCATCGGGTACACTTGGCGGCTTAGTGGACGCAATGCTTGAACTATTCCTCCACGGTGTATACCGAGTCAACGATATTAACACAATAATGTCTCAACACCTTGTTCTCACGTTTTGTGTCCGTTTCGGCCATGGACACCACTTTGGATTCATAAGTGTTACTTTGAAGCGCCCGCACTTCTCACTTATATAGGTGATCTCCTATCCGAGTATCTGCCATACTCAACCTCAACGAGGTGTAGAAATCATTAAAAGTCAAATGACTTAGCCTCACCACAACTTTGGGTGTTTCAACACTTGGTTTTGCTTTCTAGGGATGGGTTATAACATTGTTTCCAAGTGTTACAACATAACCTTCATAGTTTAGTTTTCCCATTGAACCAAGTTCTTGGGATCTCCGATCATCATGGTTGGGTTACCACTATGATAGTTATTTTTACTTTGTGGACTTCAAGCCTATTCCTCTAGCAATTTACCCAATTGATCTCGATTGATCCTTTTGTCAAAGGATCGCTAAATTGTCTTTTGACTTTACGTAGTCAATTGACATCACACCATTTGAGATCAACTGTCTAACGGTATTGTGTCTCAGCGAATATGTCTAGACTTACCGTTATACATATTGCTCTGTGCCCTTCCTATAGCCGCTTGGCTATCACGGTGAATCATCACGGAAGGCACGTGCTTCCTCCAACATGGAATATCTTCCAGAAAGTTTGAAGCCACTCGCTTTCTTCACCGACTTTATCCAAAGCTATAAACTCGATTCCATGGTGGACCGAGCTATACATGTTTGCTTCGTGGACTTCCACGATACCGCACCACCTCCAATGGTGAATATGTATCCACTAGTTGAATAAGAATCTTTCGAATCGAGATCCAACTAGCATCACTATATCCTTCAAGTAAATTTGGATATCTTGAGTAGTATAGCCCATAATCCAGGTATACTTCAAGTATTTTAACACCCCAGTTAACGCTTTCCAATGCTCATGTCTTGGATTGCTCGTGAACCTACTCAACATATTTGAGGGTAGGCCAAGTCGGACGTGTACAATTTGTGATGTACATCGACGCCTATTATACGTGAGTATTTCATTTGAGCCACTGGTTTCTTTTTATTAGCAACCAGATTTATACTTAAATCAATAGGCGTCTTTGACGGTGAATTGTCAAAAGCATTGAATTTCTTGAGCACTTTCTCCACATAGTGGGATTGTGACAAGATAATTCCATTAGAGTTCTTGATTTTTATCCCAAGGATTACATCGTGATCCCCATATCCTTCATGTCAAAGTTCCTCTTTAACATTCTTTTAGTCTCCATGATAGTATCATGACTCCGCCCATGATTAACAAATCGTCTACGTATAGACAAACTATGACAAATGCTTCGATGTCCCTTTGACATATACGCATTTATCACACTCGTTGATTTTAAATCCATTTGACAACATCGTATTGTCAAACTTAAGATGCCATTGTTTTGGAGCTTGTTTCAGTCCGTCATACAAGGATCTTATTAACTTGCACACCTTCTTTTCTTGACCGGCCGCAACAAACCCTTGAGGTTGTTCCATGTATATTTCAAAGCATCTATCTCTCCATTGTAAACGCCCGTCTTGATGTCCATCGATGAATCTCTAGATTATGCAAAGCAAAGCAATCGCAAGAAGCACCCGAATAGACGCAATCCTCGTTCTTTGGAGAATAGGTGTCAAAGAAGTCATATCTTTCTTTTTGTTTAAAGCCTTTGGCTACAAGCGTGCTTTATACTTATCAATAGTTCCATCGCTTTATACTTCTTCTTTAGGATCCATTTACATCCTAAAGATTTATGACCAAAGGAGGAGATCAACCAACTCCCAGTATGGTTACTGAGAATGGACTCGATTTCACTATTGATAGCTTTGCCGAGAGCGGAGCATCCGGGTCGCAGAAACCTCTTTAATTGAGTTTGGATCACCATCTAACATAAATGTTATGTAATCGGGCCCAAAAGACTTAGCCGTCTTAGACCTCTTACTTTGCGTCTCGATTCTTCACTAATTGGTGTTGAACCACTTGCGATTCGTGAGTTCTGTTATTAGTACTCACTTCTAATTTTTCTCTACAAGGGTAGACATCCTCAAAGAATACAACATTCCTTGATTCGATTATGGTACCTTGGTCATTTAGGATTTTCGACTTATGTATCATAAATCTATATGCACTACTTTGGTATGCATATCCCACAAAGACACAATCAACTGTCTTTGGTCCAATTTTAACTTGTTTTGGTTCGTATTGCTACCTTAGCCAAACACCCCCACACTTTAAGGTATTTATAAGAAGACTTACGATTTTTCCACAATTCATAAGGTGTCTTATCTTTCCCTTTAAGTGGTATTTTATTCAATATGTGGTTGGTCATTAAAAGCGACTTCCCCCACATATTCAGGGTAATCCGGAACTTATCAACATGGCATTCATCATCTCTTTTAGAGTCCGGTTTTTGCGTTCAAAGAACAGTTGAATCGTAGTGAATATGGTCTTTGTTGTTTGATGAATTATGCCCGATTGGGTACATAGTTCTTCAAATGGTGCAACATATTCGTCACCTCTATCACTTCAATTCTTTTAATCCTGCCCAAGTTGATTTTCAACTTCATTTTTATAATTCTTAAAAGCCTCTAATCATCTTCATCTTTGCTTCTTAACAAGTATAAGTAGCAAAATCTTGTGCAATCATCAATAAATGTGATGAAATATTTTTACCACCTTTAGTTTGCACAAATTTTAGATCACACACATCGGTGTGTATCAACTCTAAAGGTGAAGTGCTCCTTTCAACCGAATGAAACGGTAATTTAGCCATTTTAGCTTCAACACAAACTTCATATTTTCTTTGTGAGTTTACTTGAGGTAAATTAATCAATTCTAAATTTACCAACCTTTTTTATAGCATTGATTTACATGTCCTAATCTAATATGCCATAAATTAGAGCACTCAAGACAATATAAAAGAAGAAGATTCATTCTTATTCATATTCTCGCCAAAAAAAAGCGGACAAATCATTACATTCATTTTTGAGCAGTCCTTTGTCTAGATAACCCCTACCAAGGAACTGTCCAAATTTGTTAAGTACAAACTTTTCGGACTCAAAAACTAGTCTAAACCCATGGTTGACAGCAAGGCGAACCGAAGCAGATTTTTTGCGGATGTGGGACATGCAAAGACATCCTTCGGACTTCAACTCCTTTCCCGAAGTAAGCTTTAGCACCACCGTTCCAACGCCCGGCCCAACATCGGAAGAGGCGTGATTCCCCATATGGAGCTTCCTACCGGTCGATGGGATGTAAGAAGAGAATGCATCCTATGCTCGGCAGACATGGCAAGTGGCGGTATCCACAAACCATTCTTTCGGGTTATCCACCAAATTGGCTTCAAACACCACCGCCCGACATGTCAACTTACGTCGGCTCCCCTTTCTTCAACCACATTGGCATTGGACTGCGAGTTTTGTTTTCTTTTTCTTTGGTGTGCGATCTTTTGCCATATGGTTCGGTTTGCCACAATTGTAGCAAGCTCCCTGGAATTTTCAATTTCTTTGGTTTCTTGCCTTTATCGTTAGGCCTTTTCTTGAGTTACTTGAAGCCGTGCTCCATCAAGTTGGCTTTTGACTCCATAGGGACAAGCTTGGACTTAGAGTCAATCCTCCTATGTCTTCCTCAGTTCGAGTTTGACAATCGGATCCTCTAGTCCCATCTCCTTTCGCTTATGTTTGAGATAATTCTTGAAATCCCTCCAACTTGGGGGCAATTTCTCAATCAAGGCGACCACTTGGAATGCTTGGCAAAGCCATTCCCTCGGAGAGATTTCATGTAGGATTAAGCGGAACTTGAACTTGTTCCATCACGGTTTTAGAATCAACCATCACAAAATCCAAGAACTTACCGACAATAAATTTCTTTGTGCAAGCATCCTCGGTTTTGTACTTCTTCTCCAAAGAATCCCACAATTCTTTGGAGGATTTCACAAAGACACAATACACCTTTGTAAAGTGCATCACTAAGTCCGTTTAGGACATAGTTCTGACATAGAAATCACCTGGCCCCATGCATCAAACGCGGTAGCGTTTTCAAAGATTCGTTTCGTTCTCGGCAACAACGGAGCGTCCTCGGTCGATACTTCGCCGAGACTTAGGGTAGTCGGGTAGAAACAGCATTTTTTTGCCACCTCTTGAAGTCGAAACCCATGAATTTTTCGGGTTTCTCGGCTTGAGCGGGGAGGGATGATCGGGGTTCCGCTTTGTGCTTGCCATCGTGAAGTTCGGATAATTGCTGCGATTGTTGATTATTACAAAGTTACTGAGGATCGGGAATCTCTTCAAATGGCAAATTACAAAAAAGCAGAAGATTACAAGAAATCGAGCTAGCTATTACAAAAGATAGAACTTTCGGAAGCCGAGTCGAGCGAATCTCTTTCCTTAAAAGCAATTACGTCGGCTAGTGCTCACGGTTTGACGTATTGCTTCCAAAGATGAAACGCTTACGTCTTACGTGTAGTAGCACCACTAACACGAAGCACCTTGAACTAGAGAAGTCAAGACTAGTTCTTTGGACTTAGTGCGAGAATGTAGAAATAGCTTTTGGAGGTGTATGAAATCTATGAATTTTTTACGTGTCAAATCCGCAATGCACAACAATGATTTTATAGACAACCAACACTGCAGGAGATAAAAGGTAGTGGGCATTAATCCAATTGTAACATCCCAGGATGTTACACCCCACTACTCCATAACAGACAAGTAGTGGGCTCTTTTGTTGATCACTCTGTAGGAGTTACTAACTCCAACGATCACGAATCCGACACCTACAATGTCCGGATTCATTTGGCTTCAACATCATCAGCGATCACTCGAATCGGGCCAAGCCCATTTTGAGTGGCAAAACTTTAGTGGACCAGGACCCAGGCCCAATAGGCGGGCCGCCCGCCCCAAGCCCGATCCCAGGCCCATGCCCAAGCCCATGCCCATGCCCAGGCCAGGGCCGGCGGGGCGGGCGCAGCGCGTGGCCCACTTGTGATCATCCACTTGTGTTATAGTTTATACAACAAATAACACCTTCTAGTAAATAAACTAGGATAAACTATGATTTGTATTCCATGTGGGATAAGGCATAAGCCTTTCATCTCCTTTAAATAATCTTTACATAATGCCCATTTATGTGGCTACCTTCGTGTATTAAGTTCTCACTCAGAAATTCGGTTTGAGAAATAAAAATACTACGAACATCTACTCGGGAACGTAGATTAATAATATATAATTTAATTCCTCCGAATTAAATATTTAGCCACCGAAAAATTGGTCAAAGTCGAGTCGACACCCACTTTATCAAAACCAAAATTTCCAACATACGATATATTATTACTCCAAGTAGTTGAACTTTTGCGAACACGAATTGCTAATTGGGTCGCTACTTGCGCCACACACAAGTGTTAGGGTGCCCAAGTTTGCGCGGTGAAAACCATTAGACGTTCAAGTAAGCTTTAGAACAGAGAAAAAATCCAGAAACTAGAGAGGGAGAATTGTAAAAAGAATTGTGTATCTTCGGCCAAGAGGGATCATGGATATTCATAGGAAAATAAGTGGGTATACTCGACTTTTTGGCCTTCGAGCCTTAATGGGCCTATTTTAGATATTATTATCCAAATTAGTTCATGAACAAATATTACCCATATAATTAATTATATTGAGCCTTCATTTTATCTTTCGGTTAAAGCTGTCAAAATGAGCCCAACTCGTCATTTTTAGAGGTTTGAAATAAGTCGAACTATTTGACCGAAACATCGGGCCGACTATATTCTTTATGTGTATTTTCATGTGTTGAGTCGTTGATTTGTTAAAATAGTGGTCCGATCACTATTTGGCACGGCTAGTCAACCCAATTTTTCCTCCTGGCTCGGTGGGCTGGCTGCTCCGCGGTTCGATTGACTTTATATATTTTTCGGTCTATAATACAAATAGTTTCCTTGGACTTCGCATATTGAGCCTATTTGAATTATATTCCATCAGTGAAAAAAAGGGTTAAGAACATAACTGCCCAACATTCTGAAAAAAATGCACTTTTATGCTCCCAGGCTTTTTCGGGACTTTTTTACGCTCTTGTATTTTCAGACATTTTTACGCTCCCGCCAATTTTTTGGATTTTTGACATTGTTGTTTAAAGGTTATTTCGAACATGTTTTAGCTAATAAAATTTTAGTAAAATACGATTTCTGCCCCATTAAATAATCAATTTTGTACTTAAAATATTATAAACAATCAAGAAGTATACATATAAACAACACATATTTAAACAAAACACATTAACAATAATATATAAACAACATATGAATAAAAAAAACACAGTTCAATTTTTGATCTAATGCATTGGAAATATTGAACAAAATTGAAAACTATAAAGAAAACAACCATAAATAACAGAAAATATAAAAAACAACACAAGAACATAAGAACTTAAAAATAGGTAATAGCTGCATTGAAATATCAAATATAACATGAAAACAACAAATAAGCAACAGGGCACAATGGGGGCACAAAATAAACATAATTGTAAACAACACCAAAAATAAATTAATGGGGGCACATTGTTTTTGACGAAGGGACACAAATACAATTTCAAATACATCAAAAACCGATTAATAGGGCATGTTTTGTTTTTCTTTGTAACACCTAATTAATTTCTAACTTATAAAAATAATAAATAGTAAAAATAAACAAAAGAAAAAAAAGTTATGGGGGCACGTGCCCCAATAATAGGAACCATAAATCCGTCTTTGCTAGAAGTAATATGTAAAACAACATATGAATAAAAAGATAACATAAAAAATAGGTAAAAATTGAATTGAAATATTGAAACAACACAAAAACAACATAAAAACAACCAGAAATTCATATAAATAACATATAAACAAATATGAAATAACAGAAATAACATATAAAACAATATAAGAACAAAAATAAAAAAGCATAAAAATATCCAAAAAATAGGCAAGAGCGTAAAAACATCCAAAAAAAAAATCCAAAAGCGTAAAGTGGTGACTTTTTTCCCGTTGTTGGATATGTTTGTTAATTACTCAAAAAAAAAGTGTTTAGGATGTTTTGTTGGGAAAATAATATGATGTGTTTGGAGATATAGTTTGAAGTACAAATATTTTTTCATTGCTATTCTATTGTGATAAACATTTTCAAATTTAGATTGTCTTGTTAATATTGTTTAGTGGTATTTAGTGAGGGTCGAGTAGGATATAAAAGTATTAAAATATTATAATAAATAAACAAATGAAAGTATCATTTTCGGAAAATGTACAAACACGTTTTCGTTCCTAGAGAAGGAAAATGAAATTCTGAAAATTTCCTCAAAAAAAAAAAAAAAAAAAAGATTCTGAAAATAAAACCAAACAAAGCTATGTTGTTTGTTTCATTTTGAAACATGCAAATAATACTTTGTAACTGGCATGCTTGCAATGGATTCCCTCTAATTAAAAAATCTGCTTGAAAATGTGTATTATGAAGGGTTATTTGAATCAATACAATAATATTGTTTTCACAGTTTAGAATAAATTTGATCATGAAAACCTCAAATTATTGTTTGACCACTATAAAATACGTTCATGGTTTGAAGGTTATATATTGTGCCTACACAAAAATATTGCCACTTCCAATCTTTATAGAAGAAAAAAGATCAAAGAGATGAATTTTTGTCTCCAATTAATTCTCTCAAAATTGGAAATATTCTTAATACGTACTTATGCTTCAAGGAAATTATGATGCTTTCTAGAAGTAGTGGATGCCCAAACTGATAAATTTACTTTACATTAAAGAAATTATCATTTTACCTAAAATATAAACATAAATTTATTATTATAGATTTACTAAGTTTTTGTGCCGTTTGAACTTTATCAATATTATAGAACTTTTAATAGCCCAGTCTGGAGTTTGGTAGTTTGCTTTGATGGACAATGGGCCACTTGCGCTTTCCCAAATGTATTTTAATGAGCCTAACACATAAGTAATTTTATGCATGAGATTTCATATATGCACCTCGGAAATATTGTGAGATAATTTTGGTTGTCCTTTAATCTATATAGTTGTGACAAAGAAATGCCACATATGAAAGTGCAATATCTTTTAGAGGTTCAAACTATTACGAGAGTATTTGCAATCACTAAAAAAATAATACTTCTCAGTTTTTGGCTGAAAAAAATTACTTTAGAGGAAGTCTTATATGAGACCAAGTTCATGACACGAATCCTAAACACGTACAATATATGGATTATTTTCATGGGTATGGGTTTGGGTCGAAATGCTACTAAAATATAGGATCAGTCTCATGGATTATATTCGTTAGACCGTCTCACACAAGTTTTTGTGATTACTTTATAGTGTTTGTAAATGTCAACTTAATTTTGCTTTTGATTTTGCTTCATTTAATCAAAATCTAAAAGGAAGGAAAGGGTGTTTTAGATTTCTGTTTCTAGTTTGACTTTTACAAAGAAATAAATATTTTTCCAACTTTTTACCAAACATTCTTAACTTCTATTTCTCAACTTTATTTTCAAACACTAGGAATTCTGATTCTCAACTACTTCTACTATAGTTTGGAGTTTTCTCTCTCTCTCTCTCTCTCTCTCTCTCTCTCTCTTGGGAGTTGTGCATCCTTCTTGTGAAGGGTTTGAATTTGAATTTCCTTGGTCTTCTTCCCGCTTTCCGCCATTAATGCTCTGCCCTTCCTTCTCCTTCAGCTGACTTGAAGCTCCTTGAGGGGCTTTAATTATTGTTCTGTTATTGGTTGTTAAAATATTGATTGAAGTATTTATTATCCTAAGTGTTGTTTTGTTTGTCATTTCTCTCCTCTGTCTCCTTGCTTTGTTTTTTCCTTTTTGTCTTTTTCTTCTGTGCTTCTCTCTTTCCTCCTTCGGTCAGTATTATTCCTATTGTTTCCTTTGTTTTATTTTGTCCTTGTTGTCTAACTTTCTTAGTTAATCTTTGCTCTTTCGTGTCTTCTTGATCTTGTTCTTTGCAGGTGCCCTGGGTTGATGGCCTTGTTGGTTGAGTCGGAGTGTGGGATTCGTTCAAAATGGCTCAAGACCTAGAAAGCAGATTGCAGAAATTTTCTCTATCAGAAGGCGAGAAAAGTATTATCCAAATACATGAACAAGACATAAACTCAAGTCTGGAAGAATGCTCAAAAAACCTGTTTGGGAAAATGTTTGGAGAATGAAGGGCTAATTTTGGAAGGCTGAAAAGAATATTCTTCCAGATCTGGCCAGTGAAAGATCCATTTTCGGTAAGAGAAGTGGGAATCAACTTCTACCAATTCATATTTGTTTCTGCCAAGGATAAGAAACAGGTCTTAAATAAAAAGGTATGGACCTTTGATAACCAATACTTGGTTCTCAGGGAATGGATGGAAGGTCTGAATGAAGATGATATTGAGTTTAGAAAGCTTGATTTTTGGGTCCAAGTGTGGAACATACCTAACAACTGATTAAGCCCTGAAGTGGGGTTAAAAATTGGGAAAATTTTCTCCAAGATGAAAGATATTGTGGTGCCAGAAGGGGGGAGTTTTAAAGGAAGGTTCCTAAAGATGTTGGTGACTTTAGATCTGGATAAACCTCTATCTAGAGGAACCAGAATAATGTTGGGGGATAAAACTATCTGGGTCGATTTCAAGTATTAACAACTCATTAATGTTTATTTTTATTGTGGGAAAATAGGTCACCTTGATAAGTCTTATGAAAAAGAAAACTGAATATTGGAAATGAGATCTTGCATGATGGCCAATTTGGAGAATGGATTAAGGCCAAAAATCTTAATCCGGCTTGTCGGACTCGAAAATGAACTCTCCTAGGGGGTCTAACTCTTTCGGTGATACGGGCAAGTCCATTGGTGAGATTGATAAAATCACACCAAATGTGGTTCACCCTGAAAACTCCTTGGTTGAAACCTCGAACCCTCTTTCAATTCCTGTCCCTACCCAGTATAATACCCCTTGTAGGATTAGGGAGCCGATTTCTACCCTGTGTAAGCCTATTGAAACTCCAAGCCAAAATACAACCTTAGCCCAAAATCTAAACCCATTCTCCCATTAAACCTTCCTGTCAGTATAGCCAATCCCTAATCCCTTTTTCTGATAAAGTGGTTAAGAATGGAGGGGAAAATGAATTATTTGTTGAACCCTTAAATCTCATGAATATCCCTATTTTGACTAGCCTTCCCAGAAGCCCTTTAGCCATGATTTCTATTAACATTAAAATCCCTAAACCTCTAAACCGCCCTCCAGTAACCTGAGGGGAAAAAAAGATTCATCAAAGGAAAATCCAAGAAAATTTGTGTAGAGGGTCCAATTGAGGTGGATTTCTCTAAAGCTAAGGCTTGCCTCAAAAGAGGGAGAGATGCTAATCAGGGTAAAGAGAACAGGAGTGTGGAAGAGTTGGAGGATGGGCATTCTGATAAAAAATTAAGAAGCAGTGATAATTTCAACGTCTAGGTGTAGGAAGTCAGCCTCGATTGGCCCCAAAATTATCAATGAAGGTGTGTGTGTGTGTGTATCTGTAGAGGTTTAGGAGGACCCTCTGTTCGCCTAATTTATTAGCTTCACTGCAAGTGAACGACGGAGTTAATAGATATGGTAAGCAAGGTCGATCCTACAAAGACTAATAAATTAATGTACTAATTATTAAGATTATAATAGCACTGTTGTTATTTAGATGATCGAATTGTGATTGTTGATTTATAAAACTAAGAAAATATTCTACCATAAAAATAACAAAGCAAAGAATCACAATTGAAAAGATCAAGTAAATGGATGGATCCCAGGGTTATGGTTTCAATTAATCACTCTTTTGTTATCATATCAATCAAGCCAAAATTATTATCTATCTTCCCTATAAGATGATCACAAAAGTAATTTATCCTCTCTCTTGAGACACAATAAATACGTTGATTGAATTATCTATGCTAGCATTTCTACTCAACATAAGATAATCAACTCCCAAAAGCATATAAGATCAGCAAATCCTCACAAATAATCATAGACTTCTCAATCATGGAAAATATTCATGTTAAGTACTCAATATCTAGTATTGAAACTCATCTCTTGAACTATGAATCAACATATCAAGCGTGCTAAATCATTGGCCACATGATAAAACAAGTAATAAAGCAAAGTACTCGAATAGGGTTCGAAATAATAACTTCAATTAAAATTAATCATCAAACAAGAGTTAATTAACCTAATCCCAAACCCCGTAATCACAAGATGTTTAGCCGGACATGAGAAAAGAAGAATTCATAGACAAATTGTTCAGATCCATATCAAAGTAGATGAAAATAAGAATACAATGGAGAAATAAAACTCAGGGATATCGATGATCTCTCAATCAATCTTCAATCCTCAAGCGTGGATGCGATCTTGACCTTTCTCTCGATTCCTCCGGTAGAAGGATGCTTTTTTCTCTGTTTTGAGGGTAAAAGTATGTGTGTTCTATTTTGGGACCGCCTCCTCTCAATTTATAACTTCCTCGGACCAAACCTAAGTTGATATAGAGTAAAACTCTACAAAACCGCATAGACACAGGGGCCGTGCCAAGGCGCACAGGCTGCCCGTGCGTCAAGTCGAACCTTCAGTTTTTTCCTTGAGCAAACACATAGGTCGTGCGTATACGCACGACCAGCCCATGCGTCAATGCGAAGATCAACCCCTGCTGTATTGCTCACGCACGGGCCGTGCCTATGCGCACAGGCTGCCCGTGCGTGGCCATTTGCCGCCTATTTCTTCTGATTTCTTCTCGGTTCAACTCCATATTTCGCGTGATCGCACAATTCACAACGGTCCTATACTGCAATTCTCCAAATTGCTACAAAAATGCTCTAAACATCGTTATTTTCCTGCAAAATGAGTAAAGCGTAATATCTTTTCCAAATATTGAGAGCACGACCCTTATTACTATATTAATGCATGTTTATCAACTCATTTTAGCCAAAACCATGTCCAAAATACATGCAAAACTCACACTAAACAAACCCCAAACTTAAATGTTGTGATTCCGTCAACGCTACACAAGCCAAAGAAAACACGAGTGGGAGGATTTGAAAAGTGCACAATCAAGAACAACACCAAAAAGCGTCTTCGCTTATCCATATATATCAAGTAATGAATCAATCAAGCCTCAAATCTCCAATATAAAACACGTTTCCATATAATCATAGCAAATGCTTTGAATTTACGAATCTCACTGTATGCTCTCCTCTCAAGTATATAAGGGACGTGTTTACGCTCCAATCAATTCAATGATGAAGAACTACCATAAACTTACAAATCGTCTCAAATCTCCACCACTAAAGTGTATGCAATTCATGAACCGAAAAGGACTTTGTCATTCGGTTGTAATGAAAGCTCTTTGGTTAGGGTAGGAAAGTATGGATGAAGTGACTCAAACTCGAGCATATAGAATGGTAAACATATTCTCCTTCGAAGTGCCTATAGGTCAGGTACTAAAAAATCAATAACCCTTAAAAACATTATTATATCAAAGC
This sequence comes from Rehmannia glutinosa, assembly GCA_016081115.2. Lineage (NCBI taxonomy): Eukaryota > Viridiplantae > Streptophyta > Magnoliopsida > Lamiales > Orobanchaceae > Rehmannia > Rehmannia glutinosa. The sequence continues at coordinate 33,896,454 of CM071934.1, read as the reverse complement.
ATGCATCAATAATTTATTATATATAATTCTCTCATAACAATAATTTATTATATTGAATAATCATTTTATATAATCAAGAAAACGTGTTACATGTCTCTACTGGGTTTATTAATTATTATCAGGATGGAGCCTGGGTTTTTTTTTTTATTGAGGGGATGAATACTATTTTTTCAAATATAATTAGTGATTTAAGTTAAAAATATATAGTTATATTACTTAATAATATTATAATAACACATAATAATGATATGGTCTTTTGTAATATTTGAAGGGTAAATATCACTTTGCCCCCTTATACTCTACTTGATTATCACTTTACCTTTTTATACTCTCAGTTGTATCACTTTACCTCTTTATACTGTTAATTAATATCATTTTACCCCCTTATGAATTTTAAAACATTATTTTATGCTCATATAATAAAACAAAATGACCAATTTATCCTTACCTATTAGTTTTGTTAAATAACAAAAGTATTTTGAAAGTATTTAATATCAATAAATTTGTATTTATTTGCAAAATTAATTTTCACAACTTGATTAATTAACACTTAATATTAAGTTTATTATATTTTACATTTATTTGCTAATTATTTAACTTTAATATAGTCCCTATTAAATTAATATATAATAGACTATTTCTATTAGCTAATACATTTATACTTTTGATTTATTATTCATCGTAAACTTACAATTGTATAATACATATAATACAAATTTATTAAATGTGTGAAATAATATTGATTCAATAATCATAAATAAAAACTATGTTAAATAGAAAAAAATAGTCATTTTAGTGATTAATTTTTGAATACAAAATATTATTTTACTATATAATACATAATTGTTAGATTTATTATTAAAAAAATATATGAATATATTAGTTTGCAAAAAATAACCTACAATATAGTTATTTAATAGGAACTATATTAATTTAGTAAATAGCAAATAAGTTGTCCAAAAAATATATATATGTGTTTGATCCCATGGTTAAATTAAAATAATAGTAGGGATAATTGGGTCATTTAATAAATGAATTGAAGATTTAAATAATATTTTAATTGTAAAAGGGGGTAAAGTGATACAAATTGGTAGTACAAGGGGGTAAAGTGATACAATTAAAAGTAAAGTGATACAATTGAAAGTAAAAAGGGGGTTAAGTGATATTCAATGAGAGTATAGGGGGTTAAGTGATATTCAATGAGAATATAGGGGGTAAAGTGAGATTTTCCCATATTTTAATGTATAATCTAACAAAAATGGAAGTACTCTTAATTTATTACAATAGAAAATAAAATGAAGCTTCAAAAATATATTAACAAAAAATACCTAAAAGCAACGCTAATATCAAGCATTTGATAAAATAATTAGAATGCTCCATCAGTAGCCGGCAAGAGCTTTATAGAAATCGAATTTTCAACATAAAAGCACAAAAAAACATTTATCAAACAAGAATGCATCAAAGAGATAAAACCTTATATATACGCGTACACATACATTCACTCTTCATTAAATTTGGGCGTAGTAATTTAATGGACGCTTTTCATAACTTTTTTTTAGAGAAAAACACAAACTTTTATTAATAACTCAAATCATCCAAGAGATAGCTCAAGATACAACATAGTCAAAAAAAAAAAAAAAACCTCAAGATACAAAGGGGTGGAGAACTCTACACAAATGGACTATCAAAAGAAAATGCTTCATTTGCTAGTGCATGAGCAACCCTATTGCCATTTCTACGAACAAAAGTTATCGAAAAGGCGGGTTCACTTTGTAATAAAATCTGACATTCTTTCAAGATGTTGTCAAACTCCAAAATCCCAAACCCCAAACTAGCAAGTGCGTCCACTACGTATTTTGCATCTGTCTCGACAATTAACTGTTGGAAACCCAAGTTTTTTGTCCATGATACGGCTTCTCTAATCTCAATTGCCTCAGCTTCACGACTTCGTATAATCCCCAGATTACAACTGTACGCTCGACAACAAATGCCCCTCTATCATCTCGAACCACCATTGCGATCCCTGTGGAGTTTTTATTTCTAAATAATGAAACATCCACATTACACTTAAAGTATGGGAAGTCAGCAGGTTGTCATCTACTTGTTGCTGTTGTACTGCATCATTAAAGCCTCCATACGAACAGATGGAGTTAGCAGAACACCAGCTGCTAAGCACAGATACTACAACACCTATCACCCCGGCTAAAGAGTTGTGTTTCTTGTTCCATAACACTTCATTCTGTTCCTTCCATAAACTCCACAGTATCTTGATTGATTTTGCAACAATCCACGCATCCTGGTGTCTCAGAATATTTTCCACAAAATCTTTCATGGACTCAACATTAACACTCCAAGCAACAACCATCTCCTTCAAACCAGCCTTCTCCCAACACCCTTGCTGATCGTACACTCAAGGAAAACATGCCATCCTGTTTCGTAATTAACATGATAGAGAAAGCAATTACAATCCACCACAACATGTCTCCTTGATAAATTACTACGCGTAGGAATGTTGTCCGTACATACCCTCCACACAAAATGTTTCACCTTTGGGGGAACCTTCAACTTCCATAAAGTTTTCCACATACTAGATACAACTCTTCTATCTTGGTTGTGTACATTCAACGCAATTCTATATCCACTCTTAACCAAGTATTGGCCATTTTTTGAGAAATGTCAAACCATGTGATCCTCAGTAGCCATACTATTCAGTGGAATTCGAAATTTTTTGTTGAGTATCCCTCTCATTAAATATCTCCTCCACCAACTCAATATCCCATTGTAATAGTCCTGAGATCAGTAAGTCTTTAACTCGGAGATTTCGAAATTCTGGAAGAGTAGGTGTAGAGATACAGAAATTCGAATCATCTCTAATCCATGGGTCCTCCCACACTTTAATTCGAGAGCCATCTCCAATTCTCCATCTCACTCCTTTTTTTAGCACCACTTGAGAACTACAGATACTTCTCCAAATAAAGTTAGGACACGATCCTAGTTTTGCATTAAGAAAATCCGCATTTGGAAAATATTTGCTTTGAAAATCCTATTAACTAAAGCATCCGGATTTGTGATAAATTTTCAACCTTGTTTACCCAAGAGAACCATATTAAAGCAAAACAAATCTCTAAATCCCAAACCACCTTCCTCCTTACGAACACACATTTTATCACATTTCATCCATTTAATTCCTTTCGAACTATCTTTACCATTACCCCACCAAAGAGAATTTAACATTTTTCCAAGTTCTTCTAAAAGAGATAAAGGCAACAGAAACGTACTCATTACATAAGAAGGAATAGCTTGTGCAACTACTTTATCGATTTCCTTTTCGCCTCTAGAAAGTTGTTTACCTTGCCAACTCTGAATATACTTCCACATTTTACCTTGCCTTTTCGGCCTTTATCACGTGTGATTTGAGTGTTGGTTAGAAATAACTTCTTTCAGCGCTGTCTCTTATTTAATTATTTCGTAATATGTTTATTAGTGGCGATTTATCTGTGTTTCATTCCTGTTCATTTCTTAGAGAGTCTGAATAGAACAAATAGCAAAAAAATTAGTAGGTAGGACAAACATAAAGCTACTTATACTATACCTTTTATTTATAGTCCTTAATATGTAGACAATGATACTCTAGTCATTTTCTATCTGGACACTGAAAATTTAGTGAAACTGTTGTTATGATAATTACTAAAGTTTTTATTTCTTTAAACCTTAAACATTTCACGTCCTGGTTCAGGATATAATGACCTGATAATGTTTCCATCAGAGTGGCAATGTTAACAACAATCATGCCACGGTCTTCTATAGGTACCATCATTCCCACTCATGGGATGACTGGTCAATCATAAATTAATTACATCTGATTCATTATGGGAGCAGAATCCCCATGGTTGGGTTTAGTGAACATTTACATTTTGATGTGTAATAAAATGTATTTGGAAAGCTGATTTTTTTATTGAGAAATATTTTGTTTTCTTTGTAATAATTAATGGTGTCCGAAACAACACAGAAATACTCGTTACTTTTCAGATGAAGATCTTTTGCAGGAAACCATCATTAGGGCCTTGATTTTAATTGATGTACCTTTTTGGTCCAAAATTTCCTATCATTTAAATATTAGGAAGATGGACGATTGAAATACTTAGGTTGTGGCATATTTTATATGCCCTGACAATATCACCTGAGGCCATCTAAATATATTTTTGTATCGGACTCTGTTGCTCATCTAAACACAAAGGGTTAATGATTTAATCCATGTTGTGTGGCTGGTAATGTTATTGTTTTGTAGCTCCATTTTTTTTTGAACCTTCTCATTTGTTCTACAACTAGCGTCTCTTGGGTATTAAGATAGCAATATTGCCTCTTGCACAAAAAATAGTGGTGGAGGCAATGGATATTCAGGTAGAGGTGAAGCAAAGACTACTCCATAGCCTGTCACCATATGATCCCCGCTACAGGTAACTTTTTTTTTTTATTTTGTTTAATTAAAGTAAGGACAGTCTTTTTGCATTGTGTAGGAGAAAACCTAAAAAACAAACATCTAAATAGATTTTTTTGTTTGTTTGTTGATTAAGAAAATCATTAAGTAATGCCACATGATTGAATTAATATATTTATTGAAAATGTGGGCACTAATAAGTGAGAAGTTTGAAGCTTCTTCCATGCATCCTTGACGGTAGTTGCACTTGAGATTTTTTCGAAACCATCATCATCCAAAGTAGATGAGATAGAGAGCTTTCTTGTCTCTCTTTCTTGAATCTTTTAAATTATCGTTTTGAGTTTGGGATAGTGTAGTCTCGTCTTATGACTCGTTATATCATGTAAACCACAAGGGATCTTGTGGCTCTGATACCACTTTCATGGAGGAGGGTTATCTCAATTTTAGAAAAAGGGGTTACTTAGAAATTGAAAGTTGGAAGAGGGATTATTTTTCTTTGTAGGAGGGGAGGTTATTTATGCTAAGAAAGGTAAGAAAGTTTTTGGTGGAGAAATATTTGCTTATATTGATTCTTCTCAAATTTGGCTTATTACAAAATGATCAAGACACCCTATTTATATTAAGATAACTTCCTAACCAATGGCTAGGATTTATTTGATCTAATGGCTATAATTCATCCACTATAATCATCCTCTAAAATATCTACCTCACTAGAATATTCTACAAGCTTTCTTACAAATAATATCTAAGATATTTTCATAAGAATTTTCTAGATAAATTCTAAGTAGAACTGTATAGGAGAAAACCAAAAAAACAAATAGATTTTTTTTTGTTTGTTGATTAAGAAAATCACTAAGTAATGCCACATAATTGGATTAATATATTTATTGAAAATGTGGGTCAGGCAATCAAATGATTTTTAAGATTTTATAAAGAGAAAACTAATAAGAAGTAGTGGGCTGTGGGCACTTTGATCACTCAATTAATAATTATCTTAAAAGTGAAAGTCAACAGAATATATATTATAAAATTAATGTTCAATTAACTCTATCTCATGGTATTTTTCAAAATGGATAAAATTAATTTTTTTATTAAGTCATTCTGAAAGATAATAAACTTACAATGTGCATTTTAATGAGCCCTAAAATTTTGATTTAGGTGGCAGAAGCTTAATTAGTATAGTTACACGAACTATAGTGAATAGTCTATACATAAATGTTGTTCATGGGCTTAGGCCCTTTTCCTAATCAACCTGCACTCTTAGATATAGGCTTTACACTAATTGTTAAGGTTAGGTTTAAAAATTGGATTTAGGCCAGTAAAACAACGGTTCATGAACATGTCCGACCCGGTCCTTGTGAACTTGGTTCTTGGAGAAGTTGGTACTTTAATGCAGTGTCTTAAAAAGTGGACCGATGATAAAATCGGTCATGCTAGTTGTTTACGATTCAACAGCAAGTTCAACTAGTTTGATAAAAAGAATAAAATTTTCTTATTATATTGTATATAATAATATATTAATATACCAATTATTATGTAATACATATTTTTTAAATGAAAAATATATAAACAAGCACTTAAAACTATATCTAACATAACTAAAGTTTCAAATAATATATAAATGTAGCAAACTACAAAATTTACACTCTAATTTACTAAATTATGTTTTCTTTATATTCTTAAAATTGCCCCCAACATATAATTGGGAATGTAAATTGAATTGAATCAAGTAGACTAAACAGAATATGTTGCATCATTTTGAGTAAATAATATATTTCCAGATCTAGCTACATTCAATATGTAAACAAACATATTTCAACAATGAAATTTTCCAACAATTAAAATGCACTTGTATATATATATATATATATATATATATATATATATAGGGATTGGATCAAACGAGGCCACATATTTAGAGTGAGACAGTGTGGACTAATCCTGTCCACAAATCTGTAATTTTAGATGGTTGAGATTTACCCAATTTAATAAATATTTTTTATTTATTTTAAATCTGAAAAGGACAGATTGGTATTTTGAGTTTTCACCCCCAATTATGTGGTCCCCCAAATCCCTCTAACTTTTAATGGCTTGAAAACTATCTTCTTTTGCTTACTGAAGGGGTTTGAAAGACCCAGACATTGATAGCTTTGTTGAGGATGTGCTTGTTAATGGCAAGCCATGGCTCTCTGGAGTGCAGGAGGAGTTGATTGGTTCATATGTGTTCGTTTGCGCTCATAACAACCGAGATCGGAGATGTGGTGTTTGTGACCCAGTTTTGATTGAAAAGGTTTTGACACTCTCACGCCTTTGTTCAATTGATCGGCGAATCTTTTTGTTTCACCCAGCGGCGTGTCAAGGATTGTGTCGAACCTATGTATATTTTCGTTCGCGAGCTTCATGGAATCAAGGATTGTGTCGAACCTCTATATATTTTCTCTTTTTCTTCCTTTTGGGAATTTCGCTATGATTCGAAGTTGGAGAACGAAAATGAGATTGAAATTTCTTGTTAATAAAGAGGCTATTGACATCTGTTTCTGGTTGATGGAGTGGTGTAGCTGTTGTTGTAGATGGAGGATTGGTGAAGAAGACGATGCTGATATGGATGGATTACTGTACACTTAGATGTTTTTCGATGTATACTTAGATGTGTTATGTTGTATAAGTAGTTAATTTTTGATGTATGTATTTATGTTGTTGTATACTTATGTTTTTTGTTGTATACTTATATGTGTTTTGTTGTATACTTATATTTTTGTTTGACAATTGTATTATGCGGAACAAATATGTTAAATATACAGCATAATAGTGTTAAATATACATTAAATATATGTTAAATATACAGTACAATAATGAGCGTGATTTTCTCTCTCTCTACAACTGATTTACTTAATCCACGGTCCCCACATATTAATGAGCGTGATTCTCTCTCTCTATTACTGATTCCTTAATTCACGATCCCCACATGTTTTTGTTTTGACCATTTTAATATGCAGTAAAATTATGTTAAACATACATTAAAATAGTGTTAAGTATACAACAAATATATGATAAGTGTACAGCATGCTGCATGGCAGAGCACATGCGTGATTTTCTCTCTTCAGCGTGATTTTCTCGCGATGTTCTCTATCCTTATGTGATTTTATCTCTCCTAATAACTGATTCCATATTTGGATGGTCCCCCACATGTTTGTTTTGATAATTATATCTTTATTTTGTCTTAATTAAATATTTAATGTAATTTTAACCCCTATTTATCTTAGCCATTGATATAGATAAGGGAGGGTTGAGATGAGTCCATATTGTCTCACTATAATATGTGGTCTCATTGGATCCTCCCCCTATATATATAATAAAATAAATAAACTTTTAAGATTTTTTTCTTGGTTGAGAATTTCCAATAACAGGAACCACTGTTCAAATGTAGCACACGATATAAAATACTACGTGCCCCATAACCTATAAATGTTTCACCAAATTAATTCAACAACAAAAATCACCAGCTTTTTTACAACCTCAACCTATGGTTTTCAAGATTCAAGAAAATCACTTTCATTACAGTTCATCCATATTTGTACAAATGCAATGATCCAAACAACATAATTAAAATAAAATTTGTTTTATTTTAAGAAAATGTCACGAGTAAGAAGAATACACGACACAACATAGGGTTTGTGAGAAAAAAAAATGAAAAAATGGTGAAATGATGGAATACTTGACCGTGCTCAAGGGGTTTCTTATTCCTAATTTACACATTAGGGCATTTAGGTAAATTTAGCTTGCAATATGGGATATCAAATGGTTGGTATTTTGGATCAAGATATGCTTTAAAAGTAGGTGTTATAAGGCCCATAAAGGGCAACCAAATGAACCCTATGTGTATTGTAATCAGTTCTTGAAAGTAATATGATTTTGATTCATTTTCTTGAAAGTATTATGTGTCTTGTTTTCCTTCCTCTTTGATGTTTTAGCCCATATTGCCCATTTTTTTCTATTCCTTTTGTTATGAATTCAAACGCTTTTGGCAGTGATTGTCATGTGTGTGTGTTGATGTGTTTTCATGTTCTTGTTATCTGCTCTTTGTGTCAGTAATGTCGTTTTGTTTGATTTTTATTCTTTTCTTGCAGTGGGTTGAGCAATTTTGATTATAGCATCCTTCATGATTTGTAACATATTACATAATCAGTATGAAAACTTCTCACCACAATATATATGTATTATGACCAAAATACATTATATACACACAAATATACTAATAGATATCTCTTAAACTTAAAGACAGTTTGAAGACACATATATTTAACATCAATAGCGAAGTGGGATTCAGATTTCTTTCATGTCTTGCTAAAAAACCAGCAAGCTACCCAATCCTTTTTAGTTACCTTAACATATTATGTCCTTTCCAGGACTAGATACAAAAGAAAAAAAAATAGATCAACAAATTAAATGAATTTCTCAGAAGCCAAGCATTGAGAATTACGACTTCACATAAAGTGGATTATGCATGTGCAATGCACCCAAAACTTTGTTATTAAAAAGTGTGTGATTTCTGTTTCGCAAAATGGCTAAGTGTTTAAGTGTTTAGGCTTAGTCGAGGCCTGAATTTGATTCAGTCTCCGCAAGATGAAAATGCCCCGTATACAAGTGCTTACTTGATTGCCGGCGCGACGCCCAAGATATAACGACTATTTCTGTTTCGAGTTTACAGCACTTGCAAACCCGAAACACAGCGAACAAAGAGTGTTTTCGACTTTCAAGCTATGAAGGAGGGAATATGTCAATATGCTCGAATGCAATATGACCGGTTAATTATCTGATGATTTCGAATGTTCATTCAATCAGCAGGGGTCGAATAATATAGGCCTCAGGTGCCTCGCATGGAAAGATCATGTCTTTTGGCTCGAAAAGACGCATTTACACTGAACAAACGCATCTGTTCATCGACGCATGGCCCGTGCGTGGATGTGCAAAGGTATTTGGCCCGACGACGGGCCGCGGCGCCGGCCCGTCTTTCGGATGCAAACAGACCGATCGACTCACGACCCGACCCGACGACGCGTTTCGTTAAAAGTGCGAACCCTTCGATTGAAATCCTAATTAATTAATTACAAAAATTAATTAATTATTTATTTTAAAGGTTTTTGATCCAAAAAGAATAAGGGCCTTGAAGCCCAAGCCCATGGCCCATGACCCGGGCCGGACCGGCGGGCGGGCTACGGCGGCGCGCGTGTGCGCTTTGAACCAAACCCACAAGCATGTAGGTCCTCACCCCTTTAAAAACTTGGGTGCCCCCAAGGGCCCAAACCCATAAGTCCAACTTGGGATATATAAAGTGTGCAAACTTTATCTCCTTTTCCTATGTGGGATGGAGCATTTATCCTTCCCCACATTTTTCATTTTCCATACCATTTACTTGTATTAAGTGGCTAACTTCTAGCATTAATTTCTCATTCACTCTGAATCGGTTTTGAGAAATTCTAAATGCTATTCTTATCTACTCTCTTAGTAGAATTTTTACAAATAATTTAATTCCATTTTTCACTAATGGAAACCACTTAATTATTTAGTCAAAATCGGGTCAACACCCATTTTTCAAAGACCAAATTCCAACAAACTTCACAAATCATCACCAAATGAATCATACGTAGATTCCCTTTTGAACTTATTCAAAAATAATCTTGTGGTTTATCATTGTTGGCTTCCCTTCAAATTTATCAATAACTTTTGTCATTTACTTATTCATTTAGTGTTAATATCTGTAGCTTCACTAAGATTCCTCCAAAATAATTCTCTACAAGGCATTAACCCATTAACCAAATCTAACCAATCATCTTTCTCAATTCTGGACATATAGAGAACATAACTAACATTCCATATCTGAATCATCTTCATAACATAATAAAACAACTCAAACCATTCTAAATTTGTTTGTCCATCTACAATCAGAAAAGAAAACCTCAATTTTAGAAAGGAACTTCAGAATACTTAATGCTTCCTAAATATTATTTTCTGCAATCATAACTACAGATTGCTGCTCAGCATGATTGTATGACCAATAACATTAGCAAGTTGCTCCAAATTCTCAGCAACAATCAGACAAATATGACTTAACCAACGAATCATAATGTTGTAATTGGTCCAGTTTCTCAGCAACAATCAACAAATTAGATAATGGCTCCAAGAGCTACAAAGTTTGGACAAAAGGTTCTAAACTCAACCTGGTGTAGAGTTCCACTTAAGTGGTAGTACTGAACACAATCAGAAACATGATATCTCTTTGATTTCAACACTGCACTACAATGCACTGAGCTGAAACAGCACGTCACCTGCATCGTTGACATAGCAAAACTTGTAAAACTTCAATTGTCACAATTGAAAGGGAGTAAAACACACAAAAACTATATTGATCGAATATAATAACATGTGGCTCCATAAATATTTCATCTTCAAAGAATACCCTACTCTACACCAAGCAATTGAAATCAACAACCTATAATTTCAAAAAGGCAAATAAGATTTAATTTTCATAAGGCATAATTCAAGCAAGCCGAAATAAAAATTTAATAACATCTTTTGCAACGACTACAACATGTCGTTGCTAAAATGATATCTTTTGCGACGAAAAGTAAAGTCGTTGCTAATTTAATCATTGCGACAATACAATCCTATCAAAAAATTTCGACACTTATATTAATTTAAATATACTTAGGACAACATAGTCGCTAAAGATTTTTGTAGTCTTTCTCTTTTTCTAAAATCATATTTGAATTAATATGACAGGGCATGGAAGACTATTTTGGCTATTCTAGTTGTTTACAACACTTTGGTGTGTGCCTTTGAGTTCGGTTTCATTATTGAACCAAAGGGACCTCACACTATCATCGACATTATTATCAATGTACTCTTCATCATTGATATTGTCCTTACATTCTTTGTAGCCTACCTGGACAAGAGAATGCATCTTCTTGTCGACAACTGGAAGAAAATTTCTAGGAATTATGCGACTTCCTGGTTGTTATGTGATGCCATATTTTCGGTCCCCGTTCAACTTTCTATCCGAATGAATATTCGAATATATACCATATTCTACTTGTTTTCTCTTTGGCGTTTGAAAAGAGTTGGTGCCTTATTTTCGAGGTAAAAATGATTTCTTATCTACAACTATTAACATCGGATATGCCATATTTTACTCTTGATCACTGATCAAATGAAAACAATCTCTTTATTCTTTTTTAACAACAGATTGGAAAAAGATACACGCTTGAACTTTCTATGGTTAGGTGTGTGAAGCTAATATGGGTAAGTCCATTTCACACTCGTTAGATAACCATATGTGGTTTCAAGAAAACGTGGATACAAATTATTGAAGTCCTTTATTTTTACATGAAGGTTACTCTTTTTGCAGCTCATTTTTTTGGTTGCGCATATTATCGTCTTGTTGTTGTTCATAATGATTTCAAAAAATACATGGATCGGACAATCTATGCCGAATTTCCATGAACATAGTCCATGGATTCAGTAGATTACTTCAGTTTACTGGTCCATGACTACTTTAACTTCAGTTGGTTATGGAGATTTACACGCTCAAAATCCGTTGGAGAAGTTATTCAACATTTTTTTTATGTTGTTTAACCTGGGACTGATAGCATATGTAGGAGGAAATATGAAAAATTTAGTGGCTGGGACTAGCAAGACTAGGCAATTTGTAAGTAACTTTTACTACCTTTAGTTCTTATAGTTGTCAAGTATCTGTTTTCTTTCTAATTGGCCTTCAACTGATCAATTTATATCTTTATGGTGTGTTTCACATAATAGAGAGGTACGGGTGCAGATTCGACAGAGGCACGGTTTTTGGGCGGTGATACTGGAAGGGGCAGAGGCAGAGGTACTGCACAGATTGATAGCTTCGTTTTTTTTTCCTATCGCGGGGCAGTGGTAGAGTATTGGAGACGGCAGAGGCAGAGGTTACCGCTAGGGGCACTGGCAGAGGCAGGAGGAGAGGTAGAGCCGATTCAGAGCCCCCCACTACTACTCCTACAATTCAGAGGCCGAAGAAGTGGCGTAGGACAGACAACCCATCATCCCACCAGGCAGATGATTTTGTAGATGGCCGCACAGATGATTTATCAGCTGGACAGACAGATGATGAGCCGCATAGAGGATGCGGTGATGATCCATCCCCCATGGGGAGACACTTGATGATGAGCCACCACCGGGGCAATATATTGTGCTTCCGAGGGGAGTTATACGGGAGGAGATCGCCTGTTGGAGAGACGCATAGAGGATCGGTTCTCTCGATTGGAGTCATGAGTCAATTGAGCTGTTTCTCAGTTAGAGATTCTCATTTCAGAGGAGGGTTCTTGACTAGATAGACGTCTAGATCAAGAGATAGGTCGGGTTTCGGACCTTATTCAGGAGGAGATTAGGCATTTGTTCCCGCACATTGATCAGTATGACGGCTTCTTGCATGGCAGTCAGAGATTTCCTAGCCAGTCATCTCAGCAGATGCCATCGACGATGTCGCATCAGACATCGACATCACCCCATAGAGAGAGACGACTACTCTTCTGCCGATGTCGACTCCTCTTCCATCGGTGTCGACTACTATTCCGCCGGTATCGACTACTATTCGGCTGGTGTCGAGTACTATTCCGTGGGTGTCGACTACTATTCTGCTGGTGTCGACTACTCTTCGGCTGGTGTTGACTGGTGTTGCGGGGGTGGTTGCAGGGGCCAAGGTGGGAGAGATTACTCCTGTTGCACCTATACGTCCAGCCTGCTATGTCCGTATGTTGTCGAGGTACCTACAGTCTCTATTTATATACATAGACGAGCATAAGAGGCATAAATTGATTCGTCAGCAGTATACTCGATTCTTGGAGATTGCCTAACCCCCCAGTGTATGTTCTGTATATTTTGTTTGTCCTTAATAATATTTTATTTCAATACTCGTTAAACTATTTACTTTGATGTCTGTCAGCTAAGATGTAGGGCTAGTGCCGGCTTGGTATCAGGGACCCTCGTACTTTTGGGAGATTAAGAACGTAGAGGATGATCTAGCCAATAATGTAAGTAGTTTTTTAAGTATTTATTTCATTTCAATTAATAATCTCATGTTGTTCAAAATGTTGCAGCATATAGAGCATTATCTCAGAGTCCTTGCTCGGAGATCGCACGATGGGGTCCGGTTGCACCCTGGTGTCAGAGCAGACACTCTGAACATCCAGGATTGTTCATTTTTTGTAAGTTTTTAATTTCAGTTGACGTTCGTTAAACATATTTTCTAATGTTCATATGAATGATTTAAAATGAAAAATATCAACAGACGCACCTGAAGAATGCATGGAATCACATCCATACTAATGACACGGATTGTCTGGGTATCTACAGGGATAGTTGCCCATACTTACAATGGCCTGTACCCAGACAGCTGCTGCAGTATGTTCATGGGCAATCTCCAGCGTGGGGTCAGCTTTGGTACAATGTCCCAGATGTAAGTATTAGTCACATTATAGGTTTATTGCATCTTACTTGTAGTTCATATTAGTCATATAATCTACTTAATAATATTTCATTTTATTACTTGTAGATCGTCTTTACATGTCTATGCTCTGGGCATTGGGTCGTGTGTCGCGTTAGGCTGATCGATTGGGAGATTCAGCTATACGACTCATTGCCGCATCAGATGGATGATCCTTCCGACCCAACCATCTTTTATCACCGCTACTTCTAGCTATTTCTCGCTTTAACGCCTTCTTCCCGATTGCTCGGCCGCTAATGGTTATTTTGAGTAGCGGGATTTCGATTAGATGCTATATGTTGCCCATTACGATGATGCCGGTAGAGGATCAGTTCATACAAACGGATAGCCATAGTTGTGGCGCGTTTGTCGCATGCACGCAGCGTTTGATGGGCGAGTCCATCCAGCCGATCGATCAGATACCATCCACGAGTATCGGTGGAAGATGGCGTTGGCGATTTTTGCGCACGGTCAAGAGATAGTACCTAGGGATTAGTTTGCACTTTGTATTCTATTTTGACTTTTCGTTATACATATTGAGTGTGTATATATTTGTTGATCGATATATTGCATCTTGTTTTAGTATCACCTAGGATTAGTTGAGTTGGTTGTGTTGGTGGTGTTGGATGTGTTAGTTTTTTTTATCTTTGGTGGTGTTGGATATGTTGGTTGTTTTGATTGTGCTGGTTGTGTTGGTATTACAGGTTGGTTTGTGCAGCTAACAGAGGGGACATGCTGAATTTTTTTCTTATCTAACTCAAAATCGAGTCACCAAGACTCGAATTCGAGTTACACTGACTCGATTTCGAGTCATAGTGACTCGATTTCAAGAAACAAAACACGACATCGAGTCACTAAGATTCGATGTCGAGTTAGAAAAGAAAACTTTTTACAGAACAATTAAACAGGAACATTAAGTAAGTGCAACAAAGAGTTCTTCAAATTTAAACAGACTACAAGCAGCAACAAAGATTAAGATACAACATAGAACTTAAAATTTAAACGGACTACAGTGCTAGAACTTAAAATACAACATAGAACCAAACAATTTAGTCTACTTAGGTTTGGACTTTGATGAAGTTCCTTCCTCAAAACGGAACGCTTAGGCAAATATCGAGGGACAAGTGTCCATGGCAAAATTTCGACAACTTCCTTCTTCCAAGGCTCCATCTTGAATGGCAGGGCGAGTTTGTCAAACAGGGGTTCCCCGTCTAACTCGTAAGCGGTTGCGAGGGTTACATCAATCTACATGAACAGAAAATTAACAAAAATTAGAAGTAAAATGTAGTGCTTGAAATATGTATAAAAAAGTAAAAATGAACTTCAAATTACCCTAGCCCAGTCAAGCCGATTCTGATGAGTAGAAAGAACGAAATCTTGTTTGCGATCCCAAACAACGCCTGGAGTGGCAAACATATTAGCAAAAAAGTTGTAGCGAGCTTGAAGATGCTTAACACGTTGATTCACCTTAGAAAATGTGAAAGTTTTGTCAAACTGTGACTTCAAAAGAGCCCTAGCACCCAACACCGAAGTGTTGTTAAACCCACCGACCTCCCAATCGCCTTTATTCAACTCGCTCACAAGAAAATCAACAAGTAGGATATCCATCGGCATTGTCCATGGAGTTTTCTTTTCATTGTAAAACACATTAAGGAAAGATGAAGATGTTCGTCATTGTCGACTCCTCCTCCGCCTGTATTGGTACATTCCCCTTCTTCACGAGTGTCGGTCACTATTCAGAGACTTAGTCCATGGTATTCGAGCTCCCTCTCCGACACCATTGGTCCCTGGTCCACGAGCGCCCTCTCCGCCTACTCCCTTCACCCAGGTTCAGGATAGGCAGCCGTCGCGTCTCATTCGCAGCCCATTCAGGCCTACTGATACTCGCAAGCTGGACTCGAAC
Source organism: Rehmannia glutinosa (assembly GCA_016081115.2). Taxonomy (NCBI): domain Eukaryota; kingdom Viridiplantae; phylum Streptophyta; class Magnoliopsida; order Lamiales; family Orobanchaceae; genus Rehmannia; species Rehmannia glutinosa. The sequence goes on along the minus strand of CM071934.1, from coordinate 33,880,593 downwards.
GAGAGGGAGTATGCGCGCTTCTTAGAGTCTAAAGAAGAGTAAGTTTTAAATATTTTTGCATTTGTCTTGTCGTCTTAGTATTAACATCTTATATTAGTGCAATGTATTAATATTTGAGGATCCGATTGCAGGAGGAACGTGGGGCTTTTATACTGTGTTGGGCCATCATTTTTTAAGGAAATGGAGGATCCAACGATAGAGTTGGAGAATGATGTAAGTTTCTTAAATTTTTGTATTATTTAGTTTAGTTGATTAATATTTTATTATTTATTTAATATTGATTAATATTGATTTCTTTCATTTATGTATAGCATATTAATGCATACCTGGCCATATTACAGTCTGATCCCCAGTTTCTTGGGTTTGTACCTAGTCCCGAGCAGGAGGGAACTTATAGCATTATACTACGATATTTTCGGTTCGTTTATTTATTATGCGTCTCGCATTTTACTTTAAACTTAATAAATAATACTTGTTAAATCATAAACATTTTTCATGTGTAGGATTCGATACAACTTATATGGAATCATATGCATGGGATCCTCGGACACAAGAGATATGACCCGTCGACCATGGAGGAGATTCCTCCCGGAGAGGTGCTGGATGAGTTGGCTAGTGTTGTCCAGTACGGGACTCCAGGATGGGGTAATCCTGGTTCGTGGAGTGATGTTGTGCAGGTACACTTGAATTTATTTTCTTTTTGGCTAGTTTATTCATTTTTTCACTAAAATTTTTAGATTAATTAATTATATGTTTTTGTCCCCAAGTGTTCATGATCGTGAATTTATCAGGACACTTTGTCGTATGCACATTGGATCTCCGTAGAGCTAGAGTACTTATGTATGACTCTTTATGTGTCCGATACACACCTGGGATAGAGGCTATGAGGGTTGCCAACACACGTCCACTTCGTCGCATCCTCCCGGCAGTATTGATGCACGCCGGCTTCTACGACGCCATTCCAAGTATCCAGCCCGTCAGCCGCGAGTGGGAGCTTGTGATTGCGCCGGAGAAAGATTGTTATACGCAGGACGACAACATCAGTTGTGGCGTATTTGCAGTGTTTTTCGTCGTGAGTTCTATCAAAAAGAAGATTAGTAGGAAGCAGGTGCATGATACGATTCCCCAGCTGAGGAAGATGATAGCTCGGTAGATTTATCGATATAGTACAAATAGTAGCACTCTTCAGTCGTAGTACATGTTGTTTATTGTATATCTTGTAAATCTCTTTTGGTTTTTAATTGACCTTGATCAGAATTAATATATTATAACTAAGGTGAATAATGCTTCTCTGTTAAGAGTGCTAATTATAGTTATCCGTGTTTCTGTCAATATTAAGTTCGTAAGGTGAATTATGCTGCTGTTAATAATAGTAAATGTAGTTTGGGATAATTACAAATACTACATTGGATGTTTAGCCTAATTACAAAAAATTAATTAAATATTTTTCAAAATTACAAGTACCCTTTAACTTGTTACAAACACTCCCTTAAGGTTTGTATTTACGTAACAAATACCTCCCCCGTTGAGGGTGCAATTTATAAATTAGAAACAAATGTCAAGGGAGTATTTGTAATTCTAAAAGATAACCGGGCTTTTCTAGTAATTAGATTTAACTTGAGGTCATGTAGTTTTTATAATTATCCCATATAGTTAATGGTATTTCTGTGACTGTGAAGATTAAGTTCATATTGAAGTAGGCATGTTTCTTGCTTGTTTTGTGCAATTTTGTCATCCAATACAACATCTTTCTGATTCTTGTTCTCCATTCTTAAGTACTTATCTATAATATTTGTCGATTCGGGTCACAAATGCTGCTAGTTAGACCCTGATAATAAGCACACACTTGATTCTGCAAAGATCCAAAAATGGGTGGGAAGTTTGGAGATACAGGATGTGACATCGGCCTATTATTCCTAAGATTTTAATTAGTGTACTCCTTGAAGATATAATGTTGGTACTTGGTCATGCAATCATAAACCAATTTTTAGGGTATAACTCTGGGCTTGTCTTCAGCAAAAAACAACTCTGCCCCTGTATATTCCTTTCCTGAGTCTACACTTATGGTCAATGGCGGACCCAAGGGGGCAAGGGGGCCACTGCCCCCAAAATTTTCCAAAAATTTTTTTCCCCCAAAAATTTTTGAAATTATATTTTAAAGGGTAAAATAAATAAATAAATTAATTTACAATTGCCCCCAAAATTTTCAAAAAAACAAAATTCCCCCAAAATTTTCCAAAAATTTCTTTTCCCCCAAAAATTTTCCAAATTATTTTTTAAAGGTAAAATAAATGAACTAATTTACAATTTTCCCCCAAAATTTGATAAAATTTTAAATAGTTGTCTTTTACAATATAAAAACCATTAATTATGGTTAGTGTATGGAAAAAAATTCACATAGTATAAATTTATAAACTATCCGTTTTTCGCCCCAAAGTCGAAATCCTGCGTCCGCCACCGCAACATGGTTCTTTTATGTTGTCATGATACTTGGTATCTTACTTTAGTCATCCAACTTGTATGTTGGGTATGAGCGTATGACAAGTCATTTTTAGGGTATAACTCTGGGCTTGTCCATTATTATCATATTGCATTGTATATTTACTTTTATACATTTTTATACCTTTTTCTTCAAGGTAGGTGGTTTGGTTTTAATATGCCTAGATTTCTCGTGCAGATTCAGAAGTGTACCACTTTGGGAGGCTATTTTCGCCAGTCACAAACCAATTATTAAACTGTTGGCAGATAAATTAAAGGGGCTCGATAGATAGGACAAAGACTTTTCTCACATATGAGATAAAAATTAATTTTTATACCCACTTTTGTGGTTCTTTTACCAAATTACCCTTGAGATTTAAATAAAAAGCAAAAAGTAGGTGAAGTCATATTTCTCTCACATAAATATACTCTCTTTATTTTCGTATTTTTAACAGTTTTAGTTTTTTAAAAACAAAAAAATAGATTTTTATAAAATCGTTTAGTATAAAAAATAATTTTTTGAAAACAATTTTGAGTTTTTATTATTATATAATTTTAAGATATTTTAAATGAATGGCAAATGTTTTAAAAAGAAGTGTGTAGTTATTTTTAAGAATATTTCATATTTTTTATTTTTTTATTTTAAAATAACTTCGATTCCTTTTTTGTTTTTTTAACAAATTATCGTGTTTTTTATATTTTAATTTTTTGAATTTAAAATAATTTTGTGGATTTTTTTTAATTTTTTTAATAAATTAAAAATACTTTTAAATTTTATTGAAACAATTTTCAAAATTAATAGACAATTTTACAAATTTTTCAAATAATTATTTAAAGTTGTTTTTTAATTAGTTTTTGGATTAATGCATTTTTATGTCTTAGTGTATTGTTCTTTGTATATGTATATGTATATAGGGTAGGCACAATATGGTACGGTATGGATACGATATGATATGACACGATTTGAGCACGATATGTATATGTATATGTACATAGAGGTTGACACGATATGACACAATATGGGCATGATATGGACACACGATTTTGTACATAGGGGTGTGTGTATTTGGGGGAGAATGTACACGATTTTACCCCCAAAGTTTGTGTGTCAGTCAAAAAAAATTATATGGAAGTGTGAACACATCATAGCTGGGGACGGTTTTACCCCCAAAGAGAATACATATTGCAACTTATTCAAAAGGATAGAAATTAATTTTTTGGTTGATATTCTGGCCACAAAATAATGATCCTCTTTGAGTTCATTTTCGGTTACTTTTTAAACAAAATTTGTTTCTTAAACATTGAAGAAGATTAGCAACCTGCACGTTAAAATTGAAAGAATTTGTATGAAAATCCCAATAAACATTTCATATTGAAAAAAGTTCTTTTGAGAAATAAAAGTTAAACTACATGTAAATATCCAAATATTTAAATAAGCATTCATCATTTTTACATAAGATTATTAAACCGTTATAATTGAGTATGACTAGCATAAGTAGTCTATTTATTTTTTCATTCATTACTTGAATGAAGGAACTTTTTTTTTGCATTACCTGATTGTTCGGTATCACATTGTTGCTCTACGGTGAGTCCTACTTCAATAGTTTATTTTCATAATAAAAATAAATGTTAGTTACTATTTATAAGATATAATATTAGGTAGGTGAATAAATTTGTTTTTTTTGGTATCTATACTCAAAACTTGTTTGCACGCAAAGTCCCCATATTTCATCTTCAAGTTGCGGCATTTGATTTGTTCAACTATAGTTATAAACATTGAAGTTTTTATTCATAGAGTGCGATAAAATAATAATTGAGGCAAATAGACACCAACATTTTGAATTTTTTGTTCTTGATATTTATTGTTTGTCATGGCAAATCAAAGTCTTTCTTATTATTATAGGTTAAATGAGACCAAAAAAACCTTTTCATGTCCGATCTAGACGAGCCTTTTCTAGTCCTTCTACTTTCGAGCAAGTTGCAGTCTTTTCTAGGGAAACTAAGAATTACTTACGTTCGAAGTTAAATGGATACAACTTTTAGTTTCAAGTGAGTAAAATGGTATTCAAGGTATAAGAGACATGCTTCTAACTATACTGCCCAAACACAAAATGGAAGAGCCCACCTCTTGGTTTATTCTTTCCACTAGTAATTCACCCGCATTGCAGACGTATATTTTTATTTTAATATTATTGGTTTATAATATCTATTAACATGAACTCGGTATTTATTACTTTATTTTAATAGTAATATTCTTATAAGGTTATTAAAAACATAATATTATCTATCAATTTTATATTTTCAACTATAAACTTAAATATCTACTTCAACTCGAATTATTCCTCAATTTATGCTTGTCTCTAAATTATTGTTTGATATATCGCTTTCTTTCTCACACACCTCTCTATAAATAATTATATATAATTTGTGAGACATGCATTTTTATATTGTACTTGTCTTTGTTGGAAAAATGAATACTTCACGTTATTAATCAAAAATATAAATTGAGATATTATTAAAAAATAATATGGTAGAAAAAATCTTGAATAAAATTTAAAATGAACTATTATGTCATTGATATAAACGTTAGTAATATTAGCATAAATTTTACAAAGAATATCATAGTAATCCACTAAAAATATTACTTAACATAAACATGATATAATCAAACAGGGTATTTAAATAGTACAATTGATATTAATATTCATTATTTGACATTTATTTTCAATATATGTATGTAAACCCCATGAGTTTTCGCATTTTGATCAACAATAGATTGATGTGAATCGCTCATCAATCAAAAGAAATGATAGAATACATTGGGAAGTTTGACAATCCAAAAAATTTTAACTGGGAAGTTTATTTTAAAATTCAAAATCAATCGATTAATCCTATATAAATGATTAAATAATTGATTTTACAACAATTACTTAATAGCATTGGTTGACAATATAATTATTAATTATCATATATTGAGTTAACAACACATTATTTCGTTACAAAAAATCTTTCTAATGACTTATCGAAGGAAAACAACGTCAATTTTAGATAACTCCAAAACATATATTGGTCGCTATATATTGATAATTTCATCTTCCAATATTGATTTATGGATTTACCAAAGTAAAACACCAGCATTTTTATGATTATTTTCTAGAGTTATAATTAATAAACTATAAAAAATAAAAAATAATAATTGATTCCATATACCAATTAAATAATTATATGATTGATTTTATAGGACAATTGTAGTATTGATTGATCATGTCAATTACTTTGATTAGTTTTATTAATCTCATATCAAGATATGAAAGAGATATGTACAAATTTCAAATGGTCGAATACTTGTTACCATTTTTAGTTTTGTAAATATTTTAATTAGTTGTTTTTCTTAATTAAGATAATATATTGTTGTCCAATCATAAACTTGTGCACCATTGGAAATAAAAAAAAAACTCCCACTAACAATTATTGTCTTTTTTTAAGTTAATACATTTTTCTAAATTGACAAATATTTAATCATAAGGTACGATTTTCTTAATTTTTGTTAAACTTCTTGTCAAATATCCGTTGTGTGTAGCATAGTCAAATTCAATTAAAAATATAAATAGATAAACTCAATTGTTTTACCAAAGTTTTAAAATTCTTTCAATCAATAGTTGATGGTATCTATAAAAAAAATAAATACAATAATAAATAATTATTGTATCTATAGTAATGATTACAGTCAATTTATTGATTGTATAGGACAATTATAGGATTGATTATATAATTTTTAAATTTTCAAATCTAAAAAAATATTACAATCATAACCAAAAAAATAATTAGCCAATAAAACATTTATGTTACTAATGATTATTGCCATTGATTTACCAAATCAAAGGACCACTGATTTTGGATAACTCCAAAATATGCATTGGTTAGGATAATATTTGTATTGATTTGTCCAAAATTGTATATTATTTTATATATTTTCTTATATTATTCTTTTTTATCTGATTGAGTTGTCTTAGTTATGTCATATATATTATAATTTTATTCGATAGTAATTAGAGTTGTTAACTATTCTTAATTAAGTAAATTACCATCAAATCTAACATCAACGTTGATTAGTAGACCAATTAGAAGATAATTTATTTTTCTAAACTGAACTTAATTTGTATTTGTTCACACTTATGAAAATACCAATATTTCAAAAATAAATATAATAAATAAATATTGCAACAACAATTGAATCAATATGAAATAAAAATCCAGATATTCCTTCAAAAGCATGATATAAAAATCACACATCTTATTAATAATAAAATATTTTCGAAATCATCCATAAAAAAGTCCAGAAACCAAAGTCAATTTAAATATAAATGGAATTTGGCAGCAGAAAAAAAATATTTCAATCAATATATGAAAGAGATATATACAATATTTCCGAGCAATAAATATTTCTTACCATTTTGGATTTTATAAATCTTTCAATCAATTGTTTTTCTTAAGCAAATACGTTGTTGTCCAGTTGTACAATTATACTCACTTGTAAATGGAAACAAATGCCCTATTGACCAATTATTGTCTTTTTTTATTAAAAAGTAATACATTATAAATTTTCTAGATTAATAAATCTTTAATCTTAAAGTGCGATTTTCTCATTTTTTTTCTTAAACATCTTGTCAATTATCCACTCACATAGTATTGTCAAATTCGATTAATAAAATATTAATTGATATTATCTATGAATAAAAGTACAATTAGATACCGCCAATTGTTTTACAAGACTCAATTTTAAATAATTCCAATCAATAGTTCGTTGTATCTATAAGATTGATAAGAAAAATAATAAATACTTATTGTATCCATATGATTAAATATCATCAATTTATTAATGGTATACAACAATTATAATTTTGGCAACGACGTTGCATTAAAATCCTGGATTTCTCATGCTTTAATCCGACACAATATTGTCTTCTATTATTCATTATAATTACATCATTTTGTTCTTTGTGTGTACCATTGATAAAATCGTTCCAAAATTTCATAGGTATACTCTGTTGATAAAAAAAATTATTAACAAAAAAATCTCACCACTAAATAAATATAAGATATCGCGAACTTTTACACACACACACACACACACACACATATATATATATATATATGAGTAAATACTTACCAAGCGAGGTTTCTTTGTATGTGACTTTGAGAGAATAAATCGAAAAGTCGGATTCTCAATATCATCCACTTTAATGTCATCATCGTCAGAATCATCGTTGCCTGTTGCACAAGTATTAATTAAATCAATCAATAACAAAAATATCATATATATATGATTTAAACTATAATATATTACCCGAGCTGATATCGAATATATGTATAGTCGAGTACACATCAGTTCTCTTACATGAATCATCATTAGAAAATATTGACACATCAAAAACATGATTGACACGATAAGAGAAAATCTACACTTTATTATCTGAAATTTCGTTATCATGGACGAATTTGCTCCATCCATCCGTAAAATAGAACGCGCCATAGGGGCTGACTATTTTGACCATCCAAGTGTGTCCGTTCACATTATGCATGTTACAATTTAATGGTGTAAGACCATTAAATTGACTGCCGAATTTGCATGGAAGACGCTGACACAAAATATTTAATGTAATTACAGTTTCTAATAAATATCTAATTGAACAATATAAGAAGCCATTACAATATGTAGATAGAACTTTATTGCCGAATCAAAATTATAAAACTAATAACCAAAAAAAATGTTGCCAAATTAAGACAAAACAATAATTGTCAAATCAAAACTATAAAACTAATGACCAAAAAAAATTATATTTGATGAAGATAAACAATATATTTGATGAAGATAAACAATATAATCATTTTTTTTTTATTGAAACAAATAAACAGTATATTTGATGAAGATATGATGTATAAAATCAACATATTATTGTAATATATATTTAAGAAGAAATCACATATACTAATATTTATAGTGAAATACTATTTATAATTTTTAAAATCTATATATTATATATAGATAGAATTGATACTATAGACTCACTTTTGGTATAAAGTAGGAATACCAGTAAATAATTTTTTTCCTAATTTTTATACAGATAACATGATATTTTCCTAATTTATACATATAAAGTAGGAATATCATTTACAATATTTTCTTATAATATTTTCCTAATTTATATAATTACAATAATATTTCCCTAATATAAGAATTTATAATAATTACCATTTATAATGTTTACAACTCTTTCCTAATATAATAAGCAAAAAGAGTGGGAAAATAAAAATTCCAGACTTCTGCTATTATATATATATATATATAAATTGTGTAACATTTTATAAATATCATATACAAAATACTAAAGATTATTTAAAGATATAGAACATAATAATCTTTATTTGGTAAATTACCAAAGTGCCAAGGGATATTTTAATCTATTCATATTTCATATTAATAAATAAATAAATAAGGAGCAATGATGTCTTTTAACCTTTTAAAGTTGCGATTTTTGACCAAAATGCTTGTACATGAAGATCATGATTATGCCAACACTTCCATACTCATCAAAAACTGGAAAATAAGTCTTAAAATGGCCATGATATAATAAGAAGAGCAATACAAACAAATGGATGAACCCCTTTAGCCAGCCTCAGCCCTCATGTTAGTTGGTTTGGTAGCTTCTCTAATATGAGATTTGGAGGCCATCACTTCAAGCAGAATTCGATGTAAAACAAGGTTTCAGCGTGTAAAAAGTCTGCACCAACAAAATTGATTCCCACTATATCAACTTATCAAATAAAGGAGCAAATTTTAGGAATAATAAAAAATTGGCAAAATTATTTTTTTAGTCCTCTAAGAGTTTGAACCTTTTTTTATTTTGACTTTGGATTTAGTCTTGTAAGTAAAAAGAAATCAAATTTTAAGTCCTCTTACTCGCTACAAAGACGTAAAGTATACTTTTTTTTAATGACGGGAGAACCAACCGCTTACTCTTCGAAAGTGCGATCTTTGGATAAACCTCGGGCCGGACGTACTAGCCCGCAAACTACGCCAATCAGGTAAACCACACTAGGCAAACCCCGTGTGACAGGCTCAACCAAGAAAGTGTTGGTAGGGGGAATCGAACTTGTGACCTTTCCGTCTCGCGCTCTCCTACTCCACCAACTTGGCTACCCTTGGGGGTAAGGTAAAGTATACATGATTGTTGAGGTGGACCCCCAGCCTAAATATATCAATCAAAATAAAATATAAAATAGACGTTTAAAATGCTAACACAAGCTATTCTCAATTTTCTTTTCTTTCTCCTTTCTTCTCCAATTTCCACCCATCCACCAGCTACCAACGACGATGCCCACTACCCCCTTCTTAATTATTTTCATTTCTTCTTCTTCTTGCTTTTATCTTCGTTCTTTCTTAATCACTGACAAACAATACGTTTGGGACTAAACTGTGAGGTGTTCCTCAAAGATCAAAATACAACAAAAAATATAGAGACTCAAAACAAAGACCAAAGACAGTTTGAATGCAAATTAAATCAGAATTGAGGAAAGAACATCCAATTTTTTTTGAAATTATTGCTAAAATAGTGATTCCCATAAGTTTACTCTTAAGGTGAATATGTCCCATTTACCAGCAGGGGACGCAGAATTGGGTGGGGGACCGGGAAGTCGGGCCGATCGCCGAATGGGGCGGGGAGAGGGGGGGGGTGGCGGAGGGGTTGCAGACAAGAATATACTAATATATATATATATATATATGCACAAATCATTTTATTTTACATTTATATACATATATATTTTATTAATGTATTTAAATTCCCGATAAATATAATGTACTCTTTGAAAACTAAAGATATTTTAATTATGTTACAATAAATAACATGGGGCTAATTTTCACGCACGGACGATTCATAAAGGTTTCAAAAATTTAAGATATCCAGAAAATAATTTAAGTATACTTTTAATTATATATATTTAAAATTTTATATTATTTTTTGTAAATTTATACCTTTTTTATGAATATACTTTAAAATTATTTTACAAATTTATTTCAATTTTGAATTTAAGTAATAATTTATATTATTTTCAAATATCCCAAAATTTGTTAACATTTATATATTTATAGAACTTGAATATAATATAAATATATTTTTATACAATGATTACTTAATATTTTACTTATATTAAATTTTTCTTATCAAATTAAATAATCAATTTATTTTGCCAAAAAAAAATTTCAATTTAGCTTAGGTTCTTTTTTTAACTCCAAATTTTTACACATAAGCTGCCAACTCAAGTGTTTTTTCTTCAATGATGCCATTAAGGATTTTATAACCTTGGTGGCAATTAAGAGACCCTAGCTAGAAGTTCTCCTCATGATTTAGGAGTTTTGTTCTCTCCCTAGAGCTATAGTCCCCTTTAGGGTCTGAGTTGGGGGTTTTTTATCCCCTAGTCCCACCTTTCTTTCCTCGCACCGTCCTGGGAGTCTTTTCCGCTGCCCCCTTTCTCCCCCCATCACCCCTGTTGCCTTTTTTTTCTCTCTTCTTTCTTTTCTTTCTTCCTACCTATGTCGCACTAGAAGGCTTGCATCCCCCCTGTCTTTTTTTTGTCTCTTTTTGTCTCTTTTTCTATTTCTATTCTCTGTGTCCTTTTTCAGCCCATTACCTTTTGTCCCGCATGATGTCTTATCATGCAAGCTGTCAGACCTTGTTTTCCGCAAAATCATAGGTGTCTAGTCACTCACATCCCACCACCTGCCCTCCACCCACCACTAGCCGACTTGAGTGCGACTTGAGTGCACGATTTAAAGCCTCTGTCATCATCACAAAGCCGCTACCTCAGGGGGTATTACAGTTCGCGTAAAGGGAGATCCAATATGGATCCCTCTCAAATATGAATCCCTCCCAGTGTACAGATTTTCCTATGGAATCATAGGACACCATTTCTGAGCATGCGAAGAATTCGATAGTAACGAAGCTCCAGACCCCTCAGAAACCAAGTGCAGACCGTGGTTGAAAGCCTCCCCTTACAAACAACCCAGGAAACAATACACATCATCCTCCCAACCCCTCCCTCCCCCCCCCCGATTGCAAAGAAACAACCCCATAACACCTCACCCCCACTCAAATACTCGAACCCCTCTCCAATTCCAACCACTCAAACCACCTACACTAATCGAATAGAAACCACAAAAAATCCTCTTCCCTTATGAACACAAACATGTAACTCCTTAGCACCATTGAATCCCTCCCCATTTCAAATTTGCAACTCCAAGAGCCTCACCAACCCATACCCCAAATGCCCACCACAACCCCACCGACACACCAATTCCAAACACACCCACCACCACAAACATAAACTAATTAACCCAAATAACCTGAATGCCAACACTAAACACCCCCAAAAATGCAACCCCAACCCAAAAGATCTACACCAAATACATATATCCCTTAGTGAAAACACACCCTCCAATCGCCCTCGAACAACCCAACTATATCCATGTCCGGAGACTAATCCTTTCACAATCATACAACCCCTGACCAAAACATGGATAATTTCGATCCCCATCAACCCCCCAAAATCCGCGTCAACTTAGCGCCGCCTACCAAAATCGTCACCTCCCCAAGAACCTATACAGACCAACTTAATCCTTGCAAAACGCAAACTCCCAAATACACTACTCACAAGCCTTCCCCCAATCCCCACACCCCAAAAAAAGTCAAACAAACCACACGTAGTGACACCTCATTCACATGCTCATCAATGGCGGAGACTGACTCAAAGTAGTCCCGCCGATCCCAATGAGTTGCTTCAGCTGGAACTGTTGGGGGCTTGAGAACCCCCAAACAGTTCAGTGCTCAAACGCGAAATCAAACAAAAAGATCTCACTTTGGTCTTACTCATGGAAACCAAACTCACAAAGGATGAAATTACAAAAGTTAGTAAATAGTTAAATATGCATATGTTTTACTATGTTGATTGTGACATGAGCTCGGGAGGAAGAAAGGACGGATTTTGTCTCTTCTGAAAAGACACAGTACATGTGACCATCCAATCCGCTTCACTGCACGCAATTGACGCCCTCATCTTGGAACATGGCTCAACACCTCGTGGCAACTATCAGACATTTTTGGATGGCCAGAAGATAGTCTTAAACCAAACACATGGCAACTCCTTCGGACTTTGTTCGCTAACCCCGATAGACCCTGGATATGCCTTGGAGATTTCAACGAAATACTTTTCCATCACGAAAAAATTAGGGGACATACAAAAGAAGACTCGAAAATAAGGGATTGTTGCAATACAATAGTGGCGTGCGAACTAGATGACCTGGGCTTTGAGGGATATAATTTCACATGGACAAATGGTCAAGGCACACACGGTGAATATCCAAGAATGCCAGACCATCACGCTTAGCAAACATTCATTGGGTTGGCCAATTCCTGGAATATCAAGTTGAACTTCCAACACGTATTACCTCGGACCATTGCCCAATTTTAATATAATGGTCCAAACGGGCGATAACTCAACGAACAACGAAGACAAAGACTTTTCTGGTTCGAATAAATGTGGCTTGATGATGAAACATGCAGGCCGTTAATTCAAGATTTGTGGAACGAAACGCCTGTTGTCTCTTCCCCAGGAGGTTTCAAACAAAAAATTCAAAACATGGGCAATGTACTGCTTCAATGGGAAAAACAACATTTTGGGAATATTTCCAACCTTATATCAGTCAAGAGGAACCGAATACAACAAACTCAAAATTTACCACAAACTTCTAATAACGTGACAGCTGTGCGCGAAACGGTTGGAAAGAAAATTGACACACTCATGAAACGAGAGAAAACAATGTGGCACCAATGAGAACGAGTTAATTGGTTAAAGGATGGCGACAAAAAGTCAAATTTTTTCCACAAGGTTGCGAGCGACAGAAAAAAAAACACGATCGAATGGATTCAAAATGAAAATGGGGATCGAGTAGATGTCCTGGCACAAATGCAGTAAGTCTTGTTAAAATAATTCCAAAACTTATTCAGTTCCACATCTAACTTAAGAATTTAGCAGGATCTCGATACTATTGACAGGAAAATCCCAGACGACCATAATGCACGACTAGCGGTCCCCTTCACTGAAGCCGAGATCACCAAAGCTTTGGCCCAAATGCACCCCTCTAAAGCCCCGGGACCCGACGGTATGCCTGTATTTTTTATCAAACTTTCTGGCCTTACATGAAATGTGAAATTTCTCGTGTCATTCTTGGCATCTTAAACAATGGCGAGGATCCCACCCCTCTGAACAATACCCACGTTGTCTTAATTCCTTAAAAAAAGAACCTGAAGTCCCCAAGTGTTTTTTGGCCTATTAGTTTATGCAACATGATCTTTAAAATTATCACTAAGACCATTGCTAACAGGCTTAAAAACACCCTTCCCCATTTATTCACCCTAGTTAGTCGGTTTTTGTCCCGGGACGACTCACAACCTACAACGCATGTTTTTTTCAAAATTTTCCATTCCATGAAAAATAATCTCTAAAAAAACATGGTATTTTCGGACTAAAACTTGACATGAGCAAAGCCTATGATAGGGTCGAATGGTTTTTTCTTGAAAATGTTATGCTCCATATGGGGATCGATCGCAATTTTGTCTCCCTTGTTATGCGATGTGTTTCTACAATTTCCTATTTGGTTCTTACTAACGGTATTCCAGGTTTCCCTTTTACTCCTACCCGAGGCCTTAGACAAAGCGACACCCTATCTCCCTATTCATTATTTTTTTGTGCAGAAGCCTTCTCAGCTCTCATATTCAAAGCGGAACTCACTGGCGGAATTCATGGGGCAAAAATCAGCAGACATGCGCCTCCCATCTACCACTTATTTTTCACTGATGATAGACTAATTTTTGAAATAGTAATGACTAAAGAAAGTGAGGAAACGAAAAGAATTATTACGACGTACAGTGATGCGTCGGGCCAATTAGTAAACTTTGACAAGTCGGAAGTTAATTTCAGCAAAGGGGTGTTCGAGATAGACACAATTGCGATGGCCAGACAACTATGAGTTATGAAGGTAGAAAAGCACGCAATCTACCTTGGGCTCCCAACCACTGTTGGTAGATAAAAAAATCCTCTTCCAATCGCTTCTTAATCAAATCAGGAAAAAACTCAAAGATTGGAAATTTGCTACTTTCATCATGAGTTGTTTCTCATTACCACAAAATATTTACAACACAGTTGATTCTCTAATGGAAATTTTTTAGTGTGGTCAGAAAGGTGCAGAGAGTAGAACACACGGGAAATCTTGAAAATCACTTTGCTACTAAAAAATAGAGGGCATGCTAGGATTCAAGGAATCAACTTCTTTTAACAGAGCTATGCTTGCCAAGCAAGGATGGCGTTTAATTAATTATGATACTTCCCTTTGTTTGATAAATATTTTTATCATGATTTTGATGATTTTGTTTAAATGTGTTTTTACACCAAAATAATATTTCTAAATATTTTCCAAATACTCCCGATCGATATAAAATGTTTTTACTAATTTTTCGGAGTATTTCTTGAAGTCTATTTTCGATAAAAATTGGGCAACACTTCTGTCTCGGGTTGGACCGGTCGCCCTATACCTAAAGTTGAGTTTTGAAACAGAAAACGAGACAGAAGATATTTGCAAGAGGTCGACCGGTCGACTTGGAGGTCGACCGGTGTGGTCGACCGGTCGACCTGTCTGGGATGTCTACAAACTCCATGTATTGCCATTTAATGAGGTGGACCGGTCCAACATAGGGTCGACCGGTCAGACCCCCTGTCGACCGGTTGTCCTGTGTAAAAATTCAGTGTTTCAATATTTTCTCATTTCTACGCGGCCGGTCGCCCTACCATTTTGACAGCAAAATTCTAGCCATTGACAGCAGACAAATTTTCCTTAAATTGTGGGATTGATTTCTAACAGTTATATTCTTGATTTTAATTGTATTTTTCTGTAGATTTTCAATCCCCAAGAGGAGCCTATCCATGATCAATAATCTCCTATAAATAGAGAAATTTTTGGAGCAACAAGACAACCAATTGAGATACAACACAACAAGATACACTTAAGCAAATACTTGTTCTTTCATTTTCATTATTCTTGTTGTAATAGCCTAAGGTCTTACACTTTCACATCTTGAGGTTTAGGCTTAATTTCTTAATTACACTTGCACTCAAAATTGTATTATTCATTATCGAGTTGTAATCTTGAATTTGTGGTCATCATTCAACACAAGATATTCTTGTGAGTGTTCTTGTGGTAAGAACACACTTGGGTGATCTAGGTGTTAGGTGCAAGAAGATTGTGGTAATCTTTTTATTGAAGAGTGTGGTGCTCTTTGAGGTGTTGAAGAATTTGGTGTTCTTCAAGGTTGAAGATTGTGGTAATCTTCACAAGGTGACGTTGAAGATTGTGGTAATCTTCAAGGGAGATTGTGGTAATCTCCAAAGAGGTGTTGTAAGGTGATGTTGTATTAATTGTGGTAATTAATAAAATCTTTTTTCTTTTTGAAATCCATCCCGGAGATACTGGGGTGGTAGAGGATTTGGCCCTAGGTGGGTTGAACCTCTATAAATCAACGCGTGTTGTTTACTTCCCGCACTTCCATTTTTGTCTTGGCTTGTTTGATTCGAAAAAGAGGGCATAATCGAGAAAATGGAGATAATCTATTCACCTCCCCTCTAGATTATCGTAGCCACTTGGACTGACAAGTGGTATCAGAGCCAACCTCTTTGGCAAGCTCGTTCCACATCGCGAGTAAAGAGGAACGGTCATCGGCTACGAATGAAGTCTATCTTACTGGCACCTCCACCAACAAGCCACTACTATTCGACTCCAAAAATTATACATTTTGGAAAAAAAGATGGAATGCTATTTACAAAGCTGGGGGTCTGATATTTGGAACACGGTCATTAATGGAGAATCCATCCCGATGAAAGACGGACCACTCGCCTCCAAAGTCATTAAGGAGCTCAATGATGAAGAAAAGGAAATTCTCTCCTTAAATGGTAAAGCTTTAAATATTCTACATTGTTCACTTACTTCTTCGGAATACGGTCATATTCGAGGGATACGATCGACACATAAAGCTTGGGAAAAATTAGAAGATATCTATGAAGTATATGCAAATGAAAGAAGCAATTCAAAAGCATCTACCTCTCAAATGAATACAACATCAAATCCAACAACATGGAATGAACTTCTTGCAACTTTGGATGATGAAAAAGCCGAGCAATGTTTAGTGGGCATCGACGAAGATAATGAGGTACGCTCTAACTCTTCTATTTTTTTAGTAATTAAATGCATGATGATTATGATGATTTGCAAAATAATTTCGATGAACTTCAAAATGAATTCCAAAGCTTGCTTGTTAAATACAAAAATTTGAAAAAAGAATTCAATGCTTTGAAAAATGATAAGGATAACTTATTTACTTCCTATGAATCACTTTCATGTGCTCACACCACCACACTTGATAAGGTTAGAAACCTTGAAAAGGAAAATAGTACACCTTGTTGAGAATATTGATTGCATGAAGAAATATTTATTAAAATTCAACTTGAGTACCGATAAGACTCTTGATTTTCATCGTTGTGATAATGAAAAACTAGAACTTGGTTTTAAGCCTAATGTTATCAATGATATGAAAAAGAACACCAAGTCACTAAGCATATTGGTCATTATATTTCTAAAATTATTACATGCTTCTATTGTGGTAAAAAGGGTTATACGGTAAATTCTTGTCGGGCTAGAAATAGCTCTAATTATTGTTGGAGACCTAAAAGTATCAATACTAAACCCAAAAGACCCAAACACTTAAGGGTATCACAAGAAAATTATATGATAGGTACTTGGCGAAATAACAATCAAAGAAAATTCATACCGCCAAAAAGACATCAAATTTCCATTTCATTTGATCAAAGGAGAAGACATCATCACAATGAATTTCCAAGAGAAGATATCATTAACAATGGGAAAGACACAACCCATGGAAATGGCGAAATTGGTAAACCGTAACTCCCTACTTAAATATGCATTTTATTTTGCTATTATGCATGTTTTTATTTGTGCCTTAATTGTCAAAATGAGTTTTCAATGAATATTTTTTTTAAAGGAGACCTTGTATGATGTTTTTAAAACTCTTGTGCATTTACTAAGTCTAATGTGTTTTATTATCTCTTATGGATTTATATAGCATAAGCATACTTGTAACATCTCTTTGCTTTAGCCTACACCGTATCATTCATTATGTGTTGTGCAAGAACTTTTTCTAAGAATTGTGTAGGACATATATATCTTCATCAATGGTTATCTACTCATAATTTGTCAAGAGAGGATCATAAACTATCGAGGTACGCTTACTTGTGTTATTCTTACTTTCTTAGACTCGATACTTTTCATGTCGTATACCTATGTGCTCGTTTTTCAAGCAATTTCAAAGTATCTCATGTAAGTGCCATTAAAAAAAAAATTCGATTTTTGAAAGGCACTATTCGATAAAGCTTGTTTTATCCGAGACTTGTAAAGGATTATATTTGTTTTGATAAAATATTCGATTTTTATCCTCCTCTCAAAATTATGCATTTGATTGCACGTATTCATGTCCTTATTCTTGTTTGCTTTGTCAAAACTCTTGTTCAAATACTTCTTTTAAATGAGGTCCCAACTATATGCTCTCGAATTTTTAAATTTCGAAAGAGACCTTATATAGCTTCCTATAAGCATATTTGAACTTACATGCTTTATTAAACTCTTGATGATATTTTGGCATAATATGTGTTACTTGCTATAGTGTCTATATTATTCGATATTACTATGCTCTTGTGCAAGATATCTTGTTAAGATTTTGCAGAATTTGTTTTTTTTTTTTGGTATTTCGAAATAAGCTTGATGACCAAGGCGAGGTTAGTAGCTTAATGGTATTGTCAAGAAGGTGGTATTGATTATGATGAAATATTTGCACCTGTAGCTCGTTTAGAAGCTATTCGCATTTTACTTGCCTATTCTTGTTTTAAAAATTTCAAGCTTTACCAAATGGATGTTAAATCCGCATTTTTAAATGATTTTATTCAAGAAGAAGTCTATGTAAAATAACCTCCGGGGTTTGAAATTTTTTCTAGGCCTAATGATATTTATAAACTTAAAAAGGCCTTGTATTGTTTAAAACAAGCACCCCGTGTATGGTATGATAGACTTTGCTATTTTTTTTGCAAAACGGTTTTACAAGAGGTAAGTTGATACTACTCTCGTTTTTAAAAAAGGGCAAGATTGCTTACTTGTGAAAATTTATATTGATGATATTATTTTTGGTGCTACTAATGAATCTTTGTGCAAGAAATTTCTAAGTTGATGCAAGATGAATTAGAGATGAGCATGATGGGGGAGCTCAACTTCTTCCTTGAACTTCAAGTTAAACAATGCCAAGAAGGTGGTTATATTTCACTATCTAAGTATACAAAAGAACTTTTGAAGAAGTTCGGCATTAAAGAAGGAAGAACCGTCTATACTCCTATGGCAACCAATATCAAGATGGAGAAAATTTGAGTAAGGCATATCGGTTGACAAACATATTCGAGGTATGTACATTAACTTTTATTACTCGCATAGACTCGATATTTTTTATGCCTTATGTCTATATGCTCGACTTAAAAACTATCCCAACGAATCTCATTAAAGTGTCGTTAAAAGAAATTTTCAAATATTTGAAATGCACTTGTTCTTATGACTTGTTTATCCAATGTTTTAAAACGTTCACATTTTTTGGGATAACAAGTCCGATGGTAATGATATCTCAAAATATGGTTCGTTATAATCGAACTAAACATATTGAGATTCGATAACTTTTTCTAAGGAATTGTGTTTCTAAAAACGAAAAATTGAGATGTGTTTAATTCCGTCTCAAGGATAACTCATGGACATTTATTTTTAATCTTTTAACCGAGTCTTTTACCTCATTTCCCGAGCTTGTCGAGACATATTGTATATGAATGAGGTTTATGTTTGCATTTCGACGTTTTAAAAACTTAAGGGTGAAAAATCGAATTTTTGGATCAAATTTGAAAAATGGTAAAAAGACAACTCCAGTGACCAAATGGAGTGAGGTCGACTGGTCGACCTCATCTTGGACCGGTCGACCTCACCTCAGATCGGTCGAGCTGATGCAAATTGTTGATAAAATCGTTTTTGTCCCTGCCTTAGCCAATGTTTTGTGGTTTTCACTATTTTCGCACCCCTTTGCAAATTTCACACACAATTCACTCAAAATGATTCCTTTCTTGTAACTCCACAGTATCATGATTGATTTTGCAACAATCCACTCATCCTGGTGTCTCAACGCATTTTCCACAAAATCTTTCATGGACTCAGCATTAACACTCCAAGCAACAACCATCTCTTTCAAACCAGCCTTCTCCCAACACCCTTGTTGATCGTACACTCAAGGAAAACATGCCATCCTGTTTCGTAATCAACATTGACAGAGAACACAATTACAATCCACCACAACATGTCTCCTTGATAAATTACTACGTGTAGGAATGCTGTCCGTGCACACCCTCCACACAAAATGTTTCACCTTTGGGGGAACCTTCAACTTCCACAAATTTTTCCACATACTAGATACAACTCTTCTATCTTGGTTGTCTACATTCAACGCAATTCTATATCCACTCTTAATCAAGTATTGGCCATTTTTTGAGAAATGCCGAACCATGCGATCCTCAGTAGTTATACTATTCAGTGGAATTCGAAAATTTTTGTTGAGTATCCCTCTCATTAAAAATCTTCTCCACCAACTCTGAATATACTTCCACAATTTATCTTTTATGTGCTGGAAAATATCCTTCTTCTTCCTACCAATAAGAGACGGTAAACCCAAATATCTCCCTGTATTAAGACTTTGTCGTAAATCTGCCACAAGGACTCCTTTACCGAGTGAAATACATTTGAACTGAACATAATCTCGTACTCCCAAAGTCTGATGCCTTCTTATACGCTTCCAAAATTTGTATAATATAATTACATTCATCCGCAGAAGCTCTAAAAAATAAGAGACTATCATCTGCAAAAAATAGGTGCAAAATAGACGGAGCTCGTCTATAAACTCTCACCCTATGGATACGCCTGTTAGCTTCCGCATCTTTAATCAAGAAAGAGAAACCCTCGACACAGAAGCTAAAAGTTTGGGCCATGTCTTTCTCAATGTACATTAGCAAATTGTCTTAACAGTTTTCATAGATAAAAATGGTGTTTGTTTCGAACATCAACTTCAAAAAGCTCCAACTATCAACTCAATAATCTTTATTCATATTTTACATTAAATTAATATAGTAACATTCTTATTAACTATCTTTAAATAATTAATCTTGGAATTAAAATATAATTATTCCATATAATGTTAAGGCTAAATAACATAGAATATATTATTTAAATACTCAATATACTTTGTGGGAAAAATACATTTCGTAATATAAGTTAAAAAAAGTTGACAAAATGCAAAGGCGTGGAATAGAAACCAAAAAAGAAAAACAAGAAAAGAAAAAGAAAATAAAGCCTTAAAAATTGAAATTAAAAATCCAAAAAAGTGAAAAAAAAAAAAAAAAAGAAAACGTTGGCAAATAACGTTAGAAAGTTGTAACGAGAGTGGTAATAAATCGAAAATAAATCTTGTAGTGCCTTTGTCCTTACCGGCTAATTTGACGCTAGCGGATGAATTACCCGAATCCACCTAAAGGCCGCCACGTGTACTGCTTTTTTGGAGGGCAGTAAATGTCTTTTGCCAGATTTTGAGATTTTTGTCTTTATTTTTTCAATTTGGATAAATTTTTTATTTCTCTTTTTACTAGTTGAATTTTGCATTTTAGAAACTTTCCTTTTTTTCCTCCAATCTTCCCACCACATACGCCTCCATTGCTTGTTATTTAAGTTCTTCATTTTCTTCAGGTGTTCTATATTTAATTTATACGTATTTTTTAAAAAGTACTATTTATTTAATGGGAAAAATGCATCGGTTACATAAGTGATTTTCAAGGAATGTATATTTTCTTTTTTTCTTTTTACAAAGAAAAATTGTTCATAAATATTGGTTTTTGTTTGACACAATGTTATTTAGTCGCATTAGTGAATTACAAACCAAAAAATTTGAACATTTTTGTGCGGATGGTAATAATAAAAAATAGAAATGTCAGTTTGGGGCCAGCCTTAGTAGGCTTAGAGCTAAATGAGTTTCGGATTAAATGGGTCACTAATCTAACAAGCCAGAAATATTGCGAACACCCAAAAAAAATTATCTTTATCTGTATATTATTGAAACCAAATTGTAAGAAAAAAAACTATAAAGTATTGCAAATGAGTAATAAAGAATTAAAAATTCTTTAAACAATAAATACTCACGTCATACAAACTAAAATTATCATGTGAAATTGAAAAACTAAAGATTATAAAAATTAATATAGAATATTATATATATATATATATATATGTAAATAATAGTGGGTTAGTCGTAACGGCGTTCGGGCTAAACGGCCGGGGCAAAAAAAGTCCTGATGAAACGGGTCAAAATAATTTCACATAACTCTTTCTTTTCAGTTTAAACAAGTCGGTCGTATGGGATGCAACCTATTTAATCAACATATCTAATGAACAATATTAGTTAAGTGCATTTTGGATGTTTCAATGTAAGAGTCTAAGAGACAATAAAAACAATATTAATGCAAACTAGCAAAACAAAATATAAGTACACAACTAATAATCTACATTAATCAATAATTTTAATTATTATTTCTACGATGTTGGATTTACTAATTTGAGATTTAATGTAATAGAGAAATAAATACTTAAATTGGAAATTTGGTGTTTAAATTAAAAATATCCTTTACGTATCTTTTGTATTTTCTACAAAATTAATAACAAAAAGACCATTATCGATTTTGTCATAATGCATGCAAAACAAAGAAGATAATTAAATTTTATTTATGTACGTGGCAGATACGGGTATCATTCTCTCCCCGTGGGTACCCCCCAACAGGCGGTGTGCAAGTTTTTTTCAAAAAAATATTTAGTATATTTAATATATATTTTACATGTATATTATATAAGATAATATAATTTTATGTATTTAATATTATATTTAGCATATATAATAACAAATTTTATAAATAATATGCATTTATAATACACAATATAAGATTAAAAAATTAATAATAATATAAAATACAAGATAAAAAATATTGCCAATTCGCCATCCCTATTTTTGATGTGCAAAAGTCAATAATTAAAAAAGAAAAACAAATAGAAATCTCTAATATATTTAAAATACGGGAACATTAGCAACTAACCCACAAGAACACACCACTAACTAACATGGCAGAAATCAGCTGCATGCATGGCAGAGCAACTGTAGTGGCCGGGAGTACGTGCTATATGAAAGGACATGCATCATGCATGCTAATTTCTCTTTTTTCTTATTTTGTCATTTTTTTCACTCCTCCTCACTAATTTAATTTTTTTCTTTTTTTGTCTTTTGTCAAATTTCGCTTCTGTGATGATGATTTAAATCTTATAGAGAGACTCATTGTTGACTTCTTGTGCTTATTGAAACAATTCAACTAACTTGCACAATAAAAAAAAAATCAGGAGAAAGAAACAGAAATGGTTAATGATTTAAACTCTACCCTAGGCAGTTATGTCATACCTGGAACATCTATCTTACATACAGTATTGTAGGTAATCCCAGATGTTTCTCATGTGTGGTGGAGCTTGTATCGGACTTTGTAGGTCCAAGGGGTGTGAAGTAAGGTTTAGAAGGGGGGAGAGGGTTGAATAAACCTTACAAAATTTTCGAACTTAGTCCTTTTAAAATTACAACAGAGTTGACTCAAACAACTGTGTCGTTGAGGGACAACTAAGTTGGTTACTCAGCTAAGTTAGGCACTCAACATACTCGATAGAGTTGTTGATAGAATAACTCCGCTGTTTAACCTAAACTTAACTTGGTTGTTTTGGTTTTATCAGCGGAAGACTTAATACCCTTATATTAAATTTTAGCTTGTTTTAACACTTGATTTTTGCACTTGGTTAATTATCAGTTTGATAGCAAATGTGAGTTTTATCAGCAGATGTGATGTAAGTATGGAAGAATATAAATGTGCATATAATATATTTTTTCAACCTATTGCATTGACTGGAGAGTATAATATATTATATATAGAAAAACTACTCTATTTTTGAGAAAATATTATTTTACAACTTGAACATTAGTCATTTTTAATTTACACTTTGCTACCTCAATTATTTGTTTTTGCAACTAACAAACAAAATTTAACAGGTTTTTCACTTTTCAACCTCTGGCCTTTTGAATTAGAATATTCCAATATTCATCTATGTGATTCAGAATATTCAAGAAAAAATTTCTAACTCCAGCTTGCATAAGGTTTTAAAGTGAAAACCCACAAAGTTTAGGTCGTAAGTTGAAAAACAAATAGCTTAGGTTGTAAAGTTTAAAAATTGTCAAAGTTCACACTGCAAACAATTATTTCACCTATTTCTTTCCTTTTTTTTTAATTTTTGTCACAATTTTTTTAAATTATGAGGACATAATTTTAGCAACGGAATATTGTAAAAAAGTTATTTTAATGATAACATATGTCTTTGCTAATAATGTCGTCACAAAAGACTTTGTTGTAATCTGTTTTTTTTTTAATCACTTTGAATTAATATCACAAAGCGTTGAAGACTTTTATAGCTATATACAATATTTGGATGTGTGCATTTGAGTGCGGGTTGTCGCTTACTTGGACAAAAAAATTGCATCTTTTTGTGAAAATATAGCATATTCAACTTTCTTCCCCTTTTGTCGTATCAAAATAGTTGGTGTCTTATTTTCGAGTTAAAAATGATTTCTTATCTACAACTATTAATATTGAATATGCCATATTTTACTCTTTATCACTGATCAAATGAAAACAGTCTCTTTATTCTTTTTTAACAACAAATTTATTTTTCTTAACAACAAATTGGAAAAAGCTACAAGGTTGAACTATTTTATGGTTATGGAGATTTGCAAGCTGAAAGTATGGGGAAATGATATTCAATACTTTTTTGTTTTGTTTAACCTAGGACTGACAACATATATTGGAGGAAATATGACAAATTTGGTGGCCTATGTGACTAGCAAAACCAGGCAATTTGTAAATAACTTTTACTACTTCTATTTTTTATAGTTGTCAAGTATTTGTTTTGTCTCTATATCACCTCCAATAGATTTATTTTGGACTCTGTGGTTTGTTACCAACCGAATTGTCTCGAGCTTTGCACGAAGGAATCAATTGCCGCTTGTTTTCAATATTAGATGTTTTCAAATTTGTTAAGCTTAAATCTAACTTAGAGAGGTTGCAGCATCAAGACTTTCTTAATTCACTTCTAAAATCCATATAGTGAAGTATTTTCCATGTCCTTTTTTATTCTATCTTAGATTTATACTAAGATAACTTCCTAACCAATGAATAGAGTTTATTTAATCTAGTGGCTATAATATTTCATACACTAGAATTATTTTTCAAAATATCTAGCTCATTAGAAGTTTTTACAAGTTTTTTTCCAATAATTTCTAAGATATTTTCTTAACATTTCTAGAGAAAATCTAGAATGTGGGCTTTTTGGTCTTGGATTTTATTTATCATTAAACTCAAAAAAAATCTTCAAGCCCAATGTTATTTTGGCCAAGTCAAGTTTAATTTCCAACAGTATTAACATATTTACCCTTATGTTTTCTTTATACTTAAAATTGCCCCAAACATATAATTGGGAATCTGAATTGATCAATTGAAGCAAGTAGACTTAACATAATATGTGGCAACATTTGAGTGAATAATATAGTTCTAGATCTAGCCACATTCAATATGTTGACAAGAAAATTCAAAAATGAAATAGTTGTCCGGGCATAAGTTAAGGATAAGGATTATAGTGATAATTAAAACTCAAAAGCCTAATTTTCATTAGTTAAATTGATCATAAAAAATGGATAGATATTTGATAAGTTTTAAGCTACTTATGGGAGTAAAATATTGTAATTAAATAAGGACAATATTTTTGCTTTTTAAAGAATTCTGGAACAAAAATGATGTTGCAATGTACATAGAATTGCATAGGAGAAAACAATCAATCAAACATCTACGTAGATTTTTTTTGGCTATTGATTAAGAAAGTCACTAAGTAACGCGCCAAGATTAGATTAATACTTATTGAAAAGGAGGATCTCATGTGATATTTAAAATTTTATAAAGGGAAAACTATAATAAGAAATAGTGGGTACATTGATCACTTAATTAATAATTATTTTAAAACTGAAAATATATAATAAACTAATGTTGAATTAAATATATCTCATTGTATTTTACAAAATACGGGAAAACACCACCAACCAACATGGCAACAAACAACCACTAGAATACGATCAGGAAATTAGTGCATGCATGCCAGAAAATGAATAATTAGTTGTAGTGGCTGGGAGTACGTCCTATATGAAAGGAAATGCATGCATGCTAATTTCTCTTTCTTCTTATTTTGTCATTTTATTTTTACTCACTCCTCACTGGCTAAATTCCCCACTGATTTAAATTTTTTTTCTTTTTCTTTCACTCACTCCTCACTGGCTATATCTCATAGTATTTTACAAAATGGATAAAATTAATTTTTTCATTAAATCATTCTGAAAAATGTAAAAATAGATAATATGGCTTATAATGTTCATTTTGATGAGACCTAAAATCTTAGATATATTTGGCACAAGCCTTAGTATAGTTACACAACTAAGTGTATATATGTATATAAATGTTGTCCATGGATTAGGGCCCTTTCCCTAATAAACTTGCTCTCTTAAATGTAGGCTTTGGACTAATTGTTAAGAATATATTTAAAAAATAGGTTAAACCTGCTCCTAGAACTTTATTTTCAACAAGCCTTTAGATGAATATGTCTTTTTAGATTTTGTTAGACTAAAATACTATAGGAACTTATGACTACATGATATACATGATGTAATTGTTGGTATTAAGTTTTTCAACCTATCGGATTGACTGGAGATTATAATATATTATATATAGAAAAACTAATCTATTATTTTTTGAGAAAATTTTTCTTTGCAACCTGAACTTTAGTTATTTTTACACTTTGCTGCCTCAATTACTTGTTTTTGCAACTAACAAACAAAACTTTGCAGGTTTTTCACTTTTCAACCTCTGGCTGTTGAATTGGAATATTCCAATAATATTCATCTATGTGATTCAGAATATTCAAGAAATATTCTAACTCCAGCTTGCATAAGGTTTTAAAGTGAAAACCCACAAAGTGTAGGTCGTAAGTTGAAAAATAAATAGCTTAGGTTGTAAAGTTTAAAAATTGTCAAAGTTCACACTGCAAACAATTATTTCACCTATTTCTTTCCAATTTTTTTTGAATTTTTGTCACAATTTTTTAAATTATGAGGACATAATTTTAGCAACGAAATATTGTAAAAACGTTATCCTTAACGATAACATATGTCTTTGCTAATAATGTCGTCACAAAAAACTTTGTTGTGGTATGTTTTAAAATCACTTTGAATTAATATCATAGAGCGTGGAAGACTTTTATAGCTATATACAATATTTAGATGTGTGCATTTGAGTTCGGGTTGTCGCTTACTTAGACACAAAAATTGTATCTTCTTGTCCACAACTGAAAGAAGATTGCTCGAAAATATGCGATTTTCTGGTTGTTATTTGATGTCATATCTTCAGTCACTGTTGAACTTGCTAATAAGATCATCCCAAAGTATTTTGTGAAAAAATAGCATATTCAACTTTCTTTCCTTTTTGTCGTATCAAAATAGTTGGTATTTTATTTTCGAGTTAAAAATGATTTCTTATCTACAACTATTAATATTGAATATGCCATATTTTACTCTTTATTCTTTCTTAACAACAAATTTATTCTTCTTAACAACAAATTGGAAGAAGCTATAAGGTTGGACTATTTTACGGTTAGGTGTGCGAAGATGATATGTGTAAATTCAACTCAACCTCGTTAGATAACTACATGTGATCAAACGTGGATATACGTGTATATATAAAAATAAAATAGTTTTTATTTTTTTGAAAAGTTTTATTATCCCTAATAATGCGTTGCTCAATATAAAGCATGGTTTTTGTTTAATTTCTTTAATAATTTAGATAATTGTTCAACTTTCTAAACTCCAAAGAATATTGGAATTTGAAATGATTTTATTATTTATTGTAAATACAATTTATTAAATATTCAGCATTGGAACGGTAATAAAAATCAATATTGAGTAATTAAATTTTTTTACAAACTTTTACATTCTTATAGATAATTAATAAACGTGTTTTATAAATAGATATAATTCATACTGACACAACCAAATATTTTGGATTTAAAGATATTGTTTTTTAGTTTATCATAATTTATTTTTTATTATTTAATCGTATGATTTATAATCAAATTAGTTATCTTTATATTTTAATTATTTTTTAAAATTTAAAACTTAAAGCTATCACTATTTTTTTAAAATATAGATGACATAGATCCATAATTTGTAAAATAAATAATAAGAACAAGTAAAATTGTAAAGGTTATTGGTTTAAATTTTAGAATTAATAAAATAAAAATTACAAATATAATTAATATTAATAATAGATAAATACAATATACATATCGGGGAATGAGGATGGGAACGCAAAATCCCATTTTATCTAATCCGAATGGGAAGAGGGACGTGGATATAAATACCATCTCTGTCCCATCCCCAATTTTAGAGAAACGAATAATCTTATCCCGTTCTCATCATCGAATTAATCGGTGATTCTCCGTCCCATTCTATTTGGTTACCAACGGGATGGTTCCCTCAAGATATTGTTATCCCTAAATGCGGTGATAGAATTCATATAACCATTAAAAAAAATTATATGTAACAGTACAAAATAGAGATTTTATATATATATATATATATATATATATATATATATATTCACCCCATGCATCGCACGGGTAAAAGACTAGCTCATCTAAAAGGCAGTAGACTACCAACATGAGAGTACCAACAAGACAACACATGATTTCTCTGAATTCTTTGATCAATTATATATTTGTTATATTTTTAAGGGTTATTGATTTTTTGCAACCTGTACTATAGGGTTATTGCGGTTTTAGTCCTGTACTATTTTTTTTTTTTTTTGAATGTTGTACCTAAACTAAACAAATTTATGGAAGTGCAACCTAATACACACCGGCGATAGAATATTCCACCGGGATTCTATCACGTGACACGCACGCCCCTTTTTTTAAGGGTATTTTCGTCAGTTTAGGTTGTCATTATTTATAAATGGACAAATATACCCTGTCATACCAACTAGGATTTATGGTCAGGAAAAATGAAATTCTAGCACCAGAAATAAGCCAAAGAATCTACCACCGCTGCCAAATGACAACCGACAAATGAGAAAATTTTCCAAACTCAAGAAAGCAAATTTTTTTTGAACCAATTGCAGAGAAATAATAACTGGAAATTTACACACAATTTATTAGAATACAGTCCAATGTCTCCAATCAAGCAAATATTCTGGATTGTGGCAACTGAGACTATCTACTGAACATTATTGTGACTACATTCAGAAAAATATAAAACTTTCCTCAGTAAACGACATCCCAACAGCACTCTCACCACCATTTTCGGAAAAAATCTCACCCAATTCACAACAGACGAAGTATCCGCCACCGCTACCTCCACCTCCGTTGCAGCTCCGCAGTCGGCTGAAATCTTTTGCTTCTTGCTCTGTTTTTCAGATATCTCTATTTCTGAAAATGGAGACCTCATTTCTGAAAATCTCTCCTAATTTTTGGTCCGTCTTTATATTGTGGAAGAGAATTTTGATTGCCATTTTTTAGTAACAAAATGGATTTCTGAATGAGAAGGGTAATTTGAGATATTCGAATTAGGGTTTATATTGTGGAAGAGAATTTTGATTGCAATTTTTTTCACAGGTTAGAGATTTTTCGGAGGTTAATTTTGATTTGTTTAGTTTAGGGTTCACAACTTGCAATTTGGGAACCCTGAGCCCCTATTTGGGTGGGAGATTAATGACAATCTAAACTGACGAAAATACCCTTAAAAAAAGGGGCGTGCGTGTCACGTGATGGAATTCCGGTGGAATATTTCATCGCCGGTGTGTATTAGGTTGCATTCCAACAAATTCGTTTAGTTTAGGTACTATTTTCACAAAAAAAAATAGTACAGGACTAAAACCGCAATAACCCTATAGTACAGGTTGCAAAAAATCAATAACCCTATTTTTAATCAACTATTCCTTGAAAGAAGTATATCTATTATATTTTTAATCAACTATTCCTTGAAAGAAGTATTCTTTGAATCTTTGAATGTTTTCACATTGGTTTGGATTACTATACTTCTGGTGATGAAAAACAACCATTCTTAAGTAAGAGAGAGAAAAAAGTAACAACAATTGGTGTTGTTGAAAATTGTGCAGCTCATTCCAAGTCAATGTACTTCAAATTAAGGTGTCGGCTATATTGTATAATTTGTCCTTTATGTTTGGGGATGGAAAAAGTAGTCCACTAATTATAGGGGTGGCAATTGATACCAATAATTTAAAAAATATGGCCATTTACGGACAATTGCCGCCTGAAATAAGAATATTTCTTCAAGTTTCCCATGTGTTGCTCATGTAACATGTTCAAATGGGGGGTTTTTCCAATTTCCAGCCAACATTGGTGACTTGGCTGATGATATGTAATTTTCTTTAATTTTTTTATCGAAGTGGACTATATTTGGGAGGGGACAAAATGTATTTCATTTTTTTTATGGGTAAATATCCCAAAATCTCCCAAAATCACGAAAACCCTAGCTCCATTTCTTGTTTACCAAAGAATCGAAGTTAATCCAAAGTTTCACTAACGTCTACATGCAACAATGGTATTTCAAAGACCAACACAACATTGAAAATTACACATTCCTTCTTATCGCGGCAAGGGGCGGTACCAAAATCGGGTTCCAAGCTAGAATTGGAATCATGGTCAATGATTCCGGGAATCATTGACTGGAACGGAGACCAGAACCGTATAGGCAAATTTTGAGTATGGTTCCTTGGTCTCAAAAACCGCTGGTTCAAACCATCGGTGGATTTGGCGGTTAAAATCGATAATTTTTATTATGGTGTAATATATTCGCAACCACATAGGACATATTTTAACCAAATATTGTAAGTGAGCTACGTAAACTTTGAATCCTCTCTACCTATGAGGATACATAGGCATCATAATATGATTATTAATATAAGTCCAAAACTTAATATTTTTATGAATATTAAGTCATATTCCGTTTCTATTTTTCTTTTTTCTCTTTTTTAACTAAAATTGATAAAATATTGAAAAAACCCAATAAAAAATTATTAAAAAAGAATAATAAATGGTTTCATTTAAATCAGAACTAAAACCATGGTGGAAC
Source organism: Rehmannia glutinosa (assembly GCA_016081115.2). Taxonomy (NCBI): domain Eukaryota; kingdom Viridiplantae; phylum Streptophyta; class Magnoliopsida; order Lamiales; family Orobanchaceae; genus Rehmannia; species Rehmannia glutinosa. Next base: position 33,849,550 of record CM071934.1, on the reverse strand, counting down.
AGTGTTCCGGTTTGGAACCAGAACCGTCAGTTCTGGTTTTGGAACCGGAACCATGAGCCTCTGGTTTTGCTTTTGGTTACACATTTTGGAAGAGTTGGAACTGGCAGTTTCGGATCCGTGGCCACTCCTAACCATAAGTATGTATTTTTGAAAAGTTTGAATTTTTATGGTCCATGTTTATTCAATATAATGGATGAATGCCCCCGCCCCCTTTATATGTTTATGCTTCTTTTTTATGTGTATATGGAAACATATGGGGTTGCCTTGTTTTTAAATTTTTCTTTTTATTTCTTTATTTGTTAATAGATCCAGATATTGCCTCTCTCACCATGGTTGTGCATTACAAAGGTGAGTTCAAGAAATTTCTCCATGCACAATACATATGTGGAAATAAGGTTGTCTATAACAACGTAGAAGCCAAACATATGGCTTTAAATGAACTTTATGGTTTTTTTGTTAGACAGCTCAGGGATGTGATGAGGAGGTACTACATTATAGTAGATTATCGGTTTAAATTAGTAATTGATGATGATGTTTTGTCTTGGTTTATAAGGTTTCTTCCATCTAGAGAGATGAATGTATATGTAGAAGTTTAAACACAAGAAAGACAGTGAAGAGCGAGTTTGGGAAGGAACACTAGAAGTCTAGAAGAGGATGGAATATTATAGGGGGATGGAAATGGGGAGGGAGGATGAGGATTTTGACACAACTTTTGAAAATCAACATCTTAATTTAGGGACGGAATTAGATGATTTAGATGACTTATTTGATAGTGATTATGGGCTGGAAGTTGAGCTTGATTTTGATTATGATGTTTTGTATCAATAAGACGTGGACATTCTAACTAGCCAAAATATGGAAAACATGTCCTCTAATAAATATGAATCAAGTTAGTCCGAAAATGATGTTGTTCAAAAGGATAATGACCTTGATGAGTCAAAAACATTTGATGATGATGAAGTAGTGGTTCAACCCCCTATTTACAATCCTAAATTGGTTTTTGATCCTCTTTTTGAACTTTGAATGGTTTTTAGTAGCAAATATGAATTTAGGAAGGGCAATGCAATCACATGCAATTAGAACAAAAAAGAACTTTAAAATTCAAAAGAAATGAACATAAGAGTCTTAAGAGAGTCTATGTGAGTTGTTCAAATGAGGGGGTTTCATGGACGATGAATTTGAGTAAGCTTAACAAAGAGAGTTCTTATAATATTAATGAATACAACCCAGATTACTACTAGCCCAAAACATTTAATTTGAAGAATGTTAAAACAAGTTGATTGAGTGATAGTTATGTGCAAATGTTTAAATCTGATCCTAAGAAAAGTGTCCAAGGTTTTAGGGTACATTTGATAAATGAATTAACATGCAATATATCTAGAGATCAGACATATAGAGCTAAGATGAGAGCTTTGAAATAGTTAGAGGGTACCCCAAACTTTTAGAATACCAAACTTTCGGATTATGTTGAAGAACTTAGGAGGTTCAATCCTAGTTCTATTTTGATCCTAGACACTGAAAATAATCAGGATGGCAACCAAAGGTTTAGCAAGTTTTATGTTTATTTTGGTGCACTAAAACAAGGATTCTTAAGAGCATGTAGGTCAATTCTAGATAATGTATAGTTGTCATTTGAAAGGGTTATATGGACGGATTCTATTATCAGCAGTAGGTGTGGATCCCAATAATTATCTGTATCTAGTTGCATTATTGCATATGATGTTGTTTGCAGGGAGTCTAGAGAAACTTGAGGTTGGTTTCTAACATCATTAAAATTGGATTTGGAAATCCATAGAGATAATTAATTCACATTCATATCTGATAAGCAAAAAAGGCTCATTCAAGCTGTTCAAGAGATTTTCCCTGAATTTGAACACAAGTTTTGTGTTAGGAACCTTCATGGAAACTTCAAGAATGCAGGATTTAGAAGATTATCTTTCAAAATTGTACTTTGGGCTTGCTGCACAGGCTACTATGAATGGGAAGTGAGAAATGAGAATGCAAAAATTGAGACATGTGTGAATAGATAAGAGAGTATTTAATGAAGAGACTGCAACACAACAAAGATAGGACAGAGGTGAAGTGGAAGGGTAGATTGTGTCCCAAGATAAGCAAGGTTATTCATAAGAATACTAAGAGGGTTTCAGATTATTGGCCTATTAAGGCAGACAACACACAGATCAGATTTCTTGCATTGATGGAGGTCAATTTGTTGCGGACTTGGAAAAGATGTCTTGTAATTGTAGGGAGTGGGGGCTGGCTGGCATTCCTTGCACACATGTAATCACAGCAATATTTGATCAAAAGGAGATACCAAAAGCCTTTGTTCACCATTGCTACATGGTAGAGACTTGTAAGGTTGTTTATGCATATGCAATCTATGGAATAAATGGAGAATTACTTTGGGGACATACAAACGTCATTCCCCCATTGCCTCCTAATTTTGGAAGAGGTATAGGAAGACCTTCTAAAGTTAAAAGGAGAGAGCATGATGAACCATCAAATAAGCAGAAAAAGAGGTCAAGAAGGAAGAAACCTACGAAGATAAAGAGACAACAAAGCACTATAAACTGTGGGAAATGTGGACATGAAGGCCAAGGGGTTGTGCAGAAAGACAGTCACGAGACATTGTTAATGTTCAGAGTGAAGTAAAATTTTTAAATTCATCTTGTCATTTAGATTTTTATATGTGAAATTTTTAATCACTTTAAATTGTTAATGTGTAGGGTATGAACCAATGGGGATTTGAGACATAACCTACGGCCTCAACTTTGGTCCAACCAACCAATGTATGAGTTGTCACCATGTGTACTTTTGTTAATGTGGTAATATACTATAACTTTGACTATTTTATGTAGGTTGGGCAATCTACATTTTTACCTCCTTCAATGGACAATCCAGTACATGAGGAATCTGTTGAGGCCATAGAGGCTAATGTTCTACAGAGCCAAATAGGATCTTCTATTGATCCAATTGCACATAAGGCAGTCCCAATACGTATGACCAAATGATGATGTCTAAGCCAACTCAATCAAAGAAGCCAGCTTGGAAGTATGTCTCTTTTAGAAAGAAAAACATAAAACTAGTTACAAATGTGTTTTTGGATGATGTGCAAGTATTTTGGAAGATGTAAAAGTATTTGGATCATGTCAAAGTATATTGGATCATGTCAAAATATGTAATTTGGGTCATGTCAACCATATTTTTTGAGTAACCAATGTTTTTGAACACATAATATGATGATCTCAAGGTCTGTTAACGAGTATTCATATGAGTTTATTTATGAATATCCATACGAGTTTTCGTTATGATGTTCGTTTGAGGGTAAATAACACTAATAAGTAATATTACATCCATTACATATATCCATAATATAACAACTACAAAAATCCATCATTTTCCATAAATTCAGAAAGTTTCACAAAAAGAAACTTGCACAAAATAAATAAATACACAAAGTTTCAAATTCATAATATTACATCAACAAACATAAATACTACCAAAATACTATAAGGCAACACCACATCCACAAAGGTCCAAACAACTACAACTATATCAACCTATAATCAACAAGCTGGAAGGTTCAGTGCCCCAAGGAAAGTGCTCTTTTTCCTTGCAGTCCAAAAACTACCCAAAAAAAAAAAAAATACTTGCAATTACTAGGATGACAAATACAAATTTCAGCAATCTCTTGTTAGCTCATTTCGTTTTGCCACTTCAAGTTCCATCCTTGCAACTTCAAGTTCCATCGTTTTAAGTTTGGTTTCCTTAGCATTGATGTTCTTAAGTACACTAGGAATGACAACACGAGCTCTACTATACAATGTCGAATCATACCGATCGAAAAATTTACATCTATTTGTCTGCAAAAATCATGAAACATTACCACAAAATATTAACAAAATTAACATGGAGAAAACATATAGATGTGAAATACCCTAATTATCTACCATCTACTATCTATATACTATTTACTACTATTCTAAAAAGGTGAATATTTCTGTCAAATTTTAATATACCTAAAATATCTCTTGGTGAAAAGGTAATTTACAACTTCAATAATTATATAGAGGTATTGGGAATTAATTGAAGAAAGAAATTTCACCGGTCAAATTTCCCGAGAAATCAGAAAAATCGAAAATAAAATACAATATAAAGAAATCGAAAGAAGCGAAGGAAGTCGATCCATCCATATTCCTTATGCAAACATGGAAACAACCACCAAATTTTCCAGACAAACAAAAATTGAGCCAATTTGTAGCAGATCAGATAATCGGGAAAAAAGAAAAATAAAGAAATATGTAATAGAGAGAAAGAGAAAAGAAGATCACACATGACAGATTTCCGCCCATCAGGTACTACAATTTTTTCCTCGGGTTCCAGTTGTTCTTTTTGTGTGAATTCTAAAGTGCGTTGTGGGAAAATTTTGGTAATTTGATCGAGGATGGGTTGTGTGAAAATTTGAGTTATTGTTATCTTCTTCATATCTGATTGGGCTGTGAAAAAGATGGTGAAATCAAAGATGAGAATTCTACTGCTGAAAAAAGCCCTTGGCTATGGTATGATTGTTATTTAGTCCAATTCATATAGGTTTGGAGAAAGTAAAATCCCCTTACAACCAAAAGAGTTCATCAATTCAAGAATGAAAAATTCAGGCTTAAGAAAATATTCTCAATCGACATTCAGGAATTGTTTTTTTGACTCAGTGCCTTAATTCTTTCCATAGCTACGGCTCGCCTTTATCGCAATTATTACCATTATTCTTCACTTTGCTACACATGGTGCCAAGAGAATCTTCCTCTGTTTCACTAATTAAGGTTTTGACTGCTATATTTTGGTGAAGTGTAATATTAAAAATTCAAATATTATTTATGTTTCAATATGAAATAAGAATTTTATTTATATTATATTTATATGCCTCGCAACCTAATTATTTTGAGTTTGTGTCAAATTTGAGATTCTCACGGGACGCATAAAAGGCACAGAATCGGAAATCTCATTTTAACTCAAGGGGAATACAAAGTATATAACTAACCACATTCAACACCGAAAATCGACTAAAAAAATTTGAACACTGCAAGTAGGAAATTTGCTACGGCAATCGACTTTTCTCATATTACCTGAACGGATTTCCTATTTCAGGTACGTTGTCAAATGGGCCTTTCGAATCATCTCTTCTTTGTTAAAAAAACATTTTCAAAATATTTCCTTATAAATTTGGTAGTGGTGTTGTCTTAATTTGATGAATTATTAGCTATTAGGATCAAAAGGTGATGCACATTGAACTATCCTTGCAATTTTTGGTTATGTAAAATATAGTGCTTAAAAAAACATAACAATATCAATTCTTTTTTAAGGAAGAATTTGCGTTTCATCCATGATGATTACCATTTAAATTAGAAGATTGCATCCTATTTAATCACCCATGTTGCAATGAGTAGTAGTTTATTGTTTTGTGCAAAATTTTAAATGTATCAAATATCCTATCATTTTGGCAATCAATCATCATAATTATCTATTTATGTTTTTTTCCCCACTTTTTACATGGTCAATTGAATTTAATTAGTCAACCACTTGAATTTCATTTAGTCGCATGCATTATTTTTAAGCTCTGAATGCAAATCTTGCACCAACCAAAACAATGCACAATAGAAAATTATGCAAAAACCCACATCCTAATCGAATTATGTTAATTTATATGACCATAGATAAAGCAAATAAAACTAAAAAATCAGACCGAGATGTACTCTCTTGACCCATCTATAGCTCTTGCATATCTATCAGTTCTAAAGGATTGTGAATCGCGTTGTTTTAACGAAGGGTTAGAGGTTAAAAACTTGGTGGTCTTCATGTGATTTGAACTTCTTTTCATTAGTCTAGGAGGAATGACAACCAAGTGAGTTCTTAATTTGATTGAGTTTTATGGAATGCAGTTCTTACTTAATATTGGACACTAAGATGATATTCCTCAATCTACGATTCTTAATTGAGGCCTAATATTTTCAAGAACACTTGGTGTTTGGTGCTTAAATTTTGTAAACATATTTCTTTTTTAACCAGCAGATTTTGTGTTGTGAGGTGTTAGTTTAACTTTGAAATCAATAATAGAAGAAATGATAGAATAGAAGTGATGTTATTTCAAATATTCATATATTGTGAATGAAAATATTTTTCTTTTCATTTTTCCCCATTTCCCCCTTCTATGATCTCTCTTCATTTCTTATGGTGTTATGTGTCATGTTGTATTTATTATTTTATTGGCTTGCGCTCTTTCGTGATTCGTAATATCATTAGCTTGAATAGCACTGAGACATAACAGGGAGATAGGGGGATCCTGGATCAACACGGTTTATGGTGAGGTACAGTCAGATTCTTTTGTTGCTTGCCTGTTGAGACAGATATTACATTAAAGCCAGTCACATGAAAATGAATAAATCAAGTGATGGGTACCTTAATTATATTCTTATACTCTGCTATATTTCCCTTCCTTTAATTTTGTACTTTTTTAGGTAATACCTTCTGATATCAGTTTAAACATTATCTCAGACACTAATATTTCATTCGAAGTTCACATTTTTTCTCAGAAAGAGTTTTGGAGCACAAATACTTTAAGGATGTCGGGTTTCTCCCCTGATTGTTGACCCTAATCTTGATCCAAATGTAAATTGATATGTGGCATCATGGGATTTGATTATGTCAAGATAAAAATGTATGATATGATAGTGATGTTATCTCCCTATTTTTCTATTCCTTTTGGTTTAATCCAATTTATATCATGAGGTTCTTAGTTAAAGATTTAAGGATTCATATAGGCATGTTCATATATCTTAATTCTTTTACTTTTATTATTTTCTCTCAATAATTTTTGGTATAAGCATTTGGATTTCTTTCTTTATTTTACTTTTTTGAGTAGGAAGTTGACCCTTTCACTTTTTTTGGATCAATTCTTATTAATTTCTTTACCTCCGTTTTTTATTATTTTACATTATTTAATTTTAATGGGGAACGATTTTTGGCAAAGTGACTAGGCGAATTAACATGGCTACAAAAATTTGGACTCTAATACCCATTTTCCGAATTCCATTGTGGTGTGAAGGTTTTTGAGGGGGCTTTTTGAGGGGTTTTGGAGGTGAAAACTCCATTGTGGTGTGAAGGTTTTTGTGTCCCCCAAAAAAGTGGTACCATATACACGGTACCGCTTTTTCCCAATTTTTGTTTTTTTTTTTTTTTTGATTTTTTTTTTTGATAATACCAATTATTTTTTGGGCCACAAGGAATTTGTGGGAAGGGATACCCGTTGTTTTTGGGCCAGCAAGTATTAATAGTTTTTTTCCTACTTTTTGCTACATTATATATTTATATTCAACAAATACATATAAATATAAATAATATTTATTATGTATAAAATATATTTTTATTTTATAAAAATATAAATTTTATATATTTATATAAATGTAATAATGCATATTATATAATGTAAAGTGTAATAACGATATGTGATGTTATAAATTATAATGTGGAATGTAGGGTCCACAAAAAGGTTGTTCAGAGATTTTTGGATTGTGGGGAGAAATGTAGGGTTTTTCTTTTTGAGGTTTTTATGATGTGCCACCATGGGCTCCACCAAAAAGTAGGTTTGTAGATGTTTTTTAATTTTGGCATTGGAGATGCCCTTAAAATTATATAAAAATCGGTTTTTCAAATATGAGTGTGTACAACTTTAATTATTATATTTGTTTATTTCTTTTTTAAAAATTAATATTTTTTCATTTTTGATCCATTTTTTATGTAAAATATATCAAATTGATTATTTTTTATGATCTTCAGTTTAACACCCATATTGCATATATAAAATAAAAAAATAAGCATAATATATAAAAACTAGAAGATATATTTACTCAAAATTTATTTTGTTATGTACTTTAAAAGTTATGCATCCAGTCTATTGGACATCAATTTGTACATTCATTTCTTTTGGCTATTTGTGATATATGTATAGTTGTTATTTGGGCGTAGCCCATTTCCTCATAAATATATAATTGTATTTAAGTCGATTAAATTCAATTAAAAATACTTATTTTAATTGAAAAAAATATCTCAAAATATTTATCAAACTATTATATATTACATAGTCCATACGTAGCATTATTTATAGTAATGTAAGAAGAAAGTAATTGCTTATTTAATATAAAATTCATAATAGTTTTTTATATAAAAAAAATTAATTTTTATATTTATTAACATACTTTTCATGTTAATAGAAAATATTTTTTACATATTTTGATAATTAACTATCAAAGTTGTAATCTTCACACTTATTAAGGATCTAAACATGACTAAAATTTGATGTGAAGTTGTACCTTGAGGAGGTTTATAAAGAAAAATCACATTTCATAGATCGAACACAAATACATACTCTTGATTGTATTTTTCATGATTATGAGGTATTGTAGTTTTTTATTTTTTTGACTTTATCTATAAAATGTATTAAATTATATTTTTTTTCTATTGTTTGATTCTATTAAAATTTACAATAGAGGTTGAAAGAATTCATATGACTATTAGGAAAATACATATGTCACAGTACGAAACGGAGGTCTCACAAATATATAAGACGTGCATTGCACGTGAATCTCAATTAGTTGAAACTAAAATAAACATCTTTAAGATATCTGGATGTAATGTCCACTATACCCCTGAAACTTTCTTTTTTTCTCTCTATTTTCCTTTTCGTTCTCTTTCTTTTCCTTCTAAAGTGGAAAGCAAAATGGATTTTCCTATGTTAGATTTCATTTCGAGTATTCCTTATCATAGATGCTTAAATACTCGTAACATTCTCTCAAAAGTAACAAAGAAGTTCATTCATGACACTTAGAGCTTGTTGGGATTCCAACATAAGATTGAGAAATAAAAAAAACTATTGATCGGGTCAAACATTTTATATTGGATTGAATGAGAGAAGCCCCATAATAATTTTGGGTCCATGATCCAATCCATGAATTGTGGGTTTAGGCATTCAATGTCCGATATTTTTGATTATGTTATAAGTTTCACAATTTCCAATTTTAAGGTGGGTGGAAAAATACTTTCCAACTTCTAGGTGTTTTTATTAAAATGCATGTAGAATTTTGATCATGAGCCCTTGAGATATATAATCTATGTATTGCATGTCAATTTTATGTATCAAATCATGAAAATTCTCAAGAGTTGCTCAAAATTGCTATTTATTGAATTTTAGGTGCATGCATGTACAATTTAATGTTCTATTTGTTGAATTCTTGTATGTATTGGACATGCATGTGTATGATCTTTGAAATCCATGTTTTGGATGATTTATAACCTGGACAAGTCGAGCATAATTGATTAAATTTCAATTTTGGACTTAAAAATGCAAAAATAGAAAGTTGGTGGACTAAATTGCAAGAAAATAAAAGTTAAAGGACCCCTCTGCAAATTTTAATTTTTGGGACTGTACTCAGGTTCAAAAATAACTTTTGGACATTTTAATAAAGTTTTAAGAGTTTTAAGATAAATAAAATCAACCTTTAAAAGCCCAAAGACTAGATTGTAAAATTTTGAAAGTTTAAGGGCTACTTTGCAAATTTTGAAACTGTACCAGACCTTAACTTTAAATTATGAAATTTTTACTCTAAAGGTACTGGATATGACACATTTTAAATGTATTCCAAAAATCCAAGTGTTTAGGCTTGGAAAGTAAATTTTCTAAAATTGAGGGACTAATGTGTAAAATACTAAACTTGAGGACCCAAATGAAATTTCCAGGACTTATGCAGCCCATGCACCTGGAAATACTAACTTAACTATAACTTAATTATATTTTGGACCCAAGGTTCAAATTTCATAACAATTGGACCCCTAAAAGCCTTAAAGGCAATTATTTCAAAATGGGATAAAAATGATATTTTCAAAGGTTAAAGGACCTACACTTATTTCTTTTAAAAACTTCTTTTGTCCCAATATCCCACTAACTTTAGTGACATTTTCCAACTGGAATCACATTAAAAGCCCTTCCGGTTTGTGAGTTCCGATTATTTTAAACTTAAGGTCCGAATTGGTAATTTTTACAAATTTGGGGCCAATGTGAGAATTTTATAAAAACTCGACCTCAAAACTTTAAAAACCTGAATCTCTGAATAATTTAGAGAATCTACTAACTGACCTCATAATTTTTCAAGGTCGGGATATTTATTTATTCAATTTTTAACCCCAAAATTGTTGGTTTTTACAAAACGGGCTAAATTATAATTTTCTTTTATAAAGGACCTAACTCAAATTATTTTCTCTTTTACTAAAATAGCCATGGACCCTCTGACTTGGAGATTTAATTAAAGTATTTTATTTTCTCAAAAACCCTTGACTTATCGGACCAATTCGACCGATTAATACCCAATCGCGGGCGACCGCCTCGTCTTGCGGTTTTAAATCTATAACGGACTTATGTTCCACCTAATCTTTCAAGATATCGAAGATTGCTTATCCTTCCGATAATCATCTTCATCCAAATAACTCCACCAACGCCATATTGCTACTCGTGAATTTTCAAAAAATTTCCGAACTACTTCCCCTGAATCAATAATACTCGATTGCAGTTGTTTGGCCTGATTTGTATTTACTTTCCTACCTCAGTCAACTTGGTGTGTCGAGCTCACGCTCGGAATGGATACGTCGGGGATGGGAACCGGCAGCCTTGGCCGCTATTCCACTCTTAGGCCCCATCGCCCTAATCCCGCAACCGAGGGACGGAGTGTCCAAGGGAAGCAGTCGTAGTATTTGAGGTATAATCATGATTATGACAGATCCGAGCCTTGCAAGCTCCACTATGGATTTTGTCTTTGCCTATGGAGCGATAAGGTGATCGGTCTTGGACCATCCTGCTCCGGGAGTTACAAGGAAGAACGAAGGAATCGTTGTCCGATCCACATAATTCCCGGAGTTATCGGACCCGTTTGGTTGGCGCTATAAACAGACGCGAATCGCTACTTGTTTTGCATTGGTTGGCGCTACAAACCAGACGCAACCATTATTTGCCTTGCATGGGATTGGAGTTACATTTCCGCACGCAATCCTACTGTCTTGATGAATCACATAGTGTCTGTGTGACCACGAATTGTTTTCTCAAATCGTATAAGTATATTACTTAAATATATTTATCACGATGCTTGTGGGATGTGTGAATTCATGCATCATACTCAGCGTTTTCATATAATCTGTTTTCGCATTAACTATATATATCGCCACACTTGCACACGATCACCCATCCACCGAGATTTCTATCTCATCCCCACCTATTTTCTAACCTTAGATGAGGACTTCGTTGAAGATCTTGAACCGACCACGCATTGAGCTTGTACTCCGCTTGTTGGATTTACTACTTCTTGTTGTTGTTGGACTCTTTTCTTGTGTTGTTGTTGGACTCTTGTATTTCTTTCCATTTCGGTTTTAAATCAAGGGGCGTAGGACCCTTTGACTTTAAGTTGTTATATTTGGTTGATTTTTCGGGTATGTAAATTGGATTATGGATTGTGGTCGTAAGATGTATTTGTACTTGTTATTTATTTCACGCTATTTAGACTCTATTTCATTGGGTTTCGTTGATATTTGTCTAGATTGTTTGGTTATTGTATTTAAGTTGTGGATCGCCGTCGCGTTCCATTTGGGCGTGACAATAAGGGGAGATGGGTCATTTGGAGATAAAGACGAATTCTCTTTTTACTATTAAATTCACCCAAATGTTTTTGGGCACATTTAACTACATTGTGGGCTAGAAACTCAATAATAGTCCAACTCATTTTTGTAGGCATAGGATTAGGGATCTCAATGGGTCAGGTGGACCGGATCCGTACAGACCTAAGACCCAACCATTTGTATAGACCTCGGACTAGATTCCTTTAATTAAGGGGGATGAGAAGACTAAGGATGCTTAAGTACTCGTAACAAAGTCCCTCAAGAGAGGGGAGCAACTCGTAACAAAGCAGTTCATTCATCGACACTTCGAGCTCGTTGGGATTCCAACATAAGATTGATTAAAAAAATTAATTGTCACTTGGGTCAAACATTTTCTATTGGATTAAATGTGAGAAGCCCCATATTAATTTTGGGTCTATGATCAAATTCATGAATTGTGGGTTTGGGCATTCAATGTCCGACCCTCTTGATTATCTGAGACATGGGTTGTTTGGAGCTAAAGACAAATTCTTCTTTTACTATTTAATTTACCCAAACATCTTTGGGTATATTTAACTACATTGTGGGCTACAAACTCAAGAACTGCCCAACCAATATAGGCCTAGGACTAGGGATCCCAATTGGTCAAATGGGGAGTCCGTGCAAACCCAAAACCCAACTAATTTGTGTAGGTCTTAGACTTGAATGCTTTAATTAAGTGGGATGACAAGATTACGGATGTCAATGGATTGGTCCGGATCGGATCTATCTAGATCGCCCAACCAAAACACAAAACCTAGCCCCCGCTACCGTAGTGGTATTTGGATTGAAGGAGAGAAGTCTTATAATAATTTTGGGTCCATGATCAAATCCATGAAATGTGGGTTTGGGCATTCAACGCCCGACCTCTTGATTATGCCATCATGGGACATGGGCCATTTGAAGCTAAAAACGAATACTCATTTTACTATTCAAAGACATTTAACTACATTGTGGATACAAACTCAACAATAGCCCAACCCATTTTCGTAGGCCTTAACTAGGGATGCCAATGTATCAAGTGGACTAGGTCCGTGGACCCAAGACCCAACCCATTTTTGTTGACCTTGACTAGCTTGCTTTAATTAAGTGGGATCATAAACCACGGATGTCGGTGGGTCAAGTATGGATCGGTCTATCCGCACCAACCGTAATGACGCACAAGACCCCCACGCGCTATATTGGATTGAGGATGAGAATCACCATAACAATTTTGGGACCATGATCAAATTAATGAATTGTGAGTTTGGGCATTCAACGCCCGACCCTCTTGATTCTCGCCATCATGGAACATTAACCTTTTGAAGCTAACAAACTCTCCTTTGACTATTCAATTTACCTAAATATTTTTAGGCACATTTAACTACATTCGGGATACAAACTCAACAACAGCCGAACTCGTTTTTGTAGGCCTAGAACTAGAGATGCCAATGGGTTAAGTGAACTAGGTACGTGCAGACTCAAGATTCAACCCATTTTTGTAGACCTTGGACTAGCTTGCTTTAATTAAGTGGGATGACAAGACTACGAGTACCAATGGGTTAGATTGGACTGAGTTTATCCAGACCCAATCGGAACATAAGACCTAGTCATGCGCCCTATATTGGATTGAGGATGAGAATCACCATAATAATTTTGGGTCCATGATCAAATCAATGAATTGTTTTTTTGAGCATTCGACGTCTGACCTCTTGATTGTGCCATCATGGGACATCGGTTGTTTGAAGCTAAAGATAAATTCTCCTTTCACTATTCAATTTACCCAAATATCTTTGGGTACATTTAACTACATTGTGGGCTTCAAAATCAACAACAGCCCCACCATTTCTGTAGGCCTAGGACTAGGGATGCTAATGGGTCAGGTGGACCAGGTCCATGCAGGCCAAGACCCAATCCATTTTCATAGAGCTCAGACTAGCTTGTTTTAATTAAGTGGCATGACAAGACTACTGATGCCAATGGGTCAGGTGGGTCGGGTCTGCCTAGATCCAATTGGAATATGAAACCTAACCCCCTTGCTACATTAGATTGAAGGAGAGAAGCCCTATAATAATTTGGGTCCATGATTTGTGGGTTTGGGCATTTAATGTCTGACCCTCCTTATTGTGCCATCATGGGACATGGGTCGTTTGAAGCTAAAGACGAATTCTCCTTTTACTATTCAAGCTACTCAAACATTTTTGGGCATGTTTAACTATATTGTGGGCTACAAACTCAACAGTAGCCCAGCCCATTTTAGTGGGCCTATGACTAGGAATGGTAATGGGTTAGGTGGACCGGGTCCACGCAAACCCAAGACTAAACCCATTTCTGTCGACCTCGGGACTAGCTTACTTTAATTAAGTGGGATGATAAGACTACGAATATCAATCCGTCAAACTGGACCGGTCTATTCGGACTCCAATCGGAACACAAGACCTAGCCCCACGCTGCGTTATATTAGATTGAAGGAGAGAACCCCGCAATAATTTTGGGTCCATGATCAAATCTATGAATTGTGGGTTTGGGCATTCAACGTCCGACCATCTAATTGTGTCATCATGAGACATGAGTCATTTGAGCTAAAGACGAATTCTCCTTTTACTATTTAATTTACCCAAATATCTTTAGGCACATTTAACTACATAATAGGCTACAAACTCAATAGCAAATTTCAACCCATTTCTATGGCCTGTAACTAGGGATGCCAATGGGTTAGGTGGATCGGGTCCATGCAGACCCAACTCATCTCTATAGACCTCGAACTAGCTTGCTTTAATTAAGTGGGATAACAAGACTATGGATGGCATTGGGTCGGGTTTGGACCGATCTATCCAAACCCAACAGGAACACAAGACATAGGCTCGCGCGCTATATTGGACTGAAAGAGAGAAGCCCTATAATAATTTTGCGTCCATGATCAAATCTAGGAATTGTGGTTTATGCATTCAACGTCCGACCCTCTTGATTGTGCCATCATGTGACATGGGTCGTTTGAAGCTAAAGACGAATTCTCTTTTTACAATTCAATTTACCTAAATATTTTTGGGCACATTTAACTACATTTTTCATGCAAGCTCAACAACAATGATCAATTCATTTCTTTAAGCCTGGGACTAAGGATACCAATAGGTCATGTGGATCGGGTCCATGCAAACCCAAGATCTAATCCATTTCTGTAGACCTCGGACTAGCTTGTTGTAATTAAGTAAAATGATAAGAATACGGATATCAATGGGTTAAACTGACCGGGTCTATCCGGCACTCCAACCGTAACACAAGACCATCCCAACCCATACGTGTCGAGTGAGTTTTTGTCCAACGGGCAAATCTTATTAGACCAAGCAACTTCATATAATTGGTCAAATTTGTATGGTTGTACTCATAATGATAATATTGCTATAAAAATTATGTCAAATATAATCTACCATATATACTAAAAGAAAAAACAAAGTTGGCACATGTCTTCACCTCATTAATCTTAGACATTTGTTAACTTCTCAGGATTCCAATTCCACATGGCAGGTTCACATTTATCCATGTGGCAACCTTATGTACATATTTAAAAGATAACAAATAATCCAAACAACAATTTTAAAAGATAACAAATAACCCAAAAGTCATGGATTCTATCTACACTATATTTTAAATTTGCTATCTTTTAATTTATTATATCCTTTAGATTTATTAAAATTAAGGATTCTGTCTATGCTATCTTTTAATTGTTTTCTTTTGAATTATTATATAACATTATATGTTTCAAATAAAATGCAGAAAACAAGCATTTTCAGAAAAAATATATATATTTATTGGATTCGATCTAAAGATACATTACTATTTTTAGGATCTTTTCTACGTTTTTCATGCTTGGAAATTTTTTCTATTGAACTTAAAAGATAACAATTTTAAAATATAACAAATAACACAAAAATTAAGAATTCTATCTACACTGTATTTTAAATATGTTATCTTTGTAAATCTGTTATCTTTTAAATCTATTATATCCTTTAAACTGTTATCTTTTAAGTTACTATAATATATTATATGTATCAAATAAAATGCAAAAAAGAGGAACAAACACCCCGTAACAAATAATGTAAATTACAAAGAAATTTTTTGATTTTGAAGTGAATTATTTGAATGATACTCCTCTAAATTTGAATTTCTTTTCTAATATTTCTAACTAGCATTTTGGATCTCTTATAACTATTATAAACAAACTTGTGACACTAAAGTTTTATCTTTGAACAAATCTCGTATAACACACGGGTATTATTCTAGTATTTTTATAATTATGTAGATATTATATTAATTATGAAATAAGCACACCAACAAAGTATACAAACCAAGAGCTCTAGAACAACATACGCAGTCTATATACTAATGATATGGATCGGGTCCGGGTAAAACCCGTTACCCAACCCAAAACCATTTGGGTCACAAACCTATTACCCATCCTGCCCCGCCCCAGACCCTTTTATTGGTCCAAACCCAACCCTAATGAGGCAGGTCCGGTTAGAGTCCATGTCATACCCAGAGATCCATTGTCATCCCTAGACGGGTTTTAGGAATGGAAATATCGCATTAGGCAACGTATAAACAAAATTCATCATCCAAATTACCTAAGTGAATATATCAGGACCAAACCTGGAAAAGAAGCTAAAATGCAACATGCATAAGAGGAACAAGTCTTTATTATCCAAGCTTCGTCTTTAGTACAAGCAAACAATACATATATATATTCTTCTTATGTCCCTCCAGAGAAGTAAACAGACAACATGATTGGTCCACAAGAGATCAATCAAAGGAAGGAGGTTTCTTCATAATCTCTTCAAGCTTTTCTTTCTAGCATCTATCTTCTTTTTGTCCGCGGGAACTTTACTCAGCCCGGCTTCCTTCTTTAGTGTAGCTAAAACTGCCTTTGATCCGCTAACTCCCGTCTCAGCCGATGAAGGCATGGCCGCTGGGTAGTCTTGACCATTTTCGGGTTTGGGGGCCAATGGAGACGGTAACGGGGGTTGAGCAGCACCTGAGACGGTGTTTTTCTGGTCAGCACATTTTGCCGAGGTGGTTGTCTGGTCCACATTTAGGGCGACTGTGGTGGACTCGGAAATTGCTCCGGTTTTCAATTCGGCTGCCGCTTCGGCTTGAGAGCGTGTATTCCAGTGTAAAGCCTAATGATTTCAAAGAACTCCATCAAATCAGTGAGCATATCAGACAGATAACGACAATTCGATAACATTACAAAAAACTATCGACACCCCATTCGTCAGGTGATAGAGAAGTTTTTGTAGTTCATTTACAAAGATGCACCATGTAAGAGAGAAACAAGATTATAAAAAGGGTTAATTACAAAAACTAGCCTAATTATATAAAAAAAAAAAAAAAAAAAAACACCAGAGCTCGTTATCTTTAAAAATTACAAATACCTCTCTGACATTTTGTTTTTACCTCACTAAATTGCACCCTCAAGAGGGGTGGTTTTGTTAGGAAAATACAAGGCTCAAGGGGGTATTTGTAACTGGAGTTGGAGTTTTTTGTAAGTAGGCAAAACTTCAGGGGTTTTCTAACTATCCCTAATAAAAAACATAGCCTGGTTTTTGTCAAAAGCATCATCACCATTTCTACAGGTTGGCTTCAACTTGATGATCGTCAACAATAAGGACTTCACTCGCTCAACCAGAGAGAAAACTTATAGGCGATACGAGAGTAAATAATAAGTTTAGCACAATTCAGGCAACTTAACAATCGTTTTATGTAGTATTCATTATAATCATTATAATGATCTCAATAATGAAATCATTTGAAATTCTAAGCTTCAGGTATTAACCCTAAATCTAATTCCCAATCCAAACAGAACACTAAGCCAAGTTGACTAGAGCTTTTACTTGTCTTGATAAAAAATACAAGGGATAATAAAAAACTACCCCTGGGGGTTTGGGTTGATTACCAAAAAAAAAACAGAAATTTTTAAGTATTACAAAAAACCAGAAATTTTTAAGTATTTACAAAAAAACAGAAATTTTTCTGTAATTTTCAAACATCTCTGGGTTTTTTATAATTAACCCAAACCTCAAGCGTAGTAGTTTTTGTAATCATTCCAAAATATAATTGTGAGCTCACATGACCTATTTGTTGGAACTTCACTCAAATGAAATTAGTGAAATAAGCCCAAGGTAGTTTTAGCAAAACCATAAGCTCAATCAACTCAAATTCATTCTGAAAAAAAATCAGTAGGCCATGAGTAATCACACCGGCAGGCACTCACAAATGAATGGTAGTTGTTTCATAAACAACCAAAATTTACTTTGTTGAAACTGTAAGCATTATTGACCCGATCCTACAACTATTCTTATTGAGCTTCTAAGATTGCACTTACAGCAAAATCTTAGTAAAGCAGAAAAACACTGGCTTGGCATTTATTATATACAAAATACCCAACATGAACTGATCCTGAATGAATTCCCTGAATTGTCAAAGGCAATGACTGATTGACTGCACAGTTAAAACTCTTTTTAATGGCATCCGTAGCTATTTTTGCAAGTGATTTGCTGCTGCAAATCACCTGTGATTAAATTGTTACATGGTCTATATGTACAGAACATGCTGCTACACCAATTGATGCCACTTGCAGAGACACACAGTCTTAGGAAGTTTGAGGTAGGAATTGCATAGATAAAAAGGTGGTGGAAACTCTTGAAAGATCAAATGTACATAGGTTCTTTTATACCACCCTTGTAAATGGTTGTGCCCTAATGCTCCTAATAAAGTTACTATTATTTCGGTTAAAACAACATAATTAAAAGGGATAATTACAAAAAATAACCCTGAGGTTTGGGGCAGTTACAAACAAAAAGATAGAGAAGTTTCAAAATTACAAAAAGCCCCGAAGGTTTGATTTGTCTTAAATGTAACGGCGTCACTGTAATATTTTCACATATATAATGGAGGTGGTTTGAAATGTTTTTATGAAGGGGTTAAATGTAATACAAAATCAAACCTCAAGGTGATTTTTGTAATTTTCAAAAATATCTGGGTTGTTTTGTTATTAGCTCAATCGTCGGGGGTAGTTTTTGTAATTATTTTTAATTAAATACAAAACAATGCAGGAAATATAGCTACTTTAGATGCTAACAGTGCCACTATTAAAAGAAAAATGGTTGTGCAGAAAAGGAAGGCAAGCAAGATTCACCTTGCATGTCTGGCATACTCATCATAATCTTCAAGCAGCATCTTGCCAGCTTGCTCATTTAAAGCAGATTCTGGAAATGGTTCGATCAATAAGCATCTGATCACCTGGCCATTAACAGGAGTATGAAATGAGAAAAACATTAGCAAACAAATGTCTTAAATGTTCAATATACCTAAAGAATACATGGAGAAAACTAGTTGTGGCGTGTAGCATTGAACAAACGAGCTTACATTGACAGAACATCAACTTCGGTGAATCAATCACAAAAATGACAGGACTTACAATTAAGACATGCCGTAGGCCAAGACTTGGGTTCCAATCTTTTTTCAATGCATTAACGCAAATCTCGCCATTGGTTGCAATATTAGGATGAAAAATCTTAGTCAGAAAGTAGCCTGAGAGTAAAACCAACCACTTAAAAGTTAGAATGGTCATGAATTTCAAATGAGTAAATTCATTAATGACCCAAAACTAAATCAACAAGAAAAATAAACTCAAGATCATCTTTCAATTTCTAACAAACAAAACAACACTTCTGGACAAAATAGCAATCATAGTATTAATACACCAAACCCCAAAGAAGAAACCCGAGGGTTTCCCCAACAAAAGGTGATTAAAACTCAATGAGATCTAATCAAATAAATGATGTGATTTAAGGATTTGCAGAACCTACTGTGGAAATATATCCAAGAAAAAAGAAAGTATTAAATGATACGCGATTATTCTTTGATTACCAAAGGAAAGTAACTGAACAGTTAAATACATACTTAAAAGGATAACAATATAATTGAATCCATATTAAGTGTAGAAGATCACAGACCTTTTGGAGGAGATTGCGGAAAATCATGAGATAATATCAACTTCATGCGAAAAACCCCATTTTCATATGGGGTTCCAGCTGCAAGATTACAGAAAACCAATCACAAAAAGGACATGATGTCTGATATAGAAAGCTAAAGGCTGCAAATGAGGTACCTGGGCCTTCAATGTCAGCATATATAACTGAAAAATTATCATCATTCACACCAACTTTAATGCCTTCTGGAGGGGTTTCATTAAGATTCTTTAGCTCCTTTGCCAACTGTTTTATGACATTTGGCGGAAGATTCTCGTTTGTTGCCTATAACCATATGGACAAGTGAAAGACGTAAGACTATGGAAACTCCTCAAATGCGAAATGAAACTCATGAAAACAAACATCCAAATCTCTTTGCCCATTTATTTATGAACTATTAAATTCAATATACCTCCATTTAGTGTTCCTGCAAATAAAGCGAATTATGCAATTCGATATTATGCCCCAAGTAGAGTTCTTTGACTCAGATAGCCTACTGACTGAGCATTCTTTAACCATGCAAACAGGGAAATAAAAAAGATTTGACAAAAGACGGTAAGTAAAGTTACCATAGCACTTCTCCTTTAACTTTTCTTTTGAAGAAAAAGGAATACTCTCAAAAGCTGCTTCACAAAAATGCTGTTATACTGGTTAGAATTTGGGATAGTCACGCCCCCAAAAAGATCCTGCATTGTAACAGAATTAGCACTTCAGATCACCTAAAATACAATGTATTTTTAATTGGGGAACAAGATAGGTCTTATGTCTACATGTAAATTAGAAGGAAAATATAGAATCATAAATACTGGACACCAAGATTCGTGAAACATGGTACAACTTCACAACTACATAAAGCCATCCCATCTTTATGAGTCACAAGCAGGCAGCCAAGCCATAAAATGCAACTCAAGCAACAACCAATTCTTACATAGTTGTTGGTGATGGGGCTGCAGGGCGGAAACAATAACAAAAGAGCAGTAAAACTAGAATCAATGGCCAGCTATTCTGATAGAAAGCAACATTCAATAGAGTGCTTCCAATTGCTAAATTCCAATAATGGAAGCAAAGCACATTACAGTGCCAGCTAGAATCCGGCAACTAAGTCCACGAATCTAGGATGGAAAGAAGCAACGCAAGCTATTTTGTAGCTATCCAAATCATAAGATTAATGTGTTATGCCTCATCCAGCACAATTTATGATTGATACTCAAAAGTAAAATAGATAAAGCCATGTGACTTAATGTGATTAAACCATATTTATCAGCAGTTTAGCAGAAAACAAATCATTTTATTTTAAACTCACTTATTCTGAAGCTACAGTCTGTCCTAAACATGAAGCAAAAGAAATTTTTAAAAAAAAATAATCATGTCAGCTAGAATTCCTGATAATTAATCCATTGTCAGTTCTAAACTCAAACTGCCAAGGCTAATAAACTGACCTTCACTTTCCCACTCCCAAACTGGAGCTACACATTTTAATAATGAAATTTAACAACCATTACACATAACATTGACCAAATATTTTCATGAAGACAATTTTTTTCAACAAGTCAAGAATGGAAATCCTCAGCAAAGAAAGTTTGTAAAAGTAAATAAGAAAATTATGAGAAAATGAATTAAACCCAAAAATTGGGTCCTCGGATTTACAATGAAAAAGTTTCAAAACAGTACCGCTAGTAAAGATCATAATTCAGTAGCTCACAAGACTAAAAAGACTATGAAAAAGAAAAACTAAGAAGGATACTTTTTATTTGCCATGCCAAAGCATCTTAAATTGACTGGCCCCTGAATCGTATATGAAATTTGCCATTTCCCCCAAAGTTTAGAATAATCTCATACAATTACACACAGTTTAACTTTTCAGTTATTTTTTAACTTTTTAAAAAGGTGAATTACATATATTCTACTACTGGCATAACAAAAAATATGATCTTTCAAGTAAAGACCATACAATTAAATTTATACACATTAACATTGCAAGAAAGAAAAGAATTTTACAAATAAGAAGCATTGAAAAAGCTACATTCTTTCGGATCGGAATCAGATGAAGCAAAGTATAAACCCTAAATTTGAACCACTCAAGAAGGTACCTCGTTTCCAGTAAAAAAAAAAATAATATAAAAATTCTTAAAAAATCATGAAAGTAAATCGGAAAGCCCACTTCAGATATAATTCAAGAAACCCAAAATTGGACTGATAAAACAAAAAATCCAAAAAAATTCAAACACTAGCGAAATGCAGTTACTTAAAAGGGGGAAGTTAAAAGAAAGAAAAAAAAGAAGAAAAAGAATACCTTCGAGCAAGACTCAAGAGAGAGAGAGAGAGAGAGAGAGAAGAAACGGGCAAAGAAATTGATTGGAAAAACGATGTAGGGAAGGGGAGCGTGCGCGATTTTCTTTGCTTTCGCTTTCTTTGTATACCTATTTGTTGTGAGATTTGCAAATGCCACAAATAGTTTTCAGATAGCGATCTCTCCCCTTTGTAAATGATTGATGAATTGATTTTAGCATGCACCCGAAAGAGAGAGAGAGAGAGAGAGAGAGAGAGAGAGATTATATATATACACGCAGATAAAAGTAAAGATGGGTTATTGATATCGGCACTCCAATTTGTTCTATCGCCACTCTCTGGATTGTACCGTTGCAATACAGGCTATACAGCAGTCATCCTTTTAAAATATGTATATTGGCTGTACTTTTAGAAAAAGTTCCGTATTTGGATTTTTTTGAATTGTTTTGAATATAAATGTTTATTATTACCAGTACAGGACAAGTGAATAGTGACTTTTTTTTACTGCAGTGAATGGTGACTTTTTTTTGGAAGAGCGGTGAATAGTGTGACTTTTGTTATATAATATAATATAAGTCAAAAAAAAAATATGGAACAAATTTTAAGAAAAAATAAATAAATTTTAAAGTGCGAATTCTACAAATAATACAATAAACATTGATTTGGATGTGAACGAATCAGATATACTTCGGGTCGGGTCGTCTCGAGTCTAGATACTTTCGGTTCGGGTCCTGTAAGAGAGATAAACGTTAGGCTAAAGGGAGGGTTCCCAGCCTAAGACCCGGATGCTTAAGTCAAGTATAGGTGTTAGGTCATTTAGTAAATTTAAAGCGAGGTGAATAGCAATAAATGTGATACATGTAGCGAATGTGGAACAGTGGTGTATTTATAGGTGTTGAATCCTTGGTCGATGCGAGGTAAATGCGGAACCGTTCGACGACTCGCTCCACGTGGCGGCCTCGCATTGGTCCACTGGCCCGGATCCGTCTTCTCGTTTGGGTCGGATCAAGTAGGCGACTGAATCGTCACCTCGGTTGGTCGCGACCCGACCTTCGAATGTCGTGGACTGTCGAAATATATCCTTTCATTCAGGTTAGGTTGGGTAGGCGACCCAAACCGCTACCTCGGTTCGGGTCGCGGCCCGACCCTAAATAATCTGTATTTGTTAGCCTCCTTAGGCCATTTCTGCTAGTAAGCGAGGGCAAATAAGTAATTTCAGATATGTGCATATCATTACTCCCCCAGTTACTTTAGTAATTAATTACTAAGGTAACTTTGAATCTGGACCGTAGAATTTGAAAAGTCCCTTTAATCTCGGCCGCTTGATCTCCCGCCCATCCATATATATATATATATATATATATATATATATATATATATATAAGGAAGCTTTTGAGTTGTCATTTTTACTCTTCATATAGTGCGGTGAAAATTCTCTCCATTCATAAATGAGCTCAAAGCCTCCGTCAAGATTCTTCACGTAGTCGATTTCACCTCGAGGTAGCCTTAGCTTTGCTTGAGTAATTTTTTATTTCATTTGTTTTTCTTTCTTCTTCTTGCTATGCCTTCCGACCGTACCCTAGGTTCTAATGATTCGAGCTCGAGCGGTTCGAGTTTGGGCTCAGGTTCCAGCTCAGAATCTAGCTCTGACCCCGATCCTCTCTCCGGAGCTTGCATTTTGCATGTTAGCCCAATTAGGGCTATACCTCCCATAGAAACCCGTCTCCGACTTGATCCAGTGATGAATCCGAGGAGGATGCATCCGTAGACCCCGACTTAGAATTCATGACCCCTTGAGCTTTACTTCACTCTATTGTAAATAGGAACCAGAAATTTGAAATTAGATACGCGATTTTTTATTCCTAGTAATTTCCAAATAATCATTCATGGGAGGAATGATCGTATAGATAAACCACCTCCACGTTGTATGTCATTTCACCTACTTAGCCTCGAGGACGGCTTACGTTTTCCTCTAGCTCGCCCTATTGTAAATATTTTACGGGGTTTAGGAGTGTGCCCTTGACTCATTCCGAACGCTTACCGCCATATTTTAGGCTTTGCGATCATAATGAAATACTTCGAGGAGTCCGCCTCGTTTTCACATTTTTGGGCCCTTTATTCCATTAACTCCTCTTCGACCACTAGTGAGAAAGGCTTCTTCTATCTTTCTCCTCATCCTAACCGTAAGCTTCTCTATAACCTTCCTACTCGTGTGGCCTTGGAAGGAAAAGTTTCTTTATATTCGAGCCCCCATAGAGACCTCCAGGAGGTTCCTATTGAGTGGAAGGTTACCCGTCTCACCTCGTGACCTCGCCGCCACCGGGAAGGATAACCGTCCTCGATGTGCTATGCACGAGCCGGTTTTTGTCGAGGCTTTTAACCAAAGAAGTTCTCTCCTCGGGACCTTAGCCCCCCCTTGCCTTCCTTAAGTTTGGGTAATCTTCAACTCTTTTACTTAAATTACTTAAGAAAGTTTAAGTTGTTCTTATCATACTTCTATTCTTTTTCGAGAGATGTCCATCGAGGGTTCAATGTTAGCAAAGCAAAAAAAGAAGGATGCGCCATCGCTCGCCGAAAGGAGCGACCCCACTTGTCCCAAAGTCTACCAAGCTCATGCGCCTCGGGATCGGTAGCATCCTCCGACCCGGAGAACCTCCTCGCCCATCGGTACTCGGCGATGCCGATACCTCGAGAGGCCGCACCATGCCACTGTTCAACCCCTCAAAGACCCATCTACCATTTCTCGGGGGCCAAGCAATAGAAAAAGCCTGCGGCTCGCGAGGCAAGTCTCATAAAGAAAAGACCCAAAAAGACAAGTCCCACAAGTCGCGTGAGCTGGGACTTAGGTAGTAAAGATCGTGAGGTTCGCAAAGAGCCTTCTACCAAGAAGCTTCGTCTTGGCCCAACCGTGGGATCCTCAAGCAGCGGCCGAGGTCGAGGTTGACGATGAAACTTGCAAGCAATCCCGAGATGGAGGCTCAAACCAAATGGCTTTTGTTTGAGAGGCTCGCAAAAAATGCAGGACATGGAGAGCAAAGGACCCCTCCAGATATCGCCCACTTTTAATGCCTCGCTGCCTCTCCTTGTCCCGACAGGTAATTAACGGGCTAAGCTGCATCCTCGATACATATCCTGGGAAGGATTCTTTTGAGCTTTACAAGCACACCCTCCTTGGTCCTGAACAGTTCGCTCTAGTTCCTTTCGAGTTCACTCGATTGGAGGAGCCGATAACCCATAACAACTTCTCCGTAAGTCCATTACTTTGTTGTTTCGCTTTGCTAACACTCAATCTTTTTAGCTTTGCTTTTCTAATCTTGTACTTCATTTATTTTAGAATAATGCTCTCTTGCACCATCTTTCCCTTCGTCTTGCGCGAATCGAAGCAAACTCTCGATGCACGGGAGGGCGGGTGGATAGGCTTTCCAAAGCCCTGAGCGAGGCCGGGAAGCTAACAAGGAAAAACTTGCTAAAGAGAACACCTCGCTCAGTAAATCAAGTTCAAGGGTGGAAAAGGATGTTATAGTGGCTCAAAGAATCGAATGAATGTAGAAGGAGATCCATGAAGCCGAGCTTAAGGAGACTTATGACATGGGCCATAAGGAGGGCTACCAGGACTACACCACCTCGGTGGAGTATACTTCCATGATCCGAAGGCTCGCGAGGATGGCATCGGGTCTTTTCTCGACTTCGCACTCCTATGAGACCTGGTTTTCGGCGTGTTGTGGTCTATCCGTTCGAGGGGGTTCGACGATGTCGGGACCAGCTATACAGAGGGTGTTTCAAGGAAGACTTCGATCAAAAGAAACTTGATTGCTTCCCAAACAAATAACTTGGAGAAGGAAGATGAGGCGGCGGCAAGGAAGAAGGCATCGCGTTGTCCACGATGTGGACGAGGTGGGAGAAGCAGACGAGTGGGTCGACCTCATGCGCTTGCACATTGCCTCTATTGAACAACCTCCACCCCCATTGTGTAGGTCCCAAGGGGTGTAAGTGTAAGGTTTAGAAGGGGGTTGAATAAACCTTACCAAATTTTCGATTTAGTCCTTTTAAATATACAGAGTTGATACTACACAAATTTGTGTCCTTGATGGACAAATCAATTTAGCCACTCAGTAGAGTTAATCTCTCAACAGACTCAACGAAGTACATTGATGGAATAACTCGGTGTTGGCTCTAAATTAACTCAAGCGAGGTTTTGTTTTATTGAAGACTTAACACCCTTAAATTTGATTAAGCAAGAGTTTAGTGCTTGGTTTAGTACTTATAAATTATCAAGTGGATAGCAAATTTATCGTGCCAGATATAAGCGATTAAAAATGCAGGAATTAAAGTCTTTGAAATGTAAATGACACAATGAAATTTTTATAGAGGTTCGAAGATGGGGTAATTCTTCTACTCCTCTCTTCTCCAACTCCGGAGGAATCCACTAGGTAATGATCGAGTATACAAAGTGGTAACAGTCCGGATACAGTCTTGATCACACGGTGACTTGATCCTTTGGGACTCATCCTGAGACGCCTTGATCACTCACGGCTTCTCGTGACGACTCGACTTCTTCATGGCAAAATACCGCTTGCTACTACACATGACTCACTTGCTCAAGCTCTTTGAATTTGATCACGAAGCCCTCCAAAAGCTTAAGACTTGGTTCGACTTGAACCTTCCTACAATCCTTCGTGGAATGTAGACCCCTTGATTTTTCAAGATTTTCCTCTTCAACCGATTGAAGTTATCTTTCCTTCACGGTGAGTGTTGGATTGATGTTCTTCGTAGTGTAGGCTTGAGGATTGAGAATGTTTGATTTTCTAATAATTGCTTGAACGTTGTTTTGTTGGTCTCAGAACTTGTGTCACTCTCATATATATTCTCCTCAAATAAACTCCTCAGCCTTTTATAGTGATCTTTCAAAAATTTGCCCGTTGAAGAGATAGGCTTATTTTTAAAAGTCACTTGCGATCGTTGGCTTGTCTTGTTGCGATCCTTGAATTGCCATTTCCTCGTATGAATTGTTCTTTCACCTTTTCGAGTTCGACACGGTGTAGTACTTCCCATTGGTTCATTCCTTTTGCACGCTTCTCGGGACCGAGCACTCGAGAAAGGTGGTATGGAGATATTATTTGTTTAAGTAAATCTCTTGATTTACGGCAACGGATCTTTACGATTATCTCGACTTGATCGCATTTCCTTGCTTTCCCCAGGTGACTTAGAGTCGACTTCCAATCATGGATGACTCTTCCGCCACTTCAACTTGAGACTTGGCTTTTCTCGAGTTGACTTGATCGATACTCCACTCACCGCATCTCACCGCTTCGAGAGAGTTCCGTCTACTTTTCTTTGCCATACTCAATTTGTCTGTCAGCGGAGTCTTCCTTCTAGTCTTGATTGTCTTCTTGCATGTTAGGTCGTAGTGACTTAACTCACCAGCCGACTCTAATTTTACAATGCATTTTACAACAAGAATGGGGTGCCAACTTCCTATTCTAAGTTTTACATGGCATTCATCAAAATCTAAACAATAAATTTCCTAACAATTTCCCCCTTTTTGATGATGCCAAAACTTAAACCATTCAAAAATGCAAATAGCAAAGATACATACAGATAGTGTATTGACATAGAATGTATGCGCTTAATCAATCCTTTTATTTATCATAACATTCTTGTTCTTTTACACAATTTACAAGGTGTATCGAGCACATATTTGTCTACACGAAAAATAAAGAATTTATAGCTTTATTTTAAGACTTACATTGTATGTATTTACATAATAAAATACACGAAGGGGTGGACAACAACACTTCATCTCCTTCATTGTCTCCTTCTTTCATCTTGTTCAAAGATCTTCTTCTCTTCTTCTCTTTTTCTCATCGTCACCGCCTTCTTTTTCTTTTCATATGCCTTCCCGGCAGCCTTCATCTCTTCTTAATCTTTCTGTCTTTCCTCCCATAATGAGTTTGTCTCTTTTTTCTTCTTCTATTCTTTTTGCATACTCGGCGCACTTTTAGCCACTTGCAAATTTGCTACTTGGTCAAGCTCCAGCCCAAGAGATCCCTCCTTTCTTTCCGGATCCACGATTCAATGTTTTTGGGCAGAGGCCAGTCCAAGCTTCTTCCTCCACCACCGCTTCTTCCTCTACTCTCCGGGCGTATCAGATCGGGGGTCTTTCTTTCGGTGAGTGACGTGCAGAGTGATGCCGGTGAGTCGCTCGCTGTCAGCCTTCTTCACATAACGTGAGACCCTTTTCCCAAGTCTCAAGCTTCGAGCCATGACATATTTGCAAAGTATCCTTCGATTCGAGCGTTTTAAATTCATCAACGATCGTGGCTCCGTCCCGACATCCGAGATGGCATAAGTGTCTCCGTCACCTTTGGAATGCCTCCATGTTCTTTCAAGATGTTCATAACTCGGGCATCCATTCTTCCTTCCACTTCCTTCATCCCCGCTTCAATTGTTTTCTCTTTTCAACCATAGATATAGCGAGTGTTGGAGTGGCGAGTCACAGGGAGTTTGTTGTCGATAATGTCACCGTGACATGACCCTGTTGGGGGTTTGTGCAATCATCAAGGTCACATCGCTTCGATCCTTCCCCTCAACAAGCTTTCCTTTCTTTTGTTTCAACACCTCCTCACCGACTTTTCCTTCGCACCGCTTCCTCCTTCTCGCTTTTAGGTATTCCTCTTCCCCTTTTTTGGCATCATCAAAGGAGAGGAACGCTCGAAACAGACTTGCAAGCGGGAAGTCTAGCCTGCATTGATGGTAGAGTTCTGTTTTGAGTCCACTGCAGAGTATGCGCAAAGACGAAAGTCGGATCGATGGCGTTGGACTCTGCTGAAATCGGCTTCATCTCACCATGAGAAGCTGAATTTTGTATTCATGGTCTCTTCCAAACGCTCGTAGATCACTCTTGTTTTGCTCACGCAGTTAGCCTTAAGCTCGGCAATGTGAGCTTCATGCATGTGCTCAATATGTTCTCTCGCCTTCGTTTTTGCATCGCATTTTCACTCTCCATACCAGCGACTTGTTGAACAATGTCCCAAGTATCTAACTTGTTCCACACGCATTGTTTGTCCGTTGTTGCCACCATTCCCGACGATCGATTGTTATGCCTCTTAAATCGAGTGAGAGTTGCATCTCGTTGTCCGCCGCATATCCATAGAGGCTCGATGCCTCTCCATCCGCTCAATCTCGGCCGAATAATGCCTTGAACACTTAGCGGACTTGGTGATTCTTCCGTTGCGGTGATGGCCATGCAGCGTCAAAATCATAATCAATTTTGGAACAATGGTGCTCGATTGAAAAATGGGAGCTGGTCGTGGTAGCGTGCGCGTTCATTTTTCGACTCTTCATGGAGGTCGGGTACCTCCAGAGAAAAAGGAAAAGATTCTATAAAGGATTCATCACCGCCAACCGGGATTTGTTCGATGATGAGCGGTGCGCGTGAAGTTCTTTTTGAATCGACCTGCTGCAGACTTGAGGAGCCTGCGCAGTGGACTCGGGTTCATTTGGGGTTTGTTGTGAAGTGGACCCGACTTGCCGAGCCTCACTGTCTCAACAACTTTTCGTTGGTCTCGGTGATTTCTCCAATCGAGTAGATGGTCCTCGGCCTTATCAAGCGTCATCGGACGATGATGAGATTTCCATTGGTGGCTCATCATCAAAATTAAAGGTTTGACGAGTAGTCTTGGGATCGACTTGCTCGTGCTTGGAACATCCGGTGAGTCTTTTGGATCTCATGGGGATAACTCGGCTTCTTCTTCGCCTTCGATCCGAGAAAGGTGACAACAGGATTGTCTCGGGAATCATGAAGTGCGCTTATCTCCTTTTCGGATGGGTCGATGATAGCAGGAGGGATATTCTCTACTCAGCCTTTCTTTACCCCAGGGAAGTCTCAACCTCCCGTGGGCCTTCATTACCTCCCCGATCTCGATCGCAATGAGGCTCGACCTCCCTTTCAACAAGTGTCACTGTCTTAGGGTCTTTCGTGGTGGCATCCATTGGAGTCTCAACCCCATGGATTGCACTTTCATCGCCCAGTGTTAACTCCTGTGGTCATTTCTTGTGCCTCGCATCAGCAGCGTCATTAGCCTTCGAGCGAGCGGTTGGCACCTCGGCTAAGACAGATCTCAATCGCCCGCGAGCTTCGTTGATGGCAACTTGCTGTTCTTCTTGTGTTTGTATTTTCTCTACTTCGCCTCCTTGATTCGTTGTGGAGTCATCGCAGCATCCTCCGTCCTGCCGCAGGTGGAGGGAGTTTCCCCTCACCGTGGCGCACCACCGGTGAGTGACTTGAATGGGGTCACTCGTCTCCAAACTCCCGGCTGTATCGATTGAATGTTCAGCCGTTGGGGCAGGTGGTAACACACCTTCAATAGGGGTTGGCTCGATTGGGGTCCCCATTATCCCGATTTCATCGCCATGTCCCTTGTGCCTTCTTCCGAGTGAGTGGGAAGTGGTGGCAAAGAACAACGATGGCGATTTTTGAACCACTCCCATTGGATCAATTTCCACGTGTTCGAGGACTCTCCTGGTCCCTCCATCGATCCTTGCTCGTGAAGGATTCTCGGATTCGTGCAATGATTGCTGCATTTGCAACTCTTACGTGGCGTGCAAAGATTCTCCGGATCTCATCACTTTGCCGAGAGAAGACATCAAGGAGAGGATGTGTGTGTTGCGGGTGCCGGAGATAGGGCGTGATCTTTGGCCTTCTCACGTGCCTCGCCTTCCCGCTTGCTTTTCTTTCTCCTTGTCCTTGAAGATCCGCGGGATGTCCGTGCGGTTGTCTTCATCCATCTTTGGAGCACAGTGGTTAGTCCAATGAAGTCCAGTTCCTCTTCTTCTTCTATAAACTCAGGCCGTTGGAACTGTTCCTTGATTTACTCAACTTCCATTTCCTCCACTCACGTTGACGATGTTGGATGTCCGGGTAAGGTGGAGATAGGATCATCACATCACTATCCGCTTTATCGACTTCTTCTTTGTGTTTGGTGTGTGGACTACTGGTCTGTCTTGGTTGCCTCGTTGATCGCTTCGTGAGACTTAGCTGTTTCATCAATTACATCCTGGAGACTCTACTTCTCCAGCAGATCTCGGTATCTGCTCCATCTTGATGATTCTTCTTCGTCTCCTAGTTTGTACGAGAGGGATTTTACGGTTGAGAGACATTTTCTCTGAGTCTTGGGCGGCGGGGCCGGTGTCTGGTGTTTTTCGAGGAGCGGGCCGTCTCGGCTTCTCGTTCTCCTCTTTTGACGATCGGAGAAGGTATTTGTGAGTCCTTCTCGACCGGCTAGCTGGGCGGGAGACACGGCTGCAGGGGGTGACTGACTGCTGCAGGGGAGGAGCATGTTTGGCTTTCTTTCTTTGCCGGGGGGCATCTTTTTCTTAGCAGCTGCAGGGCTTTTCTTCTTCTTGGGTGGAGAGGAAACAATCGTATCTTGAGGTCAGTGATTCCCCCTCACTCGTGTCGACTCTCTTGGGCGTAGCTCTCTTGTGCGCCAGAGAGGTTTGCTTTGAACATCCTCTTGTTAACATGGAATGCCTTCCCATGTCTAAGAGGGACTCCTTTCACCTCCATCACCGGCCAATCACTAGGCCATATCCTAGGGATCCTCCAAATGAGCCATCTTCCTTGAAGGATTTGTTCCCTACGTTCTGGCAGAGTCCTGAGACAAACTCGGCCAGATTTATTTTTTTTTCTGCGATGATTGCAGCCATTACTATCGCTTTGCTTTTTGATTGGTCAAGTTTCAAAGTCGCCAAATTTGATGTCAATACATTTGGCAACTATGTCCAACAGCTTGTGATAATCCTCCTTCAGATCTCCTCTTGTTTTTTGGTACACTATTTTATCAAGATAGTCGGGCTTGGCTATTTCTTTCCAAGCATCGCCAAGTTTACATCAACTTCGTTGATTTCCGAGGCTCCTTGATTGGTAGTGAGCAAAGGGTCACCAAATCCTCGAGAGATAGTCACCGCTTTTCGTGAGCAGATGACTTTATTCCTTCATCGTGAATCTCAAAGATTCACGAGAAGCTCGCGACCTTCTCCACATAGGTCATCGGATATTCTAACGTCGAAACGGTTTCAAACCGGGCGTTTCCAATTTTTCAGCGATTTTCTTCACTAGGGTGTCGTCGGACCCCTGTTTCACCATTCCGTCGAAATCCACAAGAGACCCGGTGTGGATTTGCTTCCTAATTTGACAAAGTCGTAGGTTGGTGCCATTTTTCAGATTTTATCAAAGAAAACTAAGAGATTGGTTTGAAGATAGATAGGGTTTCGAGAGAATTTTTGCCTTTGCTTTTGAGAGAAAGAGATGAACAGGTTTTGGTAGTGTGAGAGAGAAACGGACGGAAATGGTTTAAGTATGGTTTATGAAAGGACGTGCGGGTGGTTTTTGAAATGTGATCGAAATCAACGGCTTAGATTTTGCACGCCTATTTAGCATTTAATGTCTCGTATTTAATGCGCAAAAGATTTATATCCAATCATAAGTTTGGTGTGCGGCTTTTATGTCAGTACACATCATCATTATCCGACGTATTCCTTAAAACATTCCCGCTTTGTCAAACGACGCGTTTTTGTCACTTTGCTCATAAGTGACTCGGCTTATCCTTTAGCCGATTTAACTCTACTTCTCACAGTTCTCTTAGTGATTCAGCTACCGGTGACTGACTTGTAATCTGTCTTTCCGATCTGGTGATTCGCATCGGTGATTTGTGTGTTCAAACTCTTTTTCACCCTTTTGTGTTTCATTTCTTTTCTTTGATTCTTATGAGTGTCACCACTCAATTAACCCTAACTCATGTTTGAGTTCTTCAAATCTTGACTCACATAATGGTTTTGTGAAGATGTCACCATTGTTTATCGGTTGAGATATATTCCAAGATGATGTCCTTCTTTTCAACGTGATCTCTTTGAAGTGATATCGACATCGATATGCTTTGTTCTTGAGTGCAACACAGATTTTGAGTAATGGCAATTGCACTTGTGTTATCACACATGATTGGAATTTCTTTTTCTCAACTTCATAGTCTCTCATTCTTTGTCTCATCCATAGGACTTGGGCACAAATGTTTGCCGCTGCCAGCCTATGTATTCCTTCTACCAGAGGTGGCTATTGAATTTTGCTTCTTGCTAAACCAGAAATCATCTGTTTCCCAAAGATTTGACATGTGCCTCGAGGTGCTCTTCCCGTCCACTCTGCATCCAAAGATAGTCGAATCGAATAGCCAATTAGCTTGAATCCACCTTCCTTTGGATACCATAGGCCTACTTCTTAGCTTCCTTTCAAGTATCTCAATATTCTCTTATTTGTTGTCATGTGGCTCTCTTTTGGAGCAGATTGAAATCTTGCACATACACCTACAAAGACCAAAGGTGATGTCCGGCCCGCTTTGCCGTGAGATAGAGCAATGATCCAATAAGTGCTCAGATCTTGTTTGATCTCTGAGCTTGCCATCCGCATCCATGTCCATTTTGATGATGTATTCATTGGTATTTTTACGGAAGACTTCTCCTCCATACCAAACTTCTTCATTAAATCTCTCGTGTATTTTGTTTGACTTATGAAGGTTCCATCCTTTTGTTTCACTTGGAGTCCAAGGAAGAATGTCAGCTCTCCCATCATGCTCATTTCAAATTTACTTTGCATGAGGTTTGAAAACTTTTCACACGACTCTTTGTTTGTGGATCCAAAAATGATGTCATCCACATATATTTGAACAAGCAAGATACTCTTTTTGTCTTGAATTCAAAAGTGTTCTATCTATTTTTCCTTTTGTGAATCCATTTTCGGTTAGGAATTGTGACAAAGTATCATACCATGCTCCGGGTGCCTGTTTCAATCCATATAGAGCTTTCTTGAGTTTGTATACCTTATCTCCAAGAGTCTTCTCGCTCAAATCCTCGGAGGTTGTTCAACATACACTTCTTCTTCCAATAAACCATTTAGGAATGCACTTTTTACATCCATCGATATACAATGAAATCCTTGTGAGTCGCATAGGCAAGAAACATCCTTATAGCTTCCAATCTTGCTACGAGGGCAAATGTTTCATCAAAATCTATCCCTTCTTCTTGGCAATATCCTTTGGCTACTAACCTTGCTTTGTTTCTTACCACGAACCTTCCTCGTTCATCTTATTTCCGAACACCCATTTGGTGCCAATAACATTTTGATGTATGGGTCTTTGCACTAATTCCCATACTTTATTTCTTTCAAACTCGATTCAGACTCTTCTTGCATAGCTTGAATCCAATGTGTGTCGTCCAATGCTTGTGACACGTCTTTGGGCTCTACTTGCGAGATATAGATGAAGCATGTGAACATTGCTTCTTGTTGAGTTCTCGATCTTGTTTTGACACCTTCTCTTATATCTCCAATGACAAGTTCGTGGATGGTCTCTCACCCATCTTACATCAGGTTGGAGTAAGTTAGCTAGATTCATCGACTTCATTTTGTGTTGCCGTGGTCGCCTCTCTCGTAATCACTTACCGCAAATTTTCCAAATTGTTTTTGAGATTGACTATCTCATCTTCTTCCTCGAATTGATAATTCCGGCTTCAGCTTCCAAGATAGGGACTCTCCTGTATGGTTGGATGATTCAAATTTTATCACCGACTCTTCAATGTCTTCTCCATTTACACTTGACTCATCGAATACCACATGAATGGATTCTTCCGCAACCATAGTCCTTTTATTGAGTACTATGTAGGCTTTGCTTTCAGCAGAGTATCCTAAGAAGATACCTTCATCAGCCTTTAGCATCAAAAGCATTTAGATTGTCTTTCCATTGTTGTGGATGAAGCATTTACATCCAAATATTCTGAAATATGCAACATTTGGTTTTCTTCCACCCAAATCTCATAGGAGTCTTTGTGAGTCTGTCTTTTTATCATACATCTGTTTTGGGTGTAGCAGTGTGTTGATTTCACCCAAAATCTTTTTGGTAACCCCTTCACTAACATGGTCCTGCGCTTCTTTTGAGGGTTCTTTCCTTCTTTGCGCAACTCC
Organism: Rehmannia glutinosa; assembly: GCA_016081115.2. Taxonomy (NCBI): domain Eukaryota; kingdom Viridiplantae; phylum Streptophyta; class Magnoliopsida; order Lamiales; family Orobanchaceae; genus Rehmannia; species Rehmannia glutinosa. Next base: position 33,814,522 of record CM071934.1, on the reverse strand, counting down.
ATTCTTTGTGGAGTTCTTGGCTGGCGATAGTTCATGACCAATACCATTCTCAATACAATCGAGTTATTATTCCATTGACAAACTCGGTTCCTCTATCCGATCTTATTTTGATAATGGTTTGACTCTTCTCGTTTTGAATCCTCTTCATGAGTTGTGGTAGTTTTTGTAGAGTTTCTTTCTTCTTACACATGAATATTGTCCATGTATATCTTGAGTAGTCATCTACTACCACCAAGGTGTATTTCTTTCCACTTATGTTTGTTTGGTTCCACTGGGCCAAATAGATCCATATGAAGCGGATGCAATATTCTTGTTGAAGATTGGCATGTCTTTTCTTTGAATGATGACTTGATTTGTTTTCCTTCGACATGCGTCACATATACTCTCCTTCTTGTATACGAGTCGGAAGTCCGTCCACAAGACTACTTCTTGCAAGTTTGTTAATCGTTTTGAAATTTAGGTGACTCGGCCTTTTGTGCCACACTTAACTTGATTCATTTGTGCTCTTTGCTAGTAGAGAGTCTTTGGGTGTTGCGGTTGACCAATCCACAACATACATATTCTTCAGTATACATCCTTGCAAAGACAACTTCATTCGATTCAATATTCTTGATTTGGCATGTACCCATGTTAAATCCAACATTGTAACCCTTGTCACGAGTTGGATTGATGCTTAGCAGGTTGAAGTTGAGTCCTTCAACATATGCAACGTCGTGATTTCTAATCCATTCCTCTTGATGGATCCAATGCCTCTTATTTCACCAGGAGCTTCATTTCCTCCAAATATGACTTTTGCTCCTTTAACTTCCTTGAATTTTGACAGATTTTTCTTATTTTTGTCATATATGTCCGGAAACGACCACTATCCATGTACCAGGTTCCGCACTGTTGTTCCTTGAACCCGCAATCAAGGAAATTAAGTTTTGTGTACCCATACTTATCCAGGTCCCCGAGGGGTTAGAATTGTAAGATGATCCAACCAACCTATAGCCAAATGATTTGACTCTAAGGGGTTGCCATCTATCAGTGCCATAATCATAATTAATCCTGGCAAATTGCTTGGGGATTTTAGGTTCATACAATTTATCTCTTTTGTCGTATGCTGCATATGTGTTTTAGCAATTGCCTTTCTTGGGTAATTGTGGTGTCTTTGAATGTAGTGCCTAGGTGCATATGTGTCTTTGATGAAAGCTCTTATACTTTTGGAATGGCCTTTCTTTGAGTTCTAGGCCTTTGCCATTTGGGCTTATATTCCATAGGTCTATTTGATAGTTCACATTATTCCAATCACTTGGCTTGGATATTTTCTACCATTCCCATCATATGTATTTCTCTTATAGATTTTCTGGGGTTTTGGTAGCTCGCTTCTTCTTTACTGAGTATTTTTTGTTTTGAGTTTGCTTTGAGGAACTCGGTGAATCTCTTCTCATTTGTCCTTTCAAGCGCACTCAATCATTGTTTTCCTTTTCCTTTATAACCAAGGCCGCTTTGCTTGTTCTTGTGTTTTGGAGTGAATGTGTGTGCATCATTTAGAGTTTTGGATTTTTCGGACTCTTCATGACTTGAAGATCCTTTTTCCAAAAATTACTTTTGAGGTTTGAGCTGTCTTGTCTCCACATTCTCTTTGACTCATAATAAGATCATCCAATGATTTAGATGCCTTAGTGAATGAGGCAATAACATTTTTGAGGTCATTCTCCTCTTCTCTATAGCAGCAATTTTCGCTATTAATTTAGCATTCTCGGCCTTTAAACTTTCATTCTCATCGGCTATTTGACTTAGAGTACTCGGCTCCTTAGTCACTTTGAGTTTTGACTCTTGAGTAGGTTGTTTTCCTCATTTAATAGTGTGTGTGAGGATTTAATGTGTTCAAAATCTTTCATCATTTTGCCTAATGAATCATAAAGATCGAGTGGGTGATGAGGTGTGTGTGTCACGATCACTATCACTAGAGTCCGAGTTTGATGAGTTAGAGTGTACCTCATCTTCTTGGTCGAGTTGATCTTGTTCCTTGGCCACCAAGCGGATCAGGGCTTCTTCTTCGAGTCACTTGAGTAGTCACTTCTGCTTTCTCTCTCGAATCATTGTCTCTCTTGACTTTACATTTTTTGATCTCTGCGACCATCATTGCCTTTTTCTTTTCTTGTCTTCTTCTCTCAAGACCTTTCTTTCTTCTTCATTCCTGTATTTGTTGACTACGAGAATATGAGCATCAATGGCATAGTGACCTGGTTGTCTGAGCCCAACATAGATATTCACCTTTTGATCGGCTCTTTCCATTCTTGGATTGTCGACCCTTTGATACTCAACTTTTTGATGATATGTTCTCTTGGTTGGCCTATCTTCCCTTGATTTGGAGGAGCCGAGTGTCTTACGGAAGATTCACCTTTTCCTCTCTTGTAGTTCTTATTGAAGAACTTGTTGAACCTCTTAACCATCGGGGCTATTTCTTCGGATCAATGACTTCTTTGACCTCGGCTCTCTTCCCATCTTTAACAATTAGAAAATTGTTTTGGGTACAACTTCTGGTCTTTTCTTCTCGGCTCAAACTCGTAGGCTTTGAGGTCCGAGAATAATTCATGGTTGGATGTCTTTGATAGGTCCATGGAATGTCTCGAGTGCCATGACCTTCATTTCCCATTCAATTTGGAAGACTTTTTAGGATCTTCATACACATTTCTTCTCGTGTATATTCCTTTCCAAGTGCATACGGCTCATTTGTGATTTACGTGAACCGAGCATCCAGTTGATCCAGGTTCTCGCCGCTCGCCTTGTCCCCAAAACGGGCTAAGCCGCATCCTCGATACACATCCGAGGAGGATTCTTTTGAGCTTTACAAGCACACCCTCCTTGGTCGAGCAGGTTCGCTCTAGTTCCTTTCGAGTTCACTCGATTGGAGGAGTTGATAACCCATAACAACTTCTCTCGTAAGTCCATTACTTTGTTGTTTCGCTTTGCTAACACTCAATCTTTTTAGCTTTGCTTTTCTAATCTTGTACTTCATTTATTTTAGAATAATGCTCTCTTGCACCATCTTTCCCTTCGTGTTGCAAAGCGAAGCAAACTCTCGATGCACGGGAGGGCGGGTGGATAGGCTTTCCAAAGCCCGAGCGAGGCCAAGCTAACAAGGAAAAACTTGCTAAAGAGAACACCTCATTTCGTAAATCAAGTTCAAGGGCTGGAAAAGGATGTTATAGTGGCTCGCAAAGAATGAATGAAGAAGGAGATCCATGAAGTCGAGCTTAAGGAGACTTATGACATGGGCCATAAGGAGGGCTACCAGGACTACACCACCTCGGTGGAGTATACTTCCATGATCCATAAGGCTCGCGAGGATGGCATCAGGTCTTTCCTGACTTCGCACTCCTACGAGACCTGGTCGCTCGACGTGCTGTGGTCTACCTGTTCGAGGGGCTCGAACGATGTCGGGACCAGGCTATACAGGAGGGTGTTTCAAGGAAGACTTCGATCAAAAGAAACTTGATTGCTTCCAAACAGATAACTTGGAGAAGGAAGATGAGGGCGAAGCTGGCGAGGAAGAAGGCCTCGACGTTATCCACGATGTGGACGAGGTGGAGGAAACAGACGAGTGGACTGACCTCATGCGCTTGCACATTGCCTCTACTGAACAACCTCCACCCCCCATTTGTGTAGGTCCCGAGGGGTGTAAGTGTAAGGTTTAGAAGGGGGGTTGAATAAACCTTACCAAATTTTCGATTTAGTCCTTTTAAATATACTGAGTTGATACTACACACAATTTTGTGTCTTGATGGACGATCAATTTAGCCACTCGGTAGAGTTAATCTCTCAACAGACTCAAGCGATTTGTTGATGGAATAACTCATTTGTTGGCTCTAAATTAACTCAAGGCGAGGTTTTGTTTTAGGCGGAAGACTTAACACCCTTAAATTTGATTAAGCAAGAGTTTAGTGCTTGGTTTAGTACTTATAAATTATCAAGTGGATAGTAAATTTATCGTGAGATATAAGCGATTAAAAATACGAGGAATTAAAGTCTTTGAAATGTAAATGACACAATGAAATTTTTATAGAGGTTGAAGATGGGGTAATTCTTCTCTCCTCTCTTCTCCAACTCCCTGGAGGAATCCACTAGGTAATGATCGTATACAAAGTGGTAACAGTCGAGATACAAGTCTTGATCACCTGGTGACTTGATCCTTTGGGACTCGATGCGAGACGCCTTGATCACTCACCGGCTTCTCGTACGACTCGGCTTCTTCACGGGCGGCTTTGCCTTGCTACTACGACTCACTTGCTCAAGCTCTTTGGATTTGATCACGAAGCCCTCCAAAAGCTTAAGACTTGGTTCGACCTTGAACCTTCCTACAATCCTTCGTGGAATGTAGACCCCTTGATTTTTCAAGTATTTTCCTCTTCAACTGATTGAAGTTATCTTTCCTTCACGGTGAGTGTTGGATTGATGTTCTTCGTAGTGTAGGCTTGAGGATTGAGAATGTTTTGATTTTCTAATAATTGCTTGAACGTTGTTTTGTTGGTCAGAACTTGTGTCACTCTCGTATATATTCTCCTCAAATAAACTCCTCGAGTCTTTTATAGTGATCTTTCAAAAATTTGCCCGTTGAAGAGATAGGCTTATTTTTGAAAGTCACTTGCGCGATCGTTGGCTTGTCTTGTTGCGATCCTTGGAATTGCCATTTCCTCGTATGAATTGTTCTTTCACCTTTGAGTTCGACACGGTGTAGTGCTTCCATTGGTTCATTCCTTTGCACGCGGGATGAGCACTCGAGAAAGGTGGTATGGAGATATTATTTGTTTAAGTAAATCTCTTGATTTTACGCAACGGATCTTTTATAGTTATCTCGACTTGACCGCATTTCCTTGCTTTTCCCAGGTGACTTAGAGTCGACTTCCAATCATTGGATGACTCTTTCATCACTTCAACTTGAGACTTGGCTTTTCTCGAGTTGACTTGATCGATACTCCACTCACCGCATCTTTGCTTCTTGATAGAGTTCCGTCTACTCTTCTTTGCCATACTCGGTTGTCTCAATGAGTCTTCCTTCTAGTCTTGATTTGTCTTCTTGCATGTTAGGTCGTAGCGACTTAACTCGGCAGCGACTCTAATTTTTACAATGCATTTTACAACAAGAATTGGGGTGCCAACTTCCTATTCTAAGTTTTACATGGCATTTATCAAAATCTAAACAATAAATTTCCTAACACGCCGCTAACGAGGTTGATGATGACGATGAAGACGAGTGACCACAATCTTTATTCCCTTATTTTGTAAATGAGCTCAATGCTCTATGTAAATCACATCTTGAACATCATGCTTTTTGTCGAAATTATGTTAAACAATCATTTTGAACATTATATGAATATGTTTTTGCCAAAGTCTCTGACCTCGCTATGTAACTTTTTGATGTTATATGAAGATATTTTGCTAAGTCTCTGACCTCGCTATTTGATTCTTTTGTCTCATAATTCTTTTGTAACTTCACTGCCTTATATTTTAATTTAAGCCATCATGAAATTTCTTTGCGTCGATATTTTTCAGATCACTTTTTAATTCTTTAAATTAGAGCTGACCTCGTTAGGTCTCTGCTCTCTTATCGCGATCTTTCTCAGACCGCTATTGGCTTTTAATTAGAGCTAACCTCGTTGGGTCGCTTCTTTCTTGCTGCGATCTTTTCAGATTGCTTTATGGCTTTTAATTTGAGCTGACCTCGTTGGGCCGTTTCTTTCTGGCCGTGATCTTTTTTCAGATCGCTTTATGGCTTCAAGTCATAGCTGACCTTGTTGGGTCGCTTCTTTCTTGTCGCGATCTTTCTCAGATCACTTTATGGCCTTCGACTGGAGCTGACCTCGTGGGGTCGCTTTTACTTGTCGCGATCTTTCTCAGATCGCTTCATGCCATTTGATTGGAGCTGGCCTCTTGGGGTCGCTCTTTCTTGCCACGATCTTTCTCAGATCGCTTTTTGGCCTTTGATTGGAGCTGACCTCTTGGGGTCGCTTTTACTTGCCGCGATCTTTCTCAAATCGCTTTATGGCCTTTGATTGGAGCTGACCTCTTGGGGTCGCTTTTACTTGCCCGCGATCTTTCTCGGATCGCTTTATGGCCTTTGATTGGAGCCGACCTCGTGGAGTCGTTTTTACTTGCCGCAATTTTTCTAAGATCGCTTTATGGCTTTTGATTGAGCCGACCTCGTGGGGTCGCATTTGTCGCGATCTTTCTCGGATCGCTTTATGGCCTTTGATTGAGTGACCTCGTGGGGTCGCTTTTACTTATCGCTTTTACTTATCGCGAGTCAATGTAGAATGTGAAATTTTATTAGCGGCGGGGTTAAAAGCACGCCTAGTATACCTTTCAAATTTTTATTATCGGCAAAGTTAAAGGAGTGACATACCACTAACAAATAAAGCTATCTCTTTTCTAGCATTTATATCGGTATATTTAAATAAAGAAGAAGAAGAAGACTCCATACAGGTTGAAGAACCCGTGAATCCCGTCGGTAGTTATGTTTGAGCACGATCTAGCCCCAACTTTATCCGGATGTTTTTTGTTGAGGTGGTTCGTGAACGCCCCATAACCGCCCCCTCTAAACTTGTAGGAATTAGTGCAATAATTGCAAGTAACTTTGAAACCGCCGGTTGTAGGATCCGGATTTTTTTAAAATGAACCGAAAAAATATCGGATCTAAGTGGCGAGCTCGGCGACTTTGAGTTTGAGTTGGCGATTGCGATTCCGGTTGAGCCTCACTTTCTTGTTGCAAACTAGCAAAACAAGCTTCGATTTCATCTTCGTTCAAATCGAAAGCTTCATCAAAACGTGGTGGTGGTGGTGGTTGTTGCTCGGGCGGACGCCAAACCTTTGCCCTTAGATTGATGGGAAGATCCTCCACGTCTCGACATTTTTTTAAAATAGCTAATGAAATTAAAAGTATGAAACTACTAAAAATTAAATTGAAACTTGGAATTTAAACTTGAACAAGTTGAATATAGAGAATGTAGAGAATTGGGAGATTAGAAATTTGGTGTGAGGAAAAATGGATGAATTGGAAGGGGTATTTATAGGAAAAAATATGAAATTCAAAAAATAAAAAAATAAAAAAAAACGGAAAACCGCCGGTTTTAACCGAAACCGGCGGTTTCGGTTAAACCGGCGGTTTTCAACGGTCAAATGATCTTGACTTTTGATCATCAACGGTCAAATGATCTTGACTGCCGTTAATTTTTCAAATTTTGAATTTTCAAAAAAAAAAAAATTAAAACCTAGGCCACAAATGGTCACAAAAGTGACCGTTTGAAATTTGAATTTCCAAAATTCAAATTTCAATTTCAAATTGTTGAAAAAAAAAATAGAAAAACGCCGGTTAAACCGCCGAGTTTAACCGGCGGTTTTTTGAAAGTTAGGGGCGTAACCTAACCTTAAAATTAAGGTTTACGATTCCGGTTCGAACCGAAATGAACCGAAACCGGGGTCAACGGTTCGAAAACCGTTGACCACGTTCGAAACCGCCGGTTCGGTTCGAACCGTTGGGCACGTCTAGTCGCACCTCCAAGCTCGCTTTTGACTAGCAACCTGGTATAAAAACTTTCTTGTCAAGCGCTCGTAGGATACAACAGAGTTCCATGGGCGATCCGTGAACCATTCTGCGCTTTTCCTTTCAATGTGATGATAAAAATTCTAGCGTTCATGGCATCCGATTGCCCATAAAGCTGCATTACATGATCAAAAGCGTCAGATATTCTGCGGATCCTTATTCCCATCATACTTGGGAGATCCGGAAGCTTGAAGCTCGTAGTAACGACTTCGTCAAAATTCACGGGAGAAAGGGGATCTCTCTTTTGCGAGCGGAAGTGATCGCCCTGTTCTTTTCAAATGGTCCAACTTTCGAGTAGTTTGCTCAATTTTCTCACCGAGCTCGTTTATATCCGCCACCTTGGGGAGCTCGCCTCGGGTTGCCTCACCCACGCGCGCTTGGTGATTTGGATACCTCTGTAAGTCAGCGGCTACGATAATCTAGAGGGGGTGAATAGATTATCTCCATCTTTTCAATTTCGCCCCTCTTTTAACAATCGAATGCTCAAACAAAATAATGAAGGTGCGGAATGTAAACAACACACGTCGATTTAAAGAGGTTCAACCCACCAGGGCCTAATCCTCTACCACCCCAAAGATATCCGGGATGGATTTGAAAAGAAAAAGAATTTTATTAATTACCAAAATTAATACAAATTCAACTTACAACACCTTGAAGAGCACCACACTCTTCTTCAACACCACCTTTGAGATTACCACAATCTCTTCTTGAAGATTACCACAATCTCCAACGGCACCTTGTGAAGATTACCACAATCTTCAACCTTGAAGAATACCAAATTCTTCAACACCTCAACAAGAAGATTACCACAATCTTCTTACACCTAACACCTAGATCACCCAAGTGTGTTCTTACCAAGAACACTCACAAGGATATCTTGTGTTTGAATGACGACCACAAATTCAAGATTACAACTCGATAATTGATAATACAATAGAGTGCAAGTGTAATCAAGAATAGCCTAGACCTCAAAGATGTGAAAGTGATAAGCTAGGCAATTTTACAACAAGAATAATGACAATGAAAGACCAAGTGTTTGCTTGAAGTGTATCTTGTTGTGTTGTATCTCAATTGTTATGTTGGTTGCTCCAAAACTTCCTCTATTTATAGGAGATGATTGATCAAGCATAGGCTCCTCTTGGGGATTGAAAATCTACAGAAAAATACAATTAAAATCAAGAATATAGCTGTTAGAAATCAATCCCACAATTTAAGGAAAGTTTGTCATTTGTCAAACGGTCGAAATTTCTTTGTCAAAACATAGGCGACCGGTCGCACGAGAAATAGACGTTGGAAAAAGTACACAAGCCAAAATAACACAGGCGGCCGGTCGACGTCTACCTCGACGTGCCGACCATCACCCCAACCGGTCCCCTCATGGATTTTGCAAGGATAAAACGTTCGTTTCAAAACGAAACTTGTGTACCGGTCGACCATCGGCGGACCGGTCGCCGATCCGGCCGACGCCCGAGCGGCCGGTCGACCTGCTCGTTTTCTTTCCGTCTCATTTTTGTTTCTAAAAACATCTTCGGTATGGGTTGCCCTATAGGCGGGTCGACTACTGATTTGAAATGTTGTCCAATTTTTGTCGAAAATAAAACTCAAGAAATACTCAGAAAATATAGTAAAAACATTTTAAACCGATCGGAAGTATTAGGACAACATTTAGAAACATCGTTTGAGAGTGAAAACCAATAACGTAAAATCATTAAAAGCGTTGTCCAATTTAGACGAAAATAAACTTTGAGAAAATACTCAGGAAAATATTAAAATCATTTTAAATCATTTAGGAGTATTTGGACAACCCTTTAAAAACATTGTTTTGGTGATAAAATAAAATCATCAAAATTAAGATAAAAACATGTATCAAACAATCTCCCCTTTTTGATGATTACAAACCAAAACAATTTTATCCCAAACTAAGAGAGCAATTTTAGAAATGATTTTCCGGTAAAAACATTTGACCGTTTGGAAGCAACCAAAATTTCCAAAAATATTAAAGCAACCAAGTAGGGAGTAAATATTTTCAAAAATAAGCTCAAGCTCCCCTATCCACAAGCACATCAAGAATAATGTAAAAGCAATTATCCATAAGCTAAAAACTTAAGCTTTTACAATTTGCTTAGGAGCTTATAAGCTCCCCTGTCACAAAACAACATTAAACAATAATATAGGTCCATCAAGCAACAAATGGACTAACAATAAATCACAACTTATGGCTTTTATGAGCCATAGCTTATAGCTTTTATGACAAGCTTTAATTAGCTTCTTTGAGCTAACGAGCCAATTTCTGTTTCTCCCTTTGGAATCATCAAAAAGAATGTTAGTATGATAGAAACATCATAGAAGTATATCAAAGTGCACAAAGAAATGGTTTATCAACCATTGAGCAATTTAGGCTTAAAAACCAAGGAAAATGGGAGAAATGTATCATGAAAAGTTCATACGCTCGTTTTGTTTCTCAAAACATGATCTCAATGAGTATTGGGGACTTTTTGAAGCGAGAGAATCATGTAGAAGTTGAAATTTTCATTGCGACATTTTAACAAACACCTTGTGTGTGTGAAAAATAGAAGAGGTTGTATATAACCTTTGTAAATGGTTCAAGCCAAAAAAATTTCATATCATTAATCAACCTCATTTCAAAGCTCAATCATATGCACCATATGCAATAAATTGTTCATCAATAAAGAAGCTCAAAGTAGATTCTCAAGGGTTCAACCCAATTGAGATAAGCTAAGAATGATCAAGGCATTACAAATGCCAAAAATTAGAGCAACCATCAAGTAATAAGTCATGCTTTCAACAATACATGTATCAAAAGTCCCAACATATTCAACTAAGCATAATAAAGCAATAAAAGAAGCACTTTTACCATCAAGTACTTCATACCAATGATCAAACAATGCTTTAGAGTATTTTTACCATCAAATACTCCATCAAAAATCATGATCATCCACAAGTCATTATCAACTTGCAATATTAACCCTTTTAAGAAAAACAAGCAAATATCATTAGTACAAATGAGTTTTACAAAAATTCATCAAAATACAAAACATCATTAATGAAAATGCTAGAAAGTAAAGGGGTGGGGTAACATCATTCCTCATCCGAGGAGAAGCAAGATCCGGGAATAAAGTCCTTGATGAATTTCTTTAACTTGCCGATAGACTTTTTGCATTTTAGAGGTCTTTTGCTCCAAAGCCTCATACCTCGTCTCATGAAAAGCCCTCATCTCATCAAATTCGGCTTGAGTATACCTCCTAGGTGGTTGAGCACCCAGTATTACCCTCCGGATTGCTCGGTTCGCCTTCTTCCACCAATCTTGCGGCCGGCGTCATCAAAGATGTCATTAGGATCGGGAGACTCTTGACCTCTTCCTCTTGCCATTTTGGTTGGTCGGATGTCCATATTCTTGCGCATCGTGACTATTTGGGAGATATTGTCAATGTCGAAGTCATTTTGAAAAACTTCCGAGTTAAACTCCGACGGGGAGTCCCGATTGAATAAGAAGTTTACAAATCCAATTTCCCATAACCAACTTCTTATTACCTTGAGTAATGGACTCGATTAGACATTGAATGAGTATGGCACCAAAGTTAAGTGGTTCCTCCTAGCAATCTTATAAGTCAAAAAGTAATCCATATTGCTAGGCATCTTTCCGACTTACCACAAATGCAATATGCGACAATGACCGATAAAATGCGATGCTCAAGTGTCATTGCCAACAAAGAATACTTAGGCCATACTCCCAAACGCGTCTTGACTTCTTTCATTGATACCAACATTTCATCATTCCAAGTCCCGCAAGAGAAATAATCCCAACCACCTTCTCTAACATGTAAAAGCCGGCAAATATCATTGGGAGTCCATCTAAAATGACGACCCTTTATAAGTGAATTAACGGCAATCGGCTTTCTATCATTATCAAATTGCACCCACATATTAGCATAAAAATGTTGGATAATATCATCATCATACAACACATAAGCATGCTCCATAAATACATCCAACCTTGCTCCTCAAAAAAACCTCTAATCGTAGGATACTCATTCGCAAAAGAACTAAAACGACACATTTTAGTCCTCGCAATAGATTTACCTTTCATCCCCGTATCCTCATAGTACCATTCCGCATACTTATTGATGAAATTAATAAAGCATTGCGGGAATTAGGAGCTTGAGTAACAAAAGATTTTTTACCTTTCGCCCAACGGCAATTTTCGAGCGAAATTGTTCGCGGAGCTCGGTGATTTGGGCCCGAGAGAGAATGGGATTTTGAACATCATCACCTTCTTGAGCCACGTTTCTTTGAGCGGCTCGAATATCCCTTTGTTCGGCTTCTTCTTGCCGATTTCTTGACGAACCCTCTCCGTCCCTTCTACGCTTGGAGATGGGATTTCGACCAGTGGAATTCTTTGAGGTGCCATATGTGAAAGATTCTTGAGAAAATAAGAAGATTAGCAACAAGAATCGTGAAAAATGATGAAGAATTGAAGATTGTAGGAGAAAGGGGATGTTAGCGCCAGCAAGCAAGGGTTTGGGGATTTTTGTGTGTTCTCGTTTTGAAACGAAGAGAGAAAGTTATAACTCGAAAAATTGGCCAGGCGACCGGTCGAGGTAGGGCGCGGCCGGTCGAGGTGCGAAGCGGCCGCGCCACGTGACCGTCCCAGTGATTTTTCTTTCTCCCGAGTTTTCCAAAATTCGATTTTCCACCCCAAAAGTTTTTAAAACTTTGCAAAAATATAAGTTTGGACTATATCCAACAAATATGGGTTTTGGGAAAAACATATAAATGATAAAATCGAGACTAAACACGTAGTGCCTTTTAAGAGAAAATATTTGCAAGATCAATTAGGGGCACTAAAGGGGTCAAAATGAAATATCTTGAAAGATATGTGCATAAGCATAAAATCGAGTTTATAAGAGTAAGAATAACACAAGTAAACGTACCTCGATAATTTATGCCTTTCTTGACAAATAATGACATAAATGGCCATTTGTGAAAATATGTAAATCATACACAATTCTTAAAACATATCTAGCACAAATTTTAATGATAAAAGTGTAGGCTAAGAGATATCACATGTAAGCTCATGCCATAAAAATCCATAAAGGATGATAACACACTATAGTCAAAAAAATGCACAAGAGTTTTAAAAGATCATATAAGGTCTTCTTTTTTAAAAAAATTTTAAAAGCACAAGTATATATTGAAGACCTTAATTAAAAATAAATATTTGAAAACTCATTTTGCAATTAAGACACAAATAAGAGCATGCATAATAACAAAATAAAATGCATATTTAAATAGGGAGATACGAGTTACCAATTACGCCATTTCCATGGGTTGTGTCTTTCCCATTGTTGATGATGATATCTTCCCATTTGGAAGTCACTTTGTTGATGATGACTTCCTTGATTACTCCATTTCCAAGGTTTGTTACCTTCCCATGGTTGATGGTTTTTCTTCTTTGAAAATCATCTTGTTGATGATGTCTTTGCCATTTCAAGGATTGTGTTCTTCCCATTTTTGATTATACGCTCTTCTTGGAAATTTGCTTTGTTGAGAGTAGTTCCTTCTTTGATCAAATGAAACGTTCATTTGATGTTTTCTTGGTGGCATGAATTTTCTCCGATTTTTGTTTTGCCGGGTACCTAATAACACATTATTTTGTGGTACCTCATGTGTTTGGGTCCTTTAAGATTAGCTTTGAGACTTTTAGGTCTCCAACAATATTTAGAGCTATTTCTAGCCCGACAAGAATAAGCCGTATGGCCCTTTTTACCGCAATAAAAGCATGTAATAATTCTAGGAGCATAATGACCAATATGCATAGTGACTTGATCCTTTTTCATATGATTAACAATTTTAGGCTTATGATCAAGTTCTTTATCACAATTATTAATATCAACAATATTGGACATTTCATTGGTACTCAAGTTGGATTTTAATAAATCCTTTTTCATGCAATCAATATTCTCAACAAGAGTACTATTTTCTTTTTCAAGGTTTCTAACCTTGTCAAGTGTGGTGGTGTGAGCACATGATAGTGATTCATAGGAAGTAAATAAACTATCCTTATCATTTTTCAAAACAATGAATTCCTTTTTCAAATTTTTGTATTTAACAAGTAAGTTTTGGAATTCATCTTGTAGTTCATCAAAATCATTTTGCAAATCACTATAATCATTTTGAATAACAATATCATAAGAAGTAGAGGGTTTAAGACATACCTCATTTTCTTCATTGATGCCCATAAAACAATATTCAACTTCTTCATAATTGGAAGTTGTAGGAGGCTTATTCCTTAAATTTGAGCTTGTATGATCTTGAGAAGTAGATGCTTTTGTTTGACTCCTTTCATTTGCAAATACTCCATAGATGGCTTCTAATTTTTGCCATACTCCATGTGCCGACTTTATTCCTACAATATGTTCATATTCTAAATTAGTAAATGAACAATATAAAATATTTAAAGCCTTACCGTTTAAGGAGATGATTTTCTTTTCTTCATCATTGAGCTTTTTGAAGCCTTTTGAGGTGTATAGTGTATCTTTCGTCGGAATGGATTCTCCATTAATGACGGTGTTCCAAATGTCGAACCCGCAACCTTGTAGATAGCATTCCATTCTTTCTTTCCAAAAATTAAAATTCTTGGAATCAAATAGTGGTGGCTTGGTGGTGGAAGTGCTTGGGATAGATGATCTTCGTTCAGTAGCCGTTGATCGTTTCTCTTCACTCGCGATGTGAAACGAGCTTGCCAAAGAGTTTGGCTTTGATACCACTTGTAAGTCCAAGCGCTACGATAATCTAGAGGGGGTGAATAGATTATCTCCATCTTTTCAATTTCGCCCTCTTTTAACAATCGAATGCTCAAACAAAATAATGAAGGTGCGGAATGTAAACAACACACGCCGATTTAAAGAGGTTCAACCCACCTAGGGCCTAATCCTCTACCACCCCAAAGATATCCGGGATGGATTTCGAAAAGAAAAAGAATTTTATTAATTACCAAAATTAATACAAATTCAACTTACAACACCTTGAAGAGCACCACACTCTTCTTCAACACCACCTTTGAGATTACCACAATCTCTTCTTGAAGATTACCACAATCTCCAACGGCACCTTGTGAAGATTACCACAATCTTCAACCTTGAAGAATACCAAATTCTTCAACACCTCAACAAGAAGATTACCACAATCTTCTTACACCTAACACCTAGATCACCCAAGTGTGTTCTTACCACAAGAACACTCACAAGGATATCTTGTGTTTGAATGACGACCACAAATTCAAGATTACAACTCGATAATTGATAATACAATAGAGTGCAAGTGTAATCAAGAATAGCCTAGACCTCAAAGATGTGAAAGTGATAAGCTAGGCAATTTTACAACAAGAATAATGACAATGAAAGACCAAGTGTTTGCTTGAAGTGTATCTTGTTGTGTTGTATCTCAATTGTTATGTTGGTTGCTCCAAAACTTCCTCTATTTATAGGAGATGATTGATCAAGCATAGGCTCCTCTTGGGGATTGAAAATCTCTGAGAAAAATACAATTAAAATCAAGAATATAGTTGTTAGAAATCAATCCCACAATTTAAGGAAAGTTTGTCATTGCGTCAAACGGTCGTAAATTTGTCAAAACATATATGTGGTCGCACAAATAGACGTTGGAAAAAGTACAAGAAAAAAAATAACAGGCGGCCGACGCGTCTACCTCGGCCGGCCGACCATCACCCCAACCGTCCCCTCATGGATTTTGCAAGGATAAAACGCTCGCTTTCAAAAACGAAACTTGCAGTACCGGCCGACCATCATGCACGGCCGATCGATCGGCCGACGCCGTCGGCCACGGCCGACCCGCTCGCTTTTTTCTTTCCGTCTCATTTTCTGTTTCTAAAAACATCTTCGGTATGGGTTGCCCTATAGGAGGGCGGCAGGTCGACGACGAGACAGTAAATGTTGTCCAATTTTTGTCGAAAATAAAACTCAAGAAATACTCGAAAATATAGTAAAAACATTTTAAACCGATCGGAAGTATTAGGACAACATTTAGAAACATCGTTTGAGAGTGAAAACCCAATAACGTAAAATCATTAAAAGCGTTGTCCAATTTAGACGAAAATAAACTTTGAGAAAATACTCCGGAAAATATTAAAATCATTTTAAATCATTTAGGAGTATTTGGACAACCCTTTAAAAACATTGTTTTGGTGATAAAATAAAATCATCAAAATTAAGATAAAAACATGTATCAAACAACCTCCTCCATATCCCCTAGCTCTTTATTCGCTGCAATCAATGTCGGTTCTTTGTCCTTAGGCCCCTCCCTCGGGGGAAAAGCCATGGGAGCCTTGCCTTTTCTTTCCCTATCGTTTAGCATTTTTTCCAATATTTTCTCAAAATAACTAGTTCGCATGTTGATCATGTGATCCTCAGCCTGCTTTTGATGCTGCTCTTGAATTTGCAATGAAGGGGATACTCCTCGAGGTGTCGTTTCCTTCATCCTTATCGGTGTCTCCTCCATATTTAGTCCACAAGGTGGTATTCCTTTTGCTTTCACTAGGGTCTCGTCCATATTCACTTTGACCTAGCATTTTCCCACAGACGGCGCCAACTGATTTGGGTGTGAATGAATCAGATGTACTTCGGGTCAGGTCGGGTCGGCTCGAGTCTAGGTACTTTCGGTTCGGGTCCTGTAAGAGAGATAAACGTTAGGCTAGCTGGGAGGATTCCCAGCTAAGACCCTCCGATGCTTAAGTCAGTACAGGTGTTAGGTCGTTAGTAAATGTAAAGCGAGGTGAATAACAATAAATGTGATAGCGGTGAAAGTGGTGTATTTATAGGTGTCAAATTCCGGTCGACGAGGTAAATGCGGAACCATACGAGGTCGTTTTAATTGTACGACCTCGCTCCACATGGAGGCCTCGCATTGGTCCACCTGTCCAGATCCGTCTTCTCTGTTTGGGTCGGGTCAAGTAGGCAACCCGGATCGTCACCTCGGTTCGGGTCGTGACCCGACCTTCAGTAACATGTGGACCTGTCGAAATCCGTCCTTTCATTCTAGATTGGGTCTGGTAGGCAACCCGAACCGCTACCTCAGTTCGGGTCACGGCCCGATCCTAAATAATCTGTATTTGTTAGCCTCTTGAGGCCATTTTTCTAGTAGGCGAGGGCAAATAAGTAATTTCAGATATGTGCATATCAAACATGTTCATTTTTTTTGGGTTTTGGGAGTTTGGTTAACATTGCTATAAGTTATATCTATTCTAAACTTAAATTTTTATGTCTCCCTTTTGTGATCTAATTTTGTGATTGCCATAGCACCGATACCACTAAGCCGCAACGAATCATTAAGGGAGACCACTGGACTCATAATCCAACACTAACTAGTTTATTGTTTAGTTAAAAAAATTGTAGCACTATATATGGACAGGATGAACCAATGAACCCTTGCCCTAATAGTAAGGATCCGGTCTCAGGATCCCTGAGATTTTAGATTCTCCTTGGACATATCGATTGGTTGACCAATCGGCATTGTTTTCTTGCTTCAAGCAACAATGTAGTGGTTCAAATCCTACTGAAAACCAACGGCTTTTTGGGGGCTAGAATGGGGCAGTGTGATATTGGGTTCTAATGTACATGCCTTGTTGGGAACATGAGACACATTCTGCGGTTTGCATCCTTCAGGACTCTATGGACGGGGTTTTGGGGACCTAAGATTAGTCCGATGAAGTCGCAAACCTGAGACATCATAAAAATGGATTGGGTGGGGCTCTTTTTCTTTTTCCACTTGCAATACTTAACCCAAGTTTTCTTTATCACAAGGATCAACCTTGTGCGTAAGTGGTAGAGGCTTGTGATATCTGTATGATTGACTCGGGTTCGATCTCATTTGAATGTGTGTGTTCCTTCCCCTATTTTCGCAGTTGTAATAAAAAAAGAAAAAACTTCAATTATCTTCCCAAATAAAATTAAAATAAGTTCCAAACAGAAGCTTTCAAATATTGATTTATCCATGAAAACGGGTGGAATATACTTTTTTTCTATAGTCTTGTGTTGCACGCCAAAATTGTATTTTGGTCCTTTAAGTTGGTCTAAATACACTTTTATTCCTCTATATTTTAGGGGTGGTGTTTGACAATCATTGCACATTTGTTCCTAGTTTTTTAATTTTGGGAATATCATTTTTTTAAAATGCTGAAGTGGCAAAAATAATGTTTATGTGGATAGAATTTGGTGTAATAGTGCTTACTTAGCAACATATGTGGCATAAAATTTGAAAAAATTATTTATTTTGTAAACAATAATGAAATAAAATAGTCTACGAGTTCTAAATATATTCTTTATTATTTAAAAAATTATGTGTAAAAATTAAAAAGAAATGAAAAATACTTTATGAATTTCATACTTAAAAATAGAAAAGATAGTTAAAATTAGTCATGATAAAATAAAATAATTTGCATCATATATATTATTAGTATTTTAATAAATCTAAATAATAATACTTAACACTCAAATATTTATTTAAGTTTAAATTAAAAATTGAATAAAATACAGTATAATCTAAATAAATAATTAATCTTGTATACTTAAATGAATAAAGTTATAAAAATCAAAAATAAAAATTAAAGATCCCGCCCCACCATTTTCCCGCCCTCCACCAAAAAACGAAAGAACTACGTTTAAATAATTTATATGTGGGTAATATATATATATATATATATTATGTATATTTTGTGCATATATATTTAGATATTGTAAGTAAATGCATTTCTTCATTTAACTCCATTTTTCATTTTTATCAAAATAGACTAATTAAAAGTAGGGGTGTGCTCGGGACTTGGGATTACCGAACCAATATCCGTGGATTATTCGACTTTTTCCAAATCGAACCATACCAAAATTTTTATAGGTAAAGTTCGATATATTTCAAACACCCGCAAAAGTCGCACCAAATCTTAGGGGTGTCAATTTGGACCGACACACAAACCCGGCCACTAACCTAACACGAAATTAATGGGTATGGGTCCAGGCTTCGTGGGTCCGGAAAAATGGGTCGAACCCGAATAACCCGCCAATTAAAAAGGTCGGGTTGGTCAACCTACTACAACCCATTTAACACGTTTAACCCGTTTGTGAATTTAAAAGAAAATTAAGTAAATTATTAATTGTAAGAAAAAACAACAAACAAGACATATCCTTAAAACTTAAATGATAAAACCTTCTTAATTATGTATTTGTTATTATTATGCATGTTTTTTAATATTGTCCCTAAAATATGATCGTGTTATGTTATTTATGCAATTATGTTATTTCTTTTTGTATGTTGTGAATTGTGATATTTTTTATTGATTGAATAGTGTATGATAGTTATTGATTTTAAAAAAATAAATTTATTCATTAAAACTTTTAAATATATAGGAAAATAATTTTATTAAGCGGGTTACGCGGGTCGGGTCCGGTTACCCGTGAAATAAGTAGGTCGGTCCGGGTTCAAGATTTCGACACGAATAATTAAACAGTCCGGTCCATTTTTCGACACGCAAACTCGCGAACCCGGACCAACCCAAATTGACACCCCTACCAAATCTTACTTAACCAAAGATCCGAAACTAGAATCGATTTTAAAGAAGTTTTAATATATCCATATATAATATTTTTATCTTATTTATATTTTGATGTTGAATTAACTACATATTCTTGGAAATTCAATACTATATAAAATACAATAATAAAAATTAGAAAATTAAAAATTAACATAGTTTGTCAATCTATCAAATGAATAATTGAATAAAATTTAATTCACTAAGAGTTACATTGTATTAATTATTTATCAAAAAACATGTTGCTGTGTATTAATTTATTAAAATGTACTCAATAAGTTAAATTTAAAAATCATATGTGATTTATAGAAAACGTTTTAATTGATTATATTTGACTATTAATGATTATAACTAGACTCATCATCCGATCAAAAAAATTAATTAATATTAAAACTAGTTAAATGATTAGTAAATTACACCTAAACTAGAGTTTCTTGAGAGAGACTATAAACTTTTATTTCATATATAAAGAATTTTTTCTAGAAAAAGATAATATGCAAAAATTGGTCACGCAAAAAGGAATTTGAGAGGTATCTTGAGAAATTTTAAGAAAAATACACACCTAACTTTAATGTGTTGGATTGGTGGAAAGTCAATGCAATTAGATATTCGATCTTGAAGAGATTGCTTGAGAAGTTTTAGTAATTCATATTGTGATTTATATTGTTTTTGTGATGGATTAAAAAGTTAAAGTTGAATTTAATTGATAATTTCATGTTGATTATATTTTCTCTTTTTAAAGCATGAATAATCTCCGATTCTATAATTCTTTATTTTGGCCAAACCGGTCGGGTCCATTAGAACTGAATATTTGTACCGAACTATCCCAAAATTTGAGACGGTACGGTACGGATATTTTTTATCTATGGTATGATTCCGAATATTATTTTTTGAAATATTCGAACTTTAGTATGGTTCAGGAGATCAGGGTCGTGCTTTCATTGAGGCAACCGAGTCAATTGACTCAGGCCCAAAAAGATAATAAACTTTTAGGGGCCTAATTTGTTTTTTTTTTTTGATGTTTTATATATACATACATAATAAATAGTAAATTAAAAAATAAACTTCAAAATGTTAAAAATTCAAATATTAAATTATTTTATGGGCCCAAAATTGTTATTATGTTTTTACTAATTTACATGACAATTTTTGAGAAAAGTATTTTGTAAAGTTGATTGATATTGAATGAGAATTTGAATGCCTAACTCATTGCATATTTTGATATTCATCTATGTATGTCTTTATTTTATGCTTTTTGTTATTGTTGATAGATGAGATATGAATTGTTGCTTAGTTCTTTAATTTCTATTTTTTTTAGCATCATTATGCCTCCCAAATACATGTACGTACAAACACTAAAAGAGAAAAAATAAAGTAAGGACAAAAAAATAAACCCAAAGTCAAGCAGGTGATATAAATAAATATTTTACTTCCAACAAAAAGCAGTCGTAGATAGTTTAAATACAAATAAAATTTGATGGATAAAGAACAAGACAATAATTGGCATATTATTCTATCTAATTTTGTACATTATACAAAGTTCATTTTTTAGTTTTATGTTGTTTTTGAACTCGTAGATAATGGCCCATTTTAAAGTTTGACTCAGGCCAAAAAATTGCTAGGCATGGCCCTGTAGGAGATTTTTTAATATCAGAACCGTACTATCCAATGCACACCCTAATATATATTGTTGTTGTTGTATGCAGAAATAAAATATATATTATCAATTTACTCTCCAATTTATTATATGTGGTATGATTAAAAAAAGTAAATATACATCTATTTATACCAATTAAGCCATAATATTCATAATTTGCATCCAAACACCCCACTTTTAAACCACATAAGCATCAATATCCTCATTCAACATCTTAAGAATAAGATATCCCCAAAAATTGAAAATATATAGAACCAAATGTGCAAATTTTTAAAAGTTAGTGGTTGCGAAACATCACCTCTAAAACATAAAGGACTAAAAGTGTATTTAGGCCAATCTAAAGGACCAAAAATATAATAATTTGCTTGTGTTGCATTGCTGCTTCTCGACTTTTATTTACTCTCTCCTCAGAGATTATAAGGCAGGTTTTCCCAGATGTTAATTCGATAATTTAGTGTGAGGGGGATATTTGACAAGCTAATATGTCATGGGTATTTGCAAATTTTAGCCTCTTGGTGACTTTTGTGTATTTTGAAACCCTTTTGTGATTTATATCAATTTTTTATTTGTCAATATTTTGCTTGGGGATTTAGACATCTTGAAAGACTAAATTCTAATTTTTAAAACAGATACCAATTTTTATGAATGTAATTATTTTTGTAAGAGTTGGGATAGGACTAATGAGGTGGATTTGATGACACGGACACTTAGAACTGTTAAAATCAGCTCGGCCTGATAGATTGGTCCGACTAGTTTGGTGTTAGAGCCGATCTGGCTATGATTTCGTAAGTCCGAAAAGAGGAGGATCTATTTGGCCGAACCACCCGGTGTATTTCACATATATTTTTAAAATATGTGTCGCACTTGGGCTCCAAAAAGGCATCACTATGGAATTTGGCTTGGTTCGGTCCATATTTGTCATTTGGCCCGACGGGTCAATACCGACCCGACCTATTTGACACCTCTAGACACTGTATATTGGATGATAATAATGGCCTTAAATGGATATATTGCTAAGTCCAAATTTCAGTATCCAATTGGGTAATAAATTTTTGGACTTTATTTTCGAGTGAAAAATGAAAATATGTTTGGTTTTTTGTTATATATGGTATACATTTGAAAATAAAAATATATATTTAACTATAGTTTCGGAAGTGTAATTTTGACATAAATTTACACGATTGTATTGAAAAATTGTTAGGTTATAGTTTTTGAAGTGTGTTTTCACATAGTAAATATGTTTGGTTGTGTTTCCAAATTCATATTTCCATGAAAAAATGAAAACTAAAAATGATTCATTTCCACGGAGAACTTTCCTTAACAAACGTAAACTCATTTTTGAATGAGAAAACTTGTATGGGGCGACATCGGGATATTGTCCATGATATGCGATGTGGCTTGCCAGGAATTTCGGGTAGGGGGCCGGCTAATATTAATATAAAAAGAGTCTGTCGAATTTTTGGCCACTTCTACATAATAAAAATAGTTTTAACCATGTTTTTTTAGCTATTTTTAGTTCAAATTTTCTCTTTGTCCTTTTTTTTTTATTTCTAGGGACTGGTCCACAACTCGGTACCAAAAAATATACTGCATCAATTTTTTGAAATATAATTAAGTACCTCATCGGAGAACACAAGAAGAATATGACCGTGTCAAAATGACTAAAAAACATGTTTTCGAAAAATATGATTATTCATTTTTACAAAACATAAGTGGACAATTGTCCACTACTACATATAAAAATGAAAAACAATACATCAAATTTAAAATAAGTAGAAGTTTTGATTAAGTCATTGTATTAATTCAATCACATCTTAATATTCAACAATAAATAACAAAATATAATTACATCAATACACCAAAAAGGACAAATAGAGGCACAAAAGAATAATGTAAAAAATCAAGTTAATGTTTATGGCAGAGCATAAATAATATACAAAAGTTTAAAAAAAGGAAAAATTGATCAAGCTCATATTTTTCAAGATTAAAAATGAAAGTAGGAAAGAGGAATGCAATATAATTGAAGACTTTTTTTTTCTTTCATTTTTCTATTTTTTTAATTTTTAAATTAAAATGTTAAATGACCAAAATACCACTACCTTTTTTCAAAATTTGACGGGGGCCCAGTGCCCCCCTTGGGCCCCACATGGCTTCGTTCATGATGATATGGATCCTATATTTAAATTGAATTCCAACTTAAATCTGAACTCAATCAATATTTTTTATGTTAGATCCATCATTCCATCTTATGATATGAGACCGCATCATATAAAACTACCTTCTTTTTGAAATAGTTAGAAAATAAAAAGGTATACTTGAAAACACAACCATACATGGCTACTTTATTGTGAAACAAGTTAATTGTATTTTCATCATTTTGTATTGTATCATGCTCTTTGTTTTTTTTGTCTAATAAAGCAATATATTACAATATAATAGTTTAAGACACTATCCAATTTAAAGCAACCTACTAAACATAATATTAGAAGGCCTTTTTACATTATTGTATTTAGAGGGCGTTTATCGAGCTTATAAGCTCTTAAAAATAGCTTATAAGATGTTTAAGAGCTTATAAGCTCTTAAAATGTGTTTGGTAATTTTTTTTCCAAAAGAGCTTATAAGCTCTAAAAAAAGATGTCGAGAGAGCTTATAAGCTCCTAAAAAAAAAAAAAGACTCCACCCCAACTTTTTTTTAAAAGAGCTTATAAGCTCTTTATTTTAAACATTCAAAAGACAAAAGTATACTTAATAATTTTATACGATATAAAAAAACAGCTTTATAAGCTCAACTATCTTATTTTATCCAAACACTGACAACTTATTTTTAAAATAAGATCTAACATTTTATAAACTCCTAAAATAACTTATTAGATGTAGGAGCTTATAAGATGTTTTAAATAAGCTTAGCCAAACACCATCTTAGTCTACCAAACAAAACCACAATAAAAAGCTGAGAATAAGAACACTCAAAAAAAAGATTTGAAAAGTATGAGTTAGGTAAAAGGAAAAATATAAGCTGAAAATTAATTAAATTAAATGGTGCATTTGGTAGAGCTGAGCATAGTGGTTGAAGTATTATATGGGTAATGGGTGTACCAACACAACTTCTCTGTCCTCTGAGGGTGTCAATTAAAATTTTCATAATAATGAATTAAATAAAAATAAGTAGATTTCTAAATGTGGGGAACGACGACACGACGTGTCGGCCTACGGGAATAAATGCTAAATTACATCAGTCCACGCGCTCTCTCATCTATGTGAGAAACATCACCCTTGTGGTAATAATAAATTTGGATTTCAATTTTTTAAGTTTATCGTATATATAAATAATAGAATTTGTCAAAAAAAAAAAAAAAAAAATACTAGAAAGACACACATGCGTTTAGAGATGACAATGAATAGAGTATCCACTAATTTGAAGGTATTTATACATGAATCCAATACCCAAATCCACCTCAAAACCGCTTAAGAAATTACACATATTACATGTACCCGTCCCACATACATTTTCTGATACTCGCATAATAGTTGTACCCGCCCGAAACCCATTAATCTTATAAAAAAACTTATAATTATTTGAATATTGAAATGACTATATAAATGTGCACCCTATCAAAATTAGTTATTATATAAGAAAATATCTAATATGTTAAATTTTTAACAATAATAAGAATTTATCATATTAAATTTGTCAGTAATGAATACCATTATTTATCAACTAAAATCAAAAGCAACAAAAAAATACAAATGAAAATCCATGTTTGGCTTCCAAAAAGAAATGTATCATGACAAGTGAAATAGGTGAAGGTTACTTATTAAATTATTAGATGGAAAGTATAATGTGTGTGTGTATTAATGTATTCGGGTAGCGGGTACCTAGGGGTAAATCCATACCCTACTGGTTTATTGATGGATATAAATTTTTCACCATACTCATACTCATCCTAAACTCGTAAAGAATTACCCATACTCACCCGATTAGGGTCTTGGTGGGTGGGTACCTGCCTTTTACCCATCCCGCTATTATCCCTACATGTATTCAGGGACGGATCCAGAAATTTCTTATAATGGGGGCACACAATAAATAAAATTATAAGCTATATCAAAAATAATAAATGGAGACACATTTTATTTTTTTTAACGTAATTAATATGTAATTTTTTAAAAAATTGATATCATACTAATAATGTTATATAACACTATTAACACTTTTTTTATTAATATAATATAATACTTTTTTAATTTAATAATATTATAATATTATTATTGTAATTATATTATTAATATTTTATAAATTATAACTTTAGGTATAATATTATACAAACAATAAATAACAAATAAAACAAAAGAAAAATCCAACGGGGCACATGAACAGGGAGCCGTAGTCTCGTCATTGCATGTGTTACACAGGATTTGTGCTAATTTTATTAAATTGGAGCTATTTTGTTTTTCTTCGTATTTTGGCTAATCAAAATCACGTAAATTTTAATTCTTAATTACATTGTTATAACCATTTTCACATTAATTTTCCACAAATTAATTGTATATTGCAATGACTAATTTTTATTAGTTTTGGCATTTAAAAAATTACTTTGCTAATTATGCTAATTTTATTAATCAAAAGTATCCAATGAATATATCTTCCATTTTTTAGAGTAGTTTAATTTTTTAGATTATATAGATAGATCATTTAAATTGTATAGATAGAAGCTTAAGCCCACATATGGAGACAAATTTACTTAATTGAAACAAAAGCTACTTATTTGAGACGAACAAGGTCACCTATGTGGACAATTTATTCATATAGTGAGACAAAAGAACATTAAAAATCACTCATCTCGTCCTTCATGAGGAAAAAAAGGAGGAATTGAAGAGGATGGAGAATGAGAAGGAGAATACGAGTAGAGTTTTTCAATTTAGAAGGGGGGTGGAGTTGTATCGCATTGTTGAAAATTACTAGTGATGTATTCTAAATTTGGTATTCATAAAGACAGATGAAATTGTTTATTTTTTTCCTCTTTTTGTTTTTTTTTTGGTCATGTTTAGTGGGTATTTCAAGCAAAACAGAGAATATGACAATTTTGTTCAAAAAGGTTACTAAATTTGAAGTGCTTTTATTAATTACAAATTATACATAGTACAATGGTACTATTATCATTATGCTTTTGGGTGTATTTCCTATGTTTCTTACTTTTTTTTAAGTACAATGGGGAGGATTTGGTGAGGGAACAAATGCAATCGTATGAGATTGAATCCAAATCATTCGCCCTTATAACACACGCCTCAACCACTCCGGAAGATAAAGTTGATCCCTATGTTTCTTACTTTCTTATTTCTTCATAAGTTTGTAAATTACTATAATCATAGTGGAAGTACCCATCCATAATTTAATAGCAAATTTAACATTGAGAAACAATAGAGGACCCATATACTGGTGTCTCAAAAACAACCATACTTGTCCATAATTGGACCCACTATATTCTTGCTTTTCTTTTTCTTTTTGAAACGTTGTCATATACAAATTTATTTTAGTATTATATATATATATATATATTAAAACAAGGGTTATTTTCAGTTTTAGTACCTCAATTATACCTAGTTTTCGAGTTTTGATCTCAAGGTTTTGAGTTTAATCGGTTTTAGTACCCAACGTTTTGAGTTTTAATCAATTCGGATACCGCCGTTAAATAATCTGTTAAAACCGACCAGGTGATTGGTTGTAGAAGGTTTTCCAAACTTTCGAATGTATCATTTTTGGTACCCTATGTTTCTTGGTTTATCAAATTTGGTCTCTAAATATTTCAAATTTTATTCAAAGGACTCGATCTTTTCAAGACTCAACTCTTTAACTTTGGCCACGAAAATGGTATCGAGCTCAGGTTTATTAAGAACTTTTAGTTAAATTTATTATATTTATGTAATTAACAATTGGTGAGGAGAAATTACTCCGAGATTATGGATCCGGACCGATGTCCAAAATGTACCCCTTACAGACATATCGTCAAATATTGACGATGTATGCACAAGAACACCTTGACCAGGTTTCATATTGGGAATACCAACATGAAGAAAAGGAAGGCAGCAGAGCCGACGGGAAACCTTAAGGCAATGCAAAATGCGAGCGTAATATTATAGCGATTATGGATGCTTAACTGCACTTATATGTTCACTTGATGAACCTTCAAGAAACGGTTCATGAAAATTCCCATCGAACAATGATTTCGATGGAGTACCAGAGTGGAACGAGATACTTCAGACAAATCTAAGATCTCCGAAGATCTTAGAGAAATCGTAAGACGGTGCGTAATTATGGCAACCGCCATATTCATCTACCAAAGACAAGTTCATCGATCGAACGGATGGAAACGATGGTGAAATATCGAAGGAAACTCTTGAACTCCTTCATGATATTGAAACGAGTCAAGAACCTGGAGGACGAGGCCAAGTTCATCAGGAGGAAGGAAACGTATTGATTTTGGGGACAAGACCTATTTACACCAAAAGGGAAACCAACCAAGTCATACGAAAAATGACGGATGAAGAAAAGCTCATTGCTCTAATCAAAGGAAAATCCATCAAAAATTAAAAAAAGATGGATATTGAAAAGATGAATCTTAAAGATCTACATGACCAGGCGTAATCCTTCGGGATTAGGTATTGTAGATTTAAAGATGAACGCAGTGAGAATCGACTTTGGTTACCTATGACCCACAAGGTAGACCAATTCCTCCACCACCGCCACGATTAATCCTAACGTCGAAGAAAGCACGGGTTCACATCATGGAGCTCGGGACGAGAGGATGCCACATCCGGGATTTCACGACCGGGAGTGATCCACTTTCGGGACAGGAGGTCGAAACCTCTTGCGGGAACTGCATAACCTAGGAAGGCCGAATGTTTATCGACGCCTTATGGAAGATCGCACCTCGACCCAATACATCCGTATGGGTTGATGTTAAACTGGACATCCCGATTTTAAAAAGAGAAGTGCTCATTGATGAATGGGCTTCAAACCTATGAGAATTTCGTGCAGAACCCTCGATCTCACAAAGGATTCATTCATATTACTCCTTGAAATGAGTCTTGAAGGATCGGTGAAGATTGCTGGGGATATGACCGATGCCGCATCACGAAAAGTTCGGTCACATCGGGTGGGAATCACTTAAAGGAATTGTCGATGGTATGGCAAAACTATTCAAAATCCAATTCATCGGCACGGGTTATTTCGAGGATTAGAGGATGAAAAAAGAAAGAAATATAAACAAGCCCTCTATAGCTCTTGAGTTCTTTGGATATTTGTCATATTGACGAATATATCAAGTTGTTCACCGAATACCGGTGGAAATCCAAGATTGAGGAAAAAGAAGTTGCATGACTATTCTTTGCCAAGATTCCGAGTCCCTCGGAGAGAAATGCTTATCGGGGAATACAAGGGTGGAGCAAGTAGAAAGCGTGGGCGGAAAAATGTCTTTCCTAAAGGCAAGTTATTTGAATGGTGCTATCAAGCAGCCTCGCACAGAATTACAAGAGATTAAGAGGAATTAACAAAGCGGTTCCTCTATGTTGCGTGGATAATGATATCCCAACAGGTTGTGGGAGGTCAACCAAGGCGGCACAAGAAGAAGAAGGAGAGAAGCCATCCATACCGCCGAGGAAGCAACAACAAAAGAAGAGGTCTTCATGGAGACCTAGAAGGTTAGTCAAAACAAAAGCCCGGGTTATAAATCGGGGCAAAGACCAAAGCACTGCGGGAGTAGAGCCTCATCATCGTGTCTAATCAAGCAAGTAGTACAGTAAATCCAGGAGAAGAACTTTCGGGCGTGCTCACACTAGAGCTAATAAAAGTTTCAAAGATTGTAATTGCTTTGGACATGCGGAGCAAGAGGGCATATCTCAACGGATTGCCCGGCATAATCAAAAACGAGGAGTCGACAGGTTCGAGGCCACACCGTAAATCGAAGAAGTCAATGCCTATTATCGTGGATTTAATACAGTGTATCAATTCGAGGATATTCCCTCGAGATGCAAGCATCTATGAAGAAGAGATCTATTCTCGATGATGGAAGTGACTCACTTAATCGTGAGTGAAGAAGAAATTCTTCAAAGATCGGGGAGGATATGTCGGGATTCCTCTCTCACACGACGGTTTCTCATAAAACTCTTATGAGAATCATGAAGGAAGATCCAAAGCTTCAAGTCTATGATGGATTTACAATTGGAGCTATGGAAAAAGCATTGGATAAAATTGGGTTTCAGAACAGAAAACACCAAATTATCCACAGGGTAACAACCGGAGAATTTGCTATTCGATGGAGTTTACCAAGAATATGATCGAGATGCATTGGTCCCTATTAGAGAAATACAAGAGATCAAAAGCAAAGTTAAAAGAGAAGTTGCAAATACACTCTCATGGATTCATATCGGAGCCATAAGAGTAATTATTAAAGCAACATTCAAAGAAGGAATAGATTCGCCTCTTAATCTTTGTTGTCTTTGACAAGCGAATCTCGCATCTCAAGGATTCATGCCTTGGAGCGATTCTGAGAAATTTGTATGCAGGAAATTGGCATTTAATGTCTATCCTAGAATTGCATACAATTTGGGAGATCGAGACTTTCAAGAAAGTCCTAACCCTTCATCAAGATTTCAAAAGAGTCGATTTGATGAAAAGAAGGAAACAGCCTTACTCGATCACATACAAGATTTCCTATGCTCTCTCGAATACCCATCATTCAAGTATTTTTGAGAAAGGAATTTATTGAAGTCCCAAGAATCTTTGAGGACTTTGCCAGGGTGGTGTTACGAGAAATTATGAGTCTCCAACCATCAAGGAGATCGATATGAAAATACAAGATCAACCAGAGTCTTCAACAAAAGTCGAAGTCTTAGAGTTGAGCCCAGGAAGGATGTCTTTCCAACAGACGTAATTACGAGTAGATCGTTGGGAAGAAAGTAGACCAAATCTGATTCAGCGCATTCCGGATGTTTTCAAAAAAGCAGAGAGTCGAAATGTGAAGGATGGCGAGAAGTTGAAGTAATATTCGACATCACTCAAAAAGGATAATATTTTTCCTTGTGATGTTCTATATTATCTCCAACAACCAATAGTTGGACGGTATCAAGGAAGCCTGAAGATAAGAGAAATTGAGCTTACTATCACGGGAGTTGCGGGAAAATCCTGAACAATTAATACCGGGAATTGAATTTCTTGAGGATCATAAACCTTGGGAAAGATTACAAGACGGAATGGAGTTCACGGTGGCGAATAAAAGATAGAATCGATGACCACTAGTCCATTCTCCATATACATTTCTATTGAATGTTATATGTCAATACAAAGCCGAGTATTTCACGCCTATATTGATTAGTGTCGGAATATGTACTACAAAGTTAGGATGTTTTTCCTAAAGAAATTGGAGAGGATTTACCAGCTATTGCAGGAAGAGATTTCTCTAAAAGGATTCTTATCCTTAATAGAGGAATTAAACAAGCAGAAATCATGATCGGAGGCGCAGGCGGTACCCCATGGTACAAGGTGAAAACGCCACCAATCTATTTCCATGATACATGTGCAGATGTTTTGCTAGGAAACAATTTCCTACAAACATTCAAGCAATTTACACAAGAAAATGAGACAAGAAGACTTATTTTCACAACATTATGTGATCATAAGATTATTGTCCAAAGACTGCGGGAAGCATTTTACAGAAAAATGCCTATTACTTTTCGCAGCAAGCGTGGTGATGAAGCCAAACTTCGCAATACAAAAATGGCGGATCGAAGGAAATTTGGTGAATCTTTATTATCCTATAGACAATTTGGTTCCAATCAGAAGGATCAGAAGATATGGGATAATAACTTGTATTCATTCAGAGTACAAGGAGAAGAACAAGTTACTCCAGAAGCCATTGCAGAATTATGGATGAGTCTAATGGAGAGTCCGCAGAGTGACGTGACCCTAGAAGAACAAATATCACTTGAGGATATCAAGAAGAAGATCCAAAGGAATTACAATGAAGATCCTTTGGCTTGGTGGGATAAGAACGAGCTTAAAGCTTCCTTAAAAGTTAAACCTGGAAAGGAGTACGAGTTCGTAAGATTCAAACCAATCCTTATGAACCAGGCGGATCGTGAGGATATGCAGAAGATACTTAAGGAACATCTTGACCTTAAGTTAATTTCACCAGGAGTTTCTCCATACAAAGATCCGGGTTCTTAGTCGAAACCATGGAGAAATCAAAAGAGGAAAGTTAAGACTTGTTATTAATTACAAGGGAATTAATAACATTTTGGAGTTCGACGGATACTATATCCCAGCAGAGAACATCCGGTTAATCAGTATCAAAGGTGCCAAGATATTCTCAAAGTTCGATTGCAAGTCCGGATTCTACCAGATTAAGATGGAGGAAGAAAGTAAGAAGTTTACAACTTCTCTACACCACGGGGACACTATATTTGGGAACGTGATGCCTATGGGATTGGCTAACGCACCCCGAGGATATATCAAAGAAAGATGGATAATCTTTTCAAAGATTATTTCAATTTCATGTTCGTGTATATCGATGACATCCTAATCGCATCAAAGAACATGAAGGAGCATCTCAAACATTTGGAAATATTTTGGATGTTTGTCACAAAGAAGGATTAGTGCTTTCGGAAAAGAAGGCGTGAATCGCAACAAAGACAGATTGAATTCCTCGGAATAGAAATCGATGAATCTGGAATTATTCTACGTAATCATATTGTGGAAAAAATACAGGATTTCGGATACACTAAAAGACAAGCGCTTCCGAGTTTTCGGGAGTTGTTAATTTTCTTTGGAATGTTTATTAACAATCTAGCATACTACACGGAAGGTGTTTAGCCCATTACTTAAAAAAAGATGCAAGATTCAAATGGGAATATGAACATCAAGAAGGAATTAAGCAACTTAAAGAAGTTTGTAAAAAGCTTCCAAAACTTGTGATTCCCCAAGACGAGGATGAACGGTTCTTTACATAGATGTCGGTGATGATTGGTGGGCAAATAGATTCTTACGAAAGTCACACCAAACGAGGAAGTGCCATGCAGATATCGCAGTGGTTTATTCACCCCTAGTGAAGCAACTCGGTGGCACATTAACGAGAAAAATTCTTTGCGATCGAGAAAGGCTTTTAAAAAATGGCCTCTATTTTTCTTGGCTAAAAAGTTTACTTTAAAAATTGATAATTCAAGTGTCAAGGCTTTTACGAAAAACAAAATTGAATCAAAACGAGAAAAGGCTCGATTACTTAGATGGCAAGTTTGAATGTCAATATTATGATTATGATATTGTCATTATAAAATCTCATGAAAATATTCTTGCGCATTTCTTGACACGAGATGGAAGGACGCGTTGTCGATTTGAGGTCCTTAAACGAGTAAGACATCTCGGGAAAACCTGGAGAGTCTAGAACGAGATTTTGGGACGTTATGTCTCAATGCGAAGATTTGCCGGACGACTTCAACAGTCGAATTAAACCGTTTCTAGTCAAATACGAGCATGCCGGGCCGCTCAAGGACAATTGTTCTTAGATCGCAAGGGCCTCTCTTCCAGCCGCATCTCCTACGGTGCAAAAAGGGGCCGAGAGAGTACGGGGCTCTAACCCGGAGGTTATGGATTCAAGTACCATAATCACAAGTGTTGCGGTGATGCATCCCCGAGGTGTACAAATCAGAACGAATGTTGAAGCTCCGGTGTCACAACCCGAGTCTTCAAGTCAACCCAAAGACCTCTACGGGGTAAAAGAGGGAGAGTTGAATCTTAGGCCACAGATGTGCAAATCTAAGGTTCAAACCGACGAGAATAAGATTTCTCCTATGCGGGTATATCGCAGCAATGGGAGAAACTAGTTACAAGACAAGGTATTAACCCAGAGAAAACAATGGTTGATATCTCAGGCAAGTATCCCAGAGTTTGGATGAAACCAGGAAGTCATCCAAATGAAGTACATGAATGGTATACTTTTGGAGCTTTAGCTTCAATCTATACTGTGTCACCAGGATTCCCGTAAATCTCAAAATTACCGAAATGGATTGGGAAGCGTTTACTGAGACCTGGGCCAATAATCCACACTTGGCCGAGGCGATATTTTGAACTCGTATTTTATCAAAGTGCAACTCTGAACCAAGTGAAGAAAGGCTTTAATGAAGCTTTTCATTTCATCAAGCTAAGAAGACCGGATGAAAATGCTTTAAAATACATTAAGCAGCTTCACCGGAAGAAGGACCAGTGTTAGTAGGAGCATTTTCTGAATACGAAGCTTCTACCAGACGAGCATGGGGTCTTTGGGTTTGTCTAATCGAAATGGACAAAGTCAAATATCCATTCAAGTTCTTCCGCAATTCGGCGAATGGATCTTTCCTTTTGAATTCGATTTGGATCAACCACGGGGTTTGCGGAAGAACTCTTCGAGACCAAAAGAAGAATTCTCGGGAAAACAAGATTCGCAAGCAAAGAAACTTATCGAAATTCTCGTAACATGGCGCATGTTGGCCGTTGGGTCGACCGGATCTGTCAAGTATGCCCCGAACAAAAGGAACCCGAGTTTGGGAAAGGATTCACCCAAACCCGACCGACAAGATCATCATTTGGAAAGGATAAGGGCCCACTCACAAGACGCGTTATCTCGGGGACCACGTAAACCAAATTTTTAAAAGATTCCCGACAAACATCATGGGGCCGAGTCGCGGAGAAAAAGAAACCACGGTGGCGAGGCAATAATGTGGGATATGGCGTAAGCGATGACGTCATATATATCAGCAAGATTTGAAGTCCGCCTTTGAAGTCCGGACCTCTATAAAATGCAGGATTTGAAGGAAGCTGGGGACATCGAACATTTCCCTTAGTTTTCTTACAATAAAATCTGAGTGAAAATTTGTAATAATTTTGAGTGTTTAGTTTTTAAATTTATGTATTTTCGAGTGCAAGCCTCAATAATGAGAGGCTAAACAAGTTTTCTCCTCCCAAAAGGAGATTACTAATGTAATAAATTTTTCTTTAAGTTCTTAATAAAATAAAGGTTTTTGTTCAACATGTGTTCATAGTGTTCTATTGATCTATCCCTTTGAAGAAATACTTTTACGCCTGGAGTAGGAAACGAACCAAAGCTGTGCTGAGCAGGTGCTGAAGGGGTCGGATAACTTGCATATCATTTTCCCTGAGGGTGAGGTTGAACAGTGAGGAGCTGTTTGTCAAACGATCTGGGGGCAGTAATTTTTCGACTGGTGGCGTTGCGAACCACTTAACCCGGCAGTGTTTCGGTCAAAAGAGGTATGAATTTTAAGGGATCTATTAATTTTACGGAAGCATGTTGGGCCTGATATGGTCGTAATGGACTATTTCCATTATTGTAGTCAAGTAAAGTATGAGTCTTTGGAAGAGATTATTCATAAAACATTAGGTATTGAAATTGAAAGGTTGTTCTAAGAGGAAACCCGCTATAACAAAGTTAAATGTTAGAGTTAACGGAGAGTTAACGGAAAGGTACCAAATATGATTAATTTTGTGAACATTAGGTACCAATCTTGATTAGGTTGAAAACAGGGGTATCAAAAGTGAAATTAGGGTATAGATTGGGTATGAAAAATGAAATTATCCCTTAAAACAATCATATTAATTAAAGTAATAATTGACACTGATATAATCTTTCGTCACTGCTTTTAATGCTTTGGACCTAATATAATCAGCTTGATCTTTTAATGCAAATCTGCGTCTGCAATTGATATTTTAATCTCTCATTGATAATATAATCAATATATATTATGTATATGCTGATATATTATTATTATATTTTTGATATGTACGAATTATATTTCAATGAAGATAAAATCCTAATTGCCATATAGAATATAATGGATTTCTAAATGGATAGATGGATTGATCTCTCTTGAACTGGGGCCAAGTATATATCACATCTATGACAATAATTAGTAGTGTATAGCTGGATGTGATATGACCATCAAAAAACATATAATAAATATGTTTATTTAATATTGGTTTAAACAATTTTTTTTAACGAAAATATTTGTTAAACAATTAAGTTCGCAATATTAATTAGGTGCTTCTATTTTATATATGGTCTTTGTAAATTAGTTAGTTTATAAGTTCCATAAAGAAACCGAAGTTAAGAAGACGACATAATTTTAATAATGCACAATAATCAGAGTTGATCCAAGATTTCGAGGGGCCTAGAGCGAAAATTTAAAAGAGGCCCTTGTATTTACATAAAAAAAAATTAAAAATAATAAAATCAATATTTCACATTTTAGTATTTAAAATAAGATATGTAATAATGGATATATTACTACAATTTTAATATTCTGGTTTCACTAAAATAAAGTTATAAAAAAAATCGTTCAATATAATTTATCATTAAATAAAATAAAAATAAAAAATTAGTTAGACGAAAAGGAAAAAAAAATCTTTTTGAACCTTGCATCAATCTGGGATCAACTCTGGATTTAAGCATGATTTCTCTTTGCCACTCTACCAACTTACACAATAAGTCAATAATGACGAAATTTTGGATGAGTCGAAACCTAGTTAAATAAGATAGTTAAGTCTCAATTCAGTTTGGTGCTATTAGCAAATAAAAAGTTGATATTCGAATATTATATATAGTATGAAATATACAATTTACGTCCAAGTTTGAATTAATTTTATCTTTTATATATTTATATTATTTGATTATATTTTATGCCCGTTCCTACTGAACGCAATAAAGTTATTGAAGATACAAGATATTTCAGCATTTATTAATATAATTTATTTAAAATAAAAGACATAAGATATTAAAAGTTATCCAGTATTGATATTTTTCATAACTTATTATGGTAAAAAAAATAGAATACTAGAGAAAATAACACTTCACCAATAAAGTTATTGAAAATACAAGATATTTCAGCATTTATTAATATAATTTATTTAAAATAAAAGACATAAGATATTAAAAGTTATCCAGTATTGATATTTTTCATAACTTATTATGGTAAAAAAAATAGAATACTAGAGAAAATAACACTTCACCCCCTTCAGTCTTTTCTTTCTCTTTCTTGCTCATATAGTATGCAGAATGATTGTTAAAATTGCTTCCCGCACCCCAGCCCAACTCTTATTTAAAAAAAACTATCACTTTAGCACTCCACAAGGGAATAGAACTCGTGTGCTTGATAGACACAAGGTGGTATTCTACCACTACACTACTAGTACTTGTTATACAATTTTAGTATAACAATGTATATAACTCATGCGTAAATACGTCTGGTAATTAAAAAAAAAATTAAAAACGTCTCTAAATACAACGGCTAAGAATCAAACCCAAGTTTATTAAAAAAATATGATACATTATCTCAAAGTAAATGGATGCTTATAAAAGTGTTACTTTAACTACATCATATTTAATTTTTATTTTTCCTCTTTTTTTGTTCCTAGTTTGTAACTGTATTAAGAAATCTGATACTTTATCTCAACTAACGGATACTTTTACTTATAAAAGTGTTACTTTAACTATATCATATTTATTTAATTATTTTTCCTTCTTTCCTTCATTTCTAATTTGTGACTATATTAAAAAAAATGATACTTTATCTCAAAAAATAGATATTTTAACATATAAAAGTGTTACTTTAACTCTGTTGTATATATATTTATTGTAATACATTCATAATTTGTGACTATATTAAAAAATATGTTACTTTATCAAAAAAACAAATAATTTTACTTATAAAAGTATTACTTTAACTCTATCATATTTATTATTCATCTTTATTTATATTTATTATTAAAAAATATAATACTTTATTTAAAAAACATATATTTTTACTCTTAAAACATGATATTTTGTCTCAAAAAATATATATTTTTACTCATAAAGGTATTACTTTAACTCTGATATATTTATTTTTCCTTCAATGTAATGTAATCATAATCTGTGGCTATATTAAAAAAAAATATGATACTTTATCTAAAATAACCAATACTTTTTCTCATAAAACTGTTACTTTAACTGAGGAAGGAAAACGGAAAAAAAAAAAGAAAAAAAAGAAGGCAGGAGCTGTCTCTAGACTTTTCACTACTTTGTAACTTCATCTATTACTTAGTGGATTCCTCCAGGAGTTGGAGAAGAGTGGATTAAAAGAATTATCCCATCTTCGAACCAATATAAAAATTACTTGTGTCAATTTACTTTCAGCATTTACATTCCTGCATTTACTTTATATCTGTTGTTAGTTAAATCTGCTATTCAACTGATAATTAACTAAGTGCTAAAACAAGTGTTAAAAACAAGCTTAAAATCAATCAAAGTGTGTTAAGTCTTCCGCTGTTAAAAACGAAATCAACTAAGTTAAGTATTTGACTTAAGCAGCTGAGTTATACTATCAACAGCTCTATCGAGTCTGTTGAGTGGGTAACTTAGATGAACATAGCCAACTTACCTGTCCCTCAAGGACACAACTGATTTGAGTCAACTTTGTTGAACTATCTTAAAAGGACTAAAATCGAAAATTTGGTAAGGTTTATTTAAACCCCCCTTCTAAACCTTACACCACACCCATTGGGACCTACATACACACATACATATTTCCATGGCTCTGTTACTTCTTGTAAACAACTTTCTAAAGGACAAGAATGCTATGATCAATAAAGTGATTATTCATAAGCATACATTCTTTGTTACTACACTGCTTGTATTTGCTGTTTACTTATTTTGTATGTTTTAAGTTTTGGCATCATCAAAAAGGGGGAAATTGTTAGGAAATTTATTTGTTAGATTTTGAATATACCATGTAAAACTTAGACTAGGAAGTTGGCACCCCATTTTCCTTGTAATTTTGTATTGTAATAGATAGGACTGGAAGAGCTGAGTGAAGTCAGCTAAGTCAAGAATACAAGAAGTCAACTGCAGACTGGAAAAAAGACTCTGTTGTGTGTCAGTTGAGTATGACCTAGAAGGAAGTCAAGGACTCGACTAAAGGAGAATCAGCTGTGGAACAGCTGTGTGAAGTGTCAGTTAAGTCAAATCAAGAAGCCAAGTCTATCAGTTGAAGTCACATGGGGTAAAGACAACAGTCAAGTCAAGACAACTGACTTAGATCCGTTGGAAGGAAGTGAAGTATATTACTCGATATAGTAATACGCCCAAGCTACCAGGTCTTAAAGTGTTTGGCCCAGAATTATGCAAAAGGAATAAACCAATGGGAAGTACTGCAACTTGTGTCAGAACCTGCAAGGCTGCGATGCCATTTAATACGAGGAAGGGTCAACATCACAAGTGCTGCAGACCAAGAAAAACAAGCCAACGAGCACAAAGTGACATTTGAAACTAGCTTGTTTCTTCAACGAGCAAATTTCAAATGTGCACTATAAAAGGCTGAGGAAGCATTTGAGAAAGAGTTACCTGAACCTAGCACAAACAAGCAATATTCAAGCAATTAATCTGAAATATTCTCAAAGCATTTCAAGATATTCCTCAAGGTAAAACTTGAAGAAACTCGATCCAACACAAGCTGTGAAGGAAAGACAACTTCAACCAGTTGAAGAGGAAACTATTTGAAGATCAAAAAGGGGTCTACTTTCCAAGTTGAAGGATTGTAGAAAGGTTCAAGGCCGAACCAAGTTTCAAGTTTGTTGGAGGACTTCGTGATCAAATCCAAAAACTTGAGAGTGAGCTGAAGTAGCCAGACAGCTGCCTCGTGAAGAAGTTGAGTCGCAGGAGAAGCCAGTTGTGTGATCAAGGCTGTCTCTAGACTGTTCACTACTTTGTAACTTCATTTGTTACTTAGTGGATTCTCCAGGAGTTGGAGAAGAGTGGATTAGAAGAAATACCCCATCTTCGAACCACTATAAAAAATTACATGTGTCAATTTACTTCAGCATTTACATTCCTGCATTTACTTTATATCTGTTATTAGTTAAATCTGATATCCAACTCATAATTAACTAAGTGCTAAAACAAGTATAAAAAACAAGCTTAAAATCAATCAAATGGTGTTAAGTCTTCCGCTGTTAAAAACAAATCAACTAAGTTAAGTATTTGACTTAAGCAGCCGAGTTATACTATCAACAGCTCTATCGAGTCTGTTGAGTGGGTAACTTAGCTGAACATAGCCAACTTAGCTGTCCCTCAAGGACACAACTGATTTGAGTCAACTTTGTTGAACTATCTTAAAAGGACTAAAATCGAAAATTTGGTAAAATTTATTCAACCCTCCATTCTAAACCTTACACCACACCCCCTGGAACCTACATATACATATATAGATTTCCATAAATTTAAGACGAAATTATGAGTCCATTAAATGGCTTCAACATCGTCAGTTCCAGTAGAACATACTAATAAATAAATGCAATATTTTAAATACCGTACCGGTGACCAAACCGACCAAACCACCGGTAAGTGGTTCAACCGGCCCGGCCGGTTCAACCTCCGATTTTACCTATTTCAATTAAAATTAATTATATTTGGAAATATATTATATAAAATATGAATGTAATTTATTAATATAAAAGGAAAAGTTTGTATATATTTAGTTAAAAGGAAAAATGTATATATTTAGCTCAAAATTCAAATAATGACATAAATAAATTATATTACATATTAAGTTTATGAATTCTATTTTTATAAAAAAAGTGGAAAAATAAGAAAATAAAAAAATAGTAAAATCTGGTTCAATCGGTTTTTAGCTGATAATGGCCGTTATTATCTGGTTTGGCCGGTATCGATCGGTTTAACCGCAAATGATTTTTAGGGGCTTTACCATACCAGACCGACCACTAGTATCCGGTATAACCTGTTGAACCGATCGGTACGGTTCGATATTTAAAACAGCAAATAAATTAATGACAACTAATAATGAAATACTAAGATTCATATCCATTGATAAAGACATAAATACTCAACATATTTGGTTAGACTCGAATACCAGAAAAAAAAAATTAAGAATTTATTTAGGTCATGAGTCCCGAGTCCCGACCCAAACATATTGACAGAACCTTAGTCGCAGAACATTATTACTTTTATTAATTATTAATTATTAATAAATAGATTTAGCCCATGGGAGTCTTAAAATTAATTTACATTTGGTGTAGAAAATTTAGTTGGGCTTGAGGCCCGAAAATTGTGGCGAAAATGGGCCACAAATGCCGCTAGAAATTCAAATTTGCCGACGCTTTCTGACCGTTGAAGCGTCGGTTTCCCAACTAGCCGTTATCCGCTGTATGATTCTCTTCTGTCCCCCTCCCACCCCACCCCACCCCCACCAAAAAAAAACAAAAAAAATATTATTCTAGTCAAAGTTGATAATTTTAAATTATAAAATAATTATTTAGACATAACTCATCCTTTAATTTTTGTTAGTATTGTTAATAATCGTCTTGTACATAATATTTATTCATCTCTAACTTCGAGTCCAAATTATATTTCTCATTATAAAAAATACTTTTGTTAGATATTGTTCAAATTTTATCAGTAAAATTATTTAGATCGTATTTATTTTTTGAAGATGAATTGTAACAATCATTGTGTTTTTTCTTTTTATTCCTTTTTCCTTGTAATACGATTAAGTAAATATCATATCTTTCAAATAAAGACCGATTGTTAAACACGTTTATTCTTACCCAATATTTTGGCTTAATAGCAAAATAAGGACATTGTCTATACCCCAATGGCAAAAAATGACATTAAGTTTGCGAACTTTTAATTTAGGACAATAACTTTAAAGTTTTGACGAATTGAGGACAAATTGATTCCAAATTGCCAAAATTCGGGCTAATGGCCAAAGTGACTTCAATATTGAGCCCGAATCGTCCAAATTTAGGCTAATTGATTTGTGCCAAAAATACTT
The DNA here is from genome assembly GCA_016081115.2 of Rehmannia glutinosa. Classification (NCBI taxonomy): domain Eukaryota; kingdom Viridiplantae; phylum Streptophyta; class Magnoliopsida; order Lamiales; family Orobanchaceae; genus Rehmannia; species Rehmannia glutinosa. The sequence goes on along the minus strand of CM071934.1, from coordinate 33,773,800 downwards.
ACTTATGTTAAGTAAAATAAGTCTAAAAGTTATTTTAAAAATTCACAAATAAATATGAAAATCTAAAACCAATTTAAAAAATTAAAAATTAACATGTATAGTCAAAATATATGAAAACAAATTTGATGAATTTTATAAAGAATTTACAAATTAACAAGTAAAATGTAAATATACGAAAATAAATTTGAAAAAGAGGAAAAATAAAATTATATAAATTATATAGTATATCTAAAAATAACTAAATGAAGTCTAAAAATATGATATAAGATTGGAAATATTTTTTAATATATATAAAAATTATCAAATATATTATGAAATTATTTGAATAAATCCAAAATAAACATTATTCATTAAATCTAAAATTTATTTAATTTTTTTTATCATTAATTAATTAAAATAATTTAAAATTTAAAAGTACGTAAATAATTCTTAAAATTATAATTGAATCTAAATTTTTTGCTTTAGTTACATTTTGAAAAAAATAACTTTTTTTACAATTGTTTTTGTATTTTCCAGAATTGTTTTTGTAAATTTATATTTTAATTGTTAAATTGTAAATTTTGAAATAAATTATCACATTTGTTTTCATGTAATAGACTCCACGAATCCATTTGTAAAATTTTAACTTAGTTTTAAGATTTTCAGATTTATTTGTAAATTTTTAAAATAATTTTACGTGGCATAAGTAATATTTACTGGCACATAAGTGATTAGCCTAAATTTGAACAATTTGGGCTCAACATTGAGCGAGGTCCATGTGGCAATTAGTTCAAATTTTGGTAACTCGGGCTCAATTTGTCCTCAATTCTCCAAAATTTTAATGTTATTGTCCTAAATTAAAAGCCCACAAACTTAGTATCATTTTTTGCTACTAAGTAATAGTTAGTGTCCTCATTTTGCAATAAAGCCCCAATATTAGGCATGCCTTGTAAAGGTAATAATAATATTATGGTGACGACCAGTTGTATATGGAGTTAAATTATTTATCTTTTATTTTGACAAACAAAATATATTAATTATGTGAAAAGTTTGATGATACATAATTTTCAAATAACGCCTATTTCTACTCAATATAATCAAATAAAATTGTACAAAAATAAAATAATTATCAATTACTTCACATTGAAAATAATTCAAGAGTCAAACACATTTATTGAATAAATTATTACCTATTATTTTATTTTATTTTTGTGCAAAAACTTGTATTAGACATGTTCTATATGTAAATAGAATTTCAACTGAAGTCAAACTCATAAAAAAGAAAAAAACCCATGATTTCTATGTTTCATGTCTCATTCACTTAAGTACATGAGACAGTTTCATATAAGACCAAATTTTTTTTTACCAGATTAGATTTTAAGTTAATTATTGATATAATGCTTGTGTGGAAATGGACTCGATGATCTTTTCCAACTAAAACATGCAATTCTAATAAATGTTAAAAAGGTTAAATAAATAAAAGGCATACAGATTACAGAGTATGTGCATTATTGATTGTTCAACTGTTTTGGATAAGCCATTATTCAACTACTGATTCTCTTTACCAAATTTGTGTTTTCTCCACCTAGTGCTGAGAATCTTTTTTTTTTTTTTTTTTTTTAGTAAATTATTGAAATCATTTAACAATACCTTTTCAATCACTTGCAAAAGTAGCTTTTGAAAATATTATTGTTTTTTTGTTTTTTTAAAAATATGTTGCTATATACTTTTTCTTTTTCTTCTTTGACCCTCTTTTGCATGTAGTGATAATTAGTAGTATAATTTGGCATTAGAATCCATTTAATAGGATTTGCATTGTCTAATGACAAAGCTGAACACTTGGAACCCACTTCTAACATAGTGCACCTTTGCAAGTATTTTTGAAATTAAAGTTCATCTACATAATAGACTATTTTAATGTGGATGTTTTCATAAATTGTTTATGAACATTACTTTTTATTTTGTAAAATGCATTTCAAAATACTCAAGTAGAATAAAAGAAAGAAATTAAAAAATCACAAAGTTGTACTTATGTGAAATACACTTTTAAAAAAATGACTAATCTAAAACTTCATGTAAAAATAACAGTAAAACACGTAATATTTTCATAAATGAACTTTCATATCTAAAAGCCCATTTAAAATTAGTTTCGAAAATACTCTCTTATTCTTTTTCTTTTTTAGTGGAGGTATAAAATGATTGGCTATTGACTCATTAAAAACTTATGTCACAATTTTTTGTGTAATATTCAAATGATATAACACTATGAGCTCTCTTTTTCCTATTACAAAATTGAATGAAACACTCAAAGATGTGTATTTGGATCATTTTCTGAAAATAAAAATTAGATTTTTTCTTTCAAAAAAAAAAATAGATTTCTTGAATGTTGGAAAAGTTGTGAAGGAAATTGCACATTTGGGGTGCGATTTTCTTGGGACCTCGATTGTCTAATGACAAAAGTAAAAGTTGATTCTTGTTCTACTCCGTGAGAACATTAAAATCGAATATTTGTTTGTCCAAAATGGTGTTTGGATGAAGGAGAAATTAAAGCTTAAAGATGATGTATTGGAATTAATTTAAAAGAAGAAACCATGTGGGTTTGTGTCCCACATGGGAAAACAAAGGCAATTTTGACTAGTATATATAATGCTACCTTTTAGTAAGGTGTAAGATTGTATTGCATAGAGGCTCTCTCTACACGCGCGCCCGCAGGGGGGGTGCAAATCACGGTCCGGTTCGAGCTCCGAACCACTGACTTGTGTGCGAGCGCGACCTGCATACACACGAATGTCGGACCGAAATCGAGCCACATAGTCTAGCCTATGTTTTGCAGTTTTAATTTTATTTCGAATTTAAAATCTGTAATAATAACATATATTTTATTTTCGAATTTAAAATTACCAGTAACAACAATATTAAATTCCAGGTCCTCTATCAGCTCTATAAATAGCTGATATTCCAGCAGTCCAAAAAACACTCACAACATCTGCACTTTGATATTTCTCTGCATATTGTTCTTAAAAATTTCTTTGGCCTCCTGCATATCTTGGTGATAATTTCCAGGCGTAAATTGATTCGCACGGACGAAAAAAGGTAGTTCGGTTTTCCGTCTTATCCACGGGAAAGACAGGCGTCGAATATGGGACGAATCTGTTTTAAGGATAGTGTGTCAAACACACGATTCGGGCCATATTTTCTGTAATTTTTCGATTCAATTTTTTGGTTTACTTGATTTTATCTGCGAAATTATTTTTGCAACAAACTTAAAACAAATTCATCTTTAGTGGTACAATTTATACAAAAATAAGATTCTGGAAACTGAATACAGCAATCCAGTTTATTTTGTATCAAAATTTGGTTTTTCAAATTTCAGTTTTGGTTTTGGAAATTGGACATTTGCACTACTGCTAATTAGAATTGCATTGAGACTGGTGCCTGCTGCTAATTATATGAAGTGACCTATATCAGCCTACATGTTTTCCGGATTATTACTTTGATTATGTTTAATCCATATCTACTGTTCGGTGATACCTGTTTTTTTCTAATACTGGTTAATGTTCTGTGGCTATAATATTGGTAATCATTGCCCCACAACTTTCTTAAATAATAAAAACTGTTTTGTTTGGGAAGTTATTAGATACAACAATTCTTTTGGCTTGTTAATTGAAGATTAACTTGTTTTTTTTTTTTTTTTTCTAGCACTTAGTTTAGATTTGTGGGGTGGAGGTCAGGGGTTCATATCCCTACTCCATCAAATTGCTCCCCAGGGCATATGCGAAGTGGTGAAGATTTTGTGAGAACTCATCTTGAATAGCATCCGTGTGGGTTCGATTCGGGAGAGATCGTTATTAGTAGATTGGGGGTCGAACATAATTGTTCTCTTTACCGGGAGGATCGGTTGTACGTCGCCAGACCCGCCGTAACACCGCGTGCGTGCACATCCGCGGTTTACCTTGGCGGCAAAGAATGAGGAGAGTGAGTCGTTGTCCTCAGGCATAGTCAGGCGTAAGCCTGGAAGCTGAGTTATCAAAAAAAAAAAAAAATTAAATTGGCTTTCACATGTTAGTTGTTTATTTTCTATTTGATCAATCGCATGCTCTCTGATGTTGCTAACTGATATTTATTAATGTTGGCATGCTTTTATTCGAATTGGATATTTCCTCTGTATTAGTATTCTGCCAATTATAGTAGTTGTACTAACGTTTAAATTGGTTCGAATATTGCTTTGGACTGAGATAAATAATACCCGTGCTATTTTGGAGTGGAAGGAAATTACATTGGACCTTATAATAAAAAGTTGAACAATTTAATTTGTTCTTATTGGATTTGTTCCAATTAATCGAAGTACTAAACTTTGATTTGTTTTTCAGAAATGGCTTCTGATGATTTGAACTTGGGAGTTCCGATTGGCGCAAATGAGACAAACGCTACGCCTAATCCAATTGTGCCTAATCCAGTTGTGCCCAATCCCGTGGTTAACCCGGTTGTGCCTCGGATGGTGGCTAACCCCACTGTTAATGTGCCAGTGAATCATGCTGAGAAAGCGGAGAAATTCAATGAATCATGCTGAGAAACCGGAGAAATTCAATGGCTTGGATTTCAAACGATGGCAGCAAAAAATGTTGTTTTACTTGACGACGTTGAACCTAGCAAGGTTCTTAACTGAAGATCCTCCGAAGTTGAGTGAGGATGAAACAGATGTTCAAGCCGCTCACGCGGTTGATGCTTGGAATCATGCAGATTTCCTTTGTAGGAATTATGTAATGAATGGTTTAGCAGATCCGTTGTATAATGTTTATAGCTCTAAACGAACTGCTAAAGAATTGTGGGAGTCATTAGACCACAAGTATAAGTCTGAGGATGCAGGGGCTAAAAAATTTATAGTTGGCCGTTTCCTAGACTTTAAAATGATTGATTCCAAATCTGTAATAAGTCAAGTGCAAGAACTTCAAATGATTATACATGATATTCTTGCTGAAGGGATGGTTTTGAATGAAACTTTCCAAGTGGCTACAATAATTGAAAAATTGCCACCTACTTGGAAAGATTTCAAGAACTATCTGAAGCACAAACTAAAGGAGATGAACGTTGAAGATCTGATTCTTGAAGTTTTGATTGAAGAAGATAACAAAGGATCTGAAAGGAAAATGTTCAATCCTCGTGGGTCGCTAAAGCCAATGTTGTGGAGCATGGCGAAAGCTCCAAAGGGAAAAGAAAATCGGGAAAACTGGGAAAGGGTTCAATAATTTGGGACCAAAAAAGGAGGCATTTCAAGAAGAAGTTCGAAGAAAATGCTTCAATTGTGGCGGCAAGGGTCACAAGGCATCGATTGCAAGAAATCGAAAAAGAATCGGGAGGCAAACATGGTTGATCACATTTCTCAAGAAGTGTCAGATATAAACCTGGTTGCGGTGAACTTCGTAGGATCAAACCCGAAACAATGGTGGATTGATTCGTGCGACTAGGCACGTGTGTTCGTCGAGAAATGTTTAGTTCCTTTGAGCAGTGAAAGACGCGAGAAGTCGTGACATGGGAAATTCGGCTACTTACGAGGTCAAGGAAAAGGCAAAGTGGTTCAAGATGACGCCGGGAAGGAACCGACTCTAAATAATGTGTTGTTTGTACGGACATTCGTAAGAATTTGGTGTCCTGGTTCGCTTTTAGATAAGCATGGTTTTCGCATTATTTTTGAGTCGGGAGTTGTTACTTTGTTAAAAAATGGGATGTTTGTAGGCAAGGGTTATGCTAATCTTGACGGGTCATTTTTAAGCTCAATGTAATGGTTGTTAAATCAAAAGCTAATAAAATGAAGAATGCTTCTGTTTACTTGCTTGAGTCTTCCAATTTGTGGCATGGTAGACTAGGACATGTTAATTATGATACTTTACGTAGATTAATTAACTTAAATTGTATACCAATATTCCATATTGATTCCAAACACAAGTGTGAAACTTGTGTAGAGGCAAAGTTAACAAGGACATCATTTAAAAATATTGAAAGAAATAATGAACCACTTGATTTAATTCACACCGATGTATGTGATTTAAAATCGACACAAACACGTGGTGGTAACAAGTACTTCATTACTTTTATAGATGATAACACAAAGTTTTGTTATGTGTATCTTCTTAAAAGTAAAGATAAAGCTATAGAGAAATTTATTCTCTATAAAAATGAAGTTGAGAATCAACTCAATAAGAAAATTAAGGTGTTAAGAAGTGACCGTGGAGGTGAATATGAATCTCCATTTGCTGAATTCTGTGCCCAACACGGAATTAGACACGAAACAACAACACCTTATTCACCTCAACAGAATGGCATTGCAGAACGGAAAAACCGTACACTTAAAGAAATGATGAATGCCATGTTATTAAGTTCTGGCTTGCCTCAGAACATGTGGGGGGAAGCTGTCTTGACGGCTAATTACCTATTAAATAAGGTACCCCATAAGAAACTAGACAAAAGCCCTTACGAGCTTTGGCATGGAAGAATGTCATCCTACAAATACTTACGAATGTGGGGGTGTCTTGCTAAGGTTGCTATACCAACACCTAAAAAGGTGAAGGTAGGTCCCAAAACTGTTGATTGCATATTTATTGGATATGCACATAACAGTGCTGCTTATCGGTTTCTTGTGCATGAATCTAAAGTTGAAGATATACACAAGAACACGATAATTGAATCGAGAAATGCCTCGTTCTTTGAAAATGTATTTCCGTGTAGATCGAGAGAAGAATCAAGCTCTTCTAAACGGATACATGATTCAATAGAACAAGAGCAAGAAGAAGAGGTAAAAATTAGACGCAACAAACGAGCTAGGATAGAAAAATCTTTTGGCCCAGATTTTCTAACCTACATGCTGGAAAGTGAACCTCAAAGTTACAGAGAAGCTATAACTTCTTCTGAAGGACCATTATGGAAAGAGGCCATAAAAAGTGAAATTGATTCCATCTTGCAAAACCATACCTGGGAACTAGTGGATCTTCCTAAGGGCAGTAAACCACTAGGTTATAAATGGATTTTCAAGAAGAAAATGAAGGCGGATGGAACAATTGATAAGTACAAGGCTAGACTTGTAATTAAAGGTTACAGACAAAAAGAGGGCCTTGACTACTTTGATACGTATTCTCCAGTTACGAGAATAACCTTCATTAGATTGGTACTTGCAATTGCTGCATTGCGAAATCTTGAAGTACATCAAATGGATGTAAAAACTGCTTTTCTAAACGGAGATTTAGAAGAGGAGATTTACATGGAACAACCTGAAGGATTCTCTGCACCTAGGCAAGAGAACAAGGTTTGTAAACTGGTCAAGTCATTATATGGCTTGAAACAGGCACCAAAACAATGGCATGAAAAATTTGATAATGCCATGAATGAGTGTGGATTTAAAATAAATGAATGTGATAAATGTGTTTATGTTAAAGACACTGAAAATGGCTATGTCATTTTGTGTCTTTATGTAGACGACATGCTTATCATTGGAAGTAATGATAAAATAATTAAATCCACAAAATATATGTTAAACTCGAGGTTTGACATGAAAGATATGAGTTTAGCTGACGTGATCCTCGGAATAAAAATTTCTAGAACTTCAAATGGACTGACACTCGATCAGTCACATTATGTGGATAAGATTCTAGAAAAGTTTAGTAAGGATGACACGTCATTAGCTAGAACTCCTATAGACACGAGTCAACATCTATCAAAGAATATAGGTGAGGCTGTGTCTCAATTGGAATACTCACGAGTCATAGGAAGTCTGATGTACTTAATGAGTTGTACAAGATCAGACATTGCTTATGCAAATGAGTAAATTAAGCAGATACACGAGTAATCCAAAGACATGAACACGGAAAGGTATAGTGAGAATACTTAGGTATTTAAGATACATTCGTGATTTTGGATCGCACTATACAAGATATCCTGCTGTTATTGAAGGATACAGTGATGCTAATTGGATATCTGATATTAAAGACTCTAGGTCTACAAGTGGATTTGTATTCACTTTAGGAGGTGCAACCATATCGTGGAAATCTTCTAAGCAGATAGTTATAGCTAGATCCACAATAGAGTCTGAGTTTATAGCTTTAGACAAGTGTGGAGAAGAAGTTGAATGGCTCCGGAACTTCTTAGAAGACATTCCAAAATGGCCAAAGCCTGTGCCAACAATTTGTATACATTGTGATAGTCAATTGGCGATCAAGGGGCACGTGAGCAATATGTATAATGGTAAGTCTAGACACATTCGTCAGAGACACAATACCATTAGACAACTACTCTCAATCGGTGTTATCTCTATTGACTATGTGAAGTCAAAGGATAATATAGCGGATCCGTTAACCAAAGCGGTTAAATCGAGAGTTAGTTGCAAAATCATCAAGAGGAATGGGACTTAAGCCTCCGGAAAAATGAGTTGATACAATGGAAACCCAACCTAGTTGATTGGAGATCCCAAAATCTAGGTTCAAAGGGACAACCTAATTGTAAAAAGACTCTAGGATCATCGTGGGGATTTTCCTTGTCCATTCCTTAAACAAAGTGAAGCCCGTGAAAAGAAGAGGATAAGCATTTGGCTTTTAATGATTCTTGTGCGTCGATAAGCCGAAATGAGTAAAGACGGGCTACTCTTAAAGAAGAATCACCTATGTGAGAGAGAAGTGGGGGGCCGTCAAGAGAATGTGTGAGGCTCAATTGTTAGAATCTCTTGCAGAACTGGGCGTATGTTCGGGGCCATGAATGAACATAACAATGAGAATCGAAATATGTTAGGAAGAATCTGTGTGAGGTATATCATCTTTTACACAAAAGGCGAACAGTTCAAAGACATCACGTCATCGATCACCTAGTAAAGTAAATATATTTTCACAAGGGAAGGTTCAAAGGGTAACACCTACCTATCCTATGCAGGGTTCAACTGTTGGACTTTATCACCAAATCTTTATATCCTCGAAATTTCCTTCATGTGGGGGATTGTTGGAAAAGTTGTGAAGGAAATTGCACATTTGGGGTGCGATTTTCTTGGGACCTCGATTGTCTAATGACAAAAGTAAAAGTTGATTCTTGTTCTACTCCGTGAGAACATTAAAATCGAATATTTGTTTGTCCAAAATGGTGTTTGGATGAAGGAGAAATTAAAGCTTAAAGATGATGTATTGGAATTAATTTAAAAGAAGAAACCATGTGGGTTTGTCTTCTTTTAAAGTTGGTTTGTCCACATGGGAAAACAAAGGCAATTTTGACTAGTATATATAATGCTACCTTTTAGTAAGGTGTAAGATTGTATTGCATAGAGGCTCTCTCTACACGCGCGCCCAGGGGGTGCAAATCACGGTCCGGTTCGAGCTCCGAACCACCGACTTGTGTGCGGCGAGCGACCACATACACACGAATGTCGGACCGAAATCGAGCCACATAGTCTAGCCTTTATGTTTTGCGAGTTTTAATTTTATTTCGAATTTAAAATCTGTAATAATAACATATATTTTATTTTCGAATTTAAAATTACCAGTAACAACAATATTAAATTCCAGGTCCTCTATCAGCTCTATAAATAGCTGATATTCCAGCAGTCCAAAAAACACTCACAACATCTGCACTTTGATATTTCTCTGCATATTGTTCTTAAAAATTCATTTGGCCTCCTGCATATCTTGGTGATAATTTCCAGGCGTAAATTAAGTTCGCCGGATTTAAAAGGTAGTTCGGTTTTTCCGTCTTATCGGGGAAACAGACGCGTCGCAATAGGGACGAACTGCTTTTAAGGATAGTGTGACAAACGCACGATCCGGACCATATTTTCTGTAATTTCTCGATTCAATTTTTTGGTTTACTTGATTTTATAAACTGTATTGCAAAATTATTTTTGCAACATTGAAGTCTTAAAAGTCCTCAACTGGAGCATTTCCATGCAAATACTGTTGGACCAAAATATTGGTTTGCATTTTTATCTCTTATATTTTAGGATGAATTAATGAAAATATGAAATGCTCTTCAACAGCTGGTGTGGCCTTTATGAGTGTAGTACAACTCATTTTATTTTTTTTCTCATGCAAAACAATATATAATAAATTGGGCCCACTAACTAGAGGTTGAGCCCACTGGCTACCGCAAAGGTTTTAAGTTTACAACAGACCCTACTATAACACTGACAGTGCATGCACATCATGCGGTTTATCTTGATGGCAGCGATGAGGGGCTGAAACTGTTGTCTTCAGACATAATCAAATGTAAGCCTCGATGCTGATGTCCTCAGGCATACTCAAACGTAAGTCTGGAAGCTAAGTTATAAAATAAATAAATAAACTGGGCCCACTTGAAAATTGGACCAAAATACAATTTTTTTTCTTTTTTTGACAAGCCGAATGCAGTTAAAATATTCTATAAAGTGATTCTACAAAGTGATTTGATATAAGTTTATAGTTTATCATATTCACGTGCACAAAAAAATTGCAACCATCATTTGCAACAACTTATGTTTTTAGGATAAACTAGTCTTTTATCCGTGCGATTTACAAGTGTATATTTGTGAGACATCCATTTGTATTATGACATGTGCATTTTTGTAATAGTTTTACGAATTATATCTCCTGCATTGTGATATTTTTAATATAGCATCAAACAATAAGCAGAAAATAGTATTTAATGTTTTTTATTGATAAAATCAAAAATAAAAAATTTTCTTACCACAGAATCATAAGAAAATACATTCAAGCCTATGTACTTGTGTTCAATCTTTAAAAACTATTTTTTTTTCATAAAACCGCATAGGTGCACCTTCATCACTCATTTTATTTTAGTCATGTTTAGATTCCTAATAAGTGTGAAAATATGTGTCATATTTTTTTTTTTCAAAAGTTGTAGTAGTAAGTTTAAGTGTGAAAATATGTGTCATATTTTTTTTTCAAAAGTTGTAGTAGTAAGTTTGGATGCAAAATTATTTCCAAAGACGTCTCGTATGTTTAGGAGAACTAAGTATATTGTTTAAGGAAATAGAGACAATAAACTATGGTTTTGGTAATGTTATTGATTTATTATATTGATTATTTTGGAAATTTATTTTTTGCGAATTTTATCATGTATTTTATTTATTCTCACGTTATTAAGTCGTTTTTTAAACTTTTGAAAATATATTGTTGGGGTTTGTATTGTAGTATTTGGAATTTTCAATTATTATGTTCTATTCGAGTTCTCATATTTGGTATTTTCAGATTGTGTGATGTACGAACTGTACTTTTATAATTTTTGGTGGCTGCAAAAAGTTTAGAATTTCAATAAATATTTAAAATATAAAAAATAATTAATTGAATTATAATTCACAAAATTAAATAATATAAAAATAAATTATTGTGAACTATAAAAAAGACTTTTTAAATACAATGTATTTGATTGATATTAAAGATTTTGTGAATTTGAATTGTATCTATATATTGAACATGTTTATCTATAAGAAAGTAAAATTTAAAAAACAATAATTACAACTGTTTAATATTTTATTGTATTGTTTGTCAATGCAATCAATAATAACGTCATTTCAAACTTTTTAGAGTTTAGAAAGTTTGAACAATTGTTAGAATTATTAAATGAATTAAACAAGAATCATGTTTATATTTAGCAATATAATTTAATAGGAAAATGAAATATTTTAAAAATAAAAACTATTTAACTTTTATATATACACATATATAAAAAATATCAAACATACAAATTCATATCTAATTGTGCAAATATACAACTTTAAAAGCTGAATATCAAAATACACTGATAAATATAAAAAAATAATTTCTATTAATATGGAAAGTACGTTAAAAATAAAAAATAAAATTTCATATATAAAAAACCTATTATAAACATAAATTTATATCATATGCCATGTATGGATATATTTAATATATATAATATTTGGATACATAGTTTGAGATATTTCTTCAATTAAAATAAGTATTTTTTTATTGAATTTAATCAACTTAAATACAATTTTATATAATTATGAAGAAATTGGATAAGTTCGGTTAACAACTATACATTGATGCCCAACAGTCCGAATATATAATTTTTAAAGTATTTTGCAAAATAATGAGAAAATATATCTTATATATTTTTATTTGTTATGTTTATTTTTTATATATTCAATATCGATGTCAAACTGAAGATCATAAAAAGACGATTAATTATATATTATATGTCAAAAATGGCTCTAAAAAAAAAAAAAAAAACATTAAATTTTTAAAAAAGAAAGAGAAATATATATATATAATTAATGCAGTAGACACACATATTTAGAAACCTGATTTAAATAACTTTATTTTTAATATATAATGTTTTTTTGAATAATTCAATATAAAACTTTAAAAAGTGATTTATTGAAAGAAAGTTGACTACCAAAAATAATTAAATCACAAATATTTATGACATCTTATTTTTCCATAGATTTTTATTACTTTTTTTTCTTAAATAATTTTTTATAGAAACCGAAAAATGGGCGGAAAAACCATGAGTTACTATTCTAAGAATAGTCTCGCTTTATATATGTAGAGATGATTTATTATAGTAGAAGTTGAAGTAGTTGAGAATCATAATTGGTATTGTTTGAAAATAAAGTTGAGAATACAAGTTAAGAGTGTTTGGTGAAAAAAGTTAAAAAAATATTTATTTATTTATTTGTAAAAGTCAAATTGGAAGCAGAAATCTAATAAAGCACCTTATTCTTCCTTTTAGATTTTGATTAAATGAAGTAGAATCAAAAATAGAATTAAGTTGACATTTGCAAACACTATAAAATGACTTTTTTTTCCAGTCAAAAACTCTGAAGTGCTTACTCCCACAATAGTTTGAACCTCTAAAAGATATTGCACTTTTATATGTGGCATTTATTTGTCACACCTATGTAGAATTGTAGATTAAGCCCTAAGGGACAATCAAAATTATCTCACATTATTTCAGAGGTGGATATATGAAATCTCATGCATAAAAATATTTATGTGTTAGGCCCATTAAAAAACATTTGGGAAACTGCAGTTGCCCACTATCTATCAAAGCAAACTACCAAACTCCAGAATGGACTATTAAAAGTTCTATAATATTGATAAAGAATTCACGCGGCACAAAAACTTAGTAAATCTTTAATAATAATTTTATATTTATATTTTAAGTAAAATGGGAATTTCAATATTTCATTGGTGTAAATTAAATGTATCAGTTTGGGCATCCACCACTTCTAGAAAGCATCATAATTTTCTTGAAGCATAAATGTATTAAGAATATTTCCAATTGTGAGTGAATTAATTGGCACACAAAAAAAATCATATTTTTTTCTTTTTTGTTCTATAATTTTTTTTTTTTTTTTTTTTTTTGTGTAGGCTCGATAACCTTCAAACCATGAATGTCTCTTATAGTGGTCAAACAATAATTCGAGGTTTTCATGAATCATGATCAAATTTATTCTAAACGGTGAAAACAATATCATCTTAATACACATTTTCAAGTAGATTTATTTAGAAGGGAATCCAATGCAAGCATGCCGGCCAGTTACAAAAGATTATTTGAATGTTTCAAAAATGAAACAAACAATATAGCTTTGTTTGGTTTTATTTTAAGAATTTCCTTTTCCTTCTCTAGGAACGAAAACGTGTTTGTACATTTTGCATTTCATTTATTTATTTATTACAATATTTTAATAATTTTATATCCTACTCGACCCTCGCTAAATACCACTAAACAAACAATATTTAACAAGAATCTAAAGTTGAAAATGTTTGGGATTAACTTTGTGCTCCAACGGTTGAGACGTGTGTTGAAAGTAGAACTGTCAAAAAAAGTCCGGCCCGATGAGCTGGCCCGCCCTACCCAATAATAGGGTTGGACTGGGCCTCTTTTTTTAGGCCCAAAAAATCCGGGCCTAAAAAGCTCGACCCGATAGGCCCATCGGGCCGAATGGGCTCGGATAAAAAAGCCCGATTTTGTTGGGCTGGCCAGGCCCGATTGATTTAAAAAAAAATTAATAAACCCTATACAGAGTACAACTACCATTTATTAGCAATTTAGGGGGGAGACGCGTTTTTAACAAAAACTCAAACAAAACCCTCTCTCACAGTCACCATACTTGTTCCCCACCAAATCGCCGCCTCCACCACCTCCGGCTACCCCCTTCACCTCTGCTGCCGACCCCGCTCCAGCCACCTCTCTCGCCGGCGCTACTGCTGGGATATAATCTACAGGTAAGGTTTTTCTTTCCTTTTCTTTTTTCATTTTATTAAAAATAACAATCAATAAGAACTTGTGTTTGGATTTTGCAAACGTTTCTGAATCTGTGAATCATACCGGGTGACGAGTGACGATTGATATTTTTTAGTTCAAATTAGGCAGTGGACATTTGCTTTCATTTGTAAATTCAGTCAATAATCATGGTATCTTCTTTGGTATAAAACAAATTAAAGCATTTCTATTTTTTAAATAAGTCAAACTAAAAAAATAAGTAGTGGATAGATATTAATTATTAAAAAAAAAAGAGGAAACCTGGTACTTGACTACTTGTTTGTACTCTAATATTGTGAAATAATTTCGGGAAAAACTGCAAATTGTTAACAGGAAACCTAGTACTTGACTACTTGACTACTTGCTTTCATTTTCTTGTTTGTTATTTGGAGGATTAGTTTGCTATTTTCTTGTTTGTTATTTATTTATTGATTTATTGCTTCTATCTTATCTCATTGAATATTTACAGATATTGATCTTGATCAAAATTTGGAGGATATGGATGATGACTTGAAAGTGTTGGGATCTCCTGCTACTCCTATAACTAAGAGTAGTTCAGGTATTACTGCTTCTGTTGGTCGTAGTACTACAATTAATAAGTCTAAGAACAAGAGTACTAGGGAGGATAATGAAAATGTTGATGAGGAGATGCTAAAAAAGCTAAGTCTGAGGTGTGGAATTATTTTGAAAAGATTGGCACAATAAATGGGGTAGAGAAATATAAATGCAAGCGTTGGCGAAAATTATATACCTGTAAATCCTTGCCCGGCATCACTCATTTAAGGCGTCATTTTCTTAAGTGTTTTAATACTCCTCAGTTTCATGATGTGGGTTCTTTGTTGGATGACCAAACTACATTATTGAAGAAGTGGAAATTTGATAGTAAAGGTTATCGAGATGCATTGTCTAGATGTATTATTAAGCATGATCTTCCATTTAGCTATGTTGAGTATGATGGTGTTTCTGCTGTGAATAAAATATTGAATCCTGAATTTAAACCTGTTAGTAGAAATACTGCAAAAGCGGATTGTAAAAATGTGTTTTTGAGTGAAAAGACAGCTAAAGAGTGCATTAACAACTCTTCCTGGTAGAATTTGTTTGACTTCTGATGTATGGACTGTTGTGACTACACAAGGTTATATGGTTGTGACTGCTCACTACGTTGACGAAAATTGGAAGTTAAATAGTAAATTGCTTTCATTTTGTGTCTTGGAAAGTCCACATACATGATTAGAATTATCAACTAGGTTACTTGGAGTGCTTAATGATTGGGGGATAAGCTCTAAAATATTTTCTATCGCTAGATGAAATGCAAAAATCTTAAATGATGCTTTATTGAAAATGATTTGTTATTAAATATGAGGGCGTGCATATCTTGAATATTATTGTTCAAGAAGCTAGTTTGAAGCTACCATGATAAAAAATTTACAAGTTATTGCCAATTTCAAATATGTATTGAAGAAGTCCATTGTAAGAGGTGGGAAATGTGGCAACTGCGATGGAGAGAGTTTGCTTGAAAATGCTATTAAATATCGAAGGCGTGCATTTAGTTTGAGCTACCATGATAAAATTTTATCAACAGTTGGGAAAGAGCGGAGAGACTTCGGTCCCATTTTATCACATTACTAACTTGGTATCCGGATCATCTTACCCAACTTCAAACTTGTATTTTATGCAAGTTGCAAGTATTGAAATGAAATTGAATGAAAACTTGGCATGTGAAGATGAGGTGATGAAAGATATGTTAATAAGGATGAAGGGCAAATTTGATAAGTATTGGAATGAGTATAGTGTCACTCTTGCACTTGGATGTGTTCTTGACCCAAAGGCAAAGCTGCAATTTTTGAACTTTTGTTATAAAAGGCTTTACCTACTTGATTATTAAGAGAAGGTGAATAGGGTAAAAGAGGCTTTATACAAGCTTTTTGGTGAATATAAACACAATGGGCTTGCATCAAGTTTATTTCCTCCTAGTTCATCAAGAGAGAGTCATTGTCAAAGTTGGTCACAACTACATTCAATTGCAAGTAAATCAAGCACATCATCTATGACATCCAGTTTGAGTACTTTACTTATTTGCTTTTTATTATATTTTTCTTTTTATTCAAACATCTAAATTTCTAATCTAGCTTTTGTATTGTCTATGTTATGTGCTTGTTTAAATTTTAGGAGTATCATCAAGAAATGAGGCAAATGACTTTAAGTGAAGGCAAGTCTCAACTTGATATTTACTTGGAAGAAGGATGCATTGTTGGAAGTGATATAGATGTGCTTGAATTTTGGAGAATGAATATGCATCGATTCCCTCAACTTTCAATTCTGGCTTGTGACATTTTAAGCATTTCAATCACAACTGTGGCTTCAGAATCCTCTTTCAGTATTGGTGGTCGTATCTTGCACAAGTATAGAAATTGCTTACTCCCCGAGAATGTGCAAGCTCTCATTTGTACTCGTAGTTCGTTGCATGTATTCAAAGAAGTTGGACCTTCTGGTAATGATAAATTAATAATCCTTCTTAATTATAATTTATATTCAATTTTAGTTGTTAATTATCTTTCTCTTAACTTGCAATAGTAAATTAATAATTCACAATTTTATTTTATTTTTCTTTTAGATGCACAAGAATTGGAGGAGATACAATTGTCCAAAGAAGATTCCAACATTGTTCTTGATGATGAGTGATGATTTGATACTATGGATTTGTCATTTGTGTCTCTTTGTATTTTGTATTTGTGCCTACAAACAATTTATGTCATTTGTATTTTGATACCATCAAGGTGGGGACTTATGCTATGAGTTGATGTGAATTGTGGATTTTATTTGATGAATTGTGGGTTTTATTTGAATTAGAATGCAATGAGATCATAGATTAATGTGATAACAATAGTGTGATTGTTGTTTACACATTGTCCTTGCTTTACATTTTAGTAAAATAGATGTTGAAGTTTTGATTCATTGAAAGTCATATGTTTTAGTAAAATAGATGTTGTATGTGCTTATATCAATTCAATGTATAATAGGAGTGCAGACTGCAATGCAATCTGAATGTTTTATGCCACCATTTAGCATTTTTTTTTTGTTTTTTAAAATATTTAACTTGGGCTTATTTGGCCCGATGGCCTGTGATAGGGCTGGGCTGGGCTGGGCTAGGAAAATAAAGGCCCGATGTGAACTTGGCCCGGACTGACCCGATTTTATGCACTGGCTGATGGACTTGGGCCGGCCCGGCCCATTGCCAGCACTAGTTGAAAGCGCGAATGATCTGGGTTCGATCTCATACGAATGCGTGTGTCCCTTCCCCTAGTTCCTCCAATTGTACTAAAAAAAAGTTGAAAATGTTTATCACAATAAAATAGCAATGAAAAAACTATATCTCCAAAAACATCAGATTATTTTAACAAAACATACTAAACAGTAAACACTTTGTTTTGAGTACGTAAGACATACCCAGCTTTATGGGAAAAAGACAGCACTTTACAGTACACACTATAGTTTTTTTTTTGGTGCGGATATTTTTATGCTTTTTTCCATATTTTATTCTTGTATTATTTTATATATTTTTTCTGTTATTTCGTATTTATTTCTATGTGTTTAATTATATTATTTTTTGGTTGTTTCTATGTTGTTTCGATATTTCAATATAACTTTTACTTTTTTTTACGTTTTTTTTGTTCATGTGTTGTTTTTTAATATATTGTTTCATGATTGTTCCTAAACTGCTTTCGACTTTGCTTTATGCTTATTTGTTGTTTCCATGTTGTAATCGATGTTTCAATGCAATTTTTATTTATTTTTTTAAGTTTTTTTGTTCCTGTGTTGTTTTCTATATTGTTTTTATTATTTTTGGGTTTTTTTTGTATAGTTTTCAATATTGTTTGATATTTTTAATGCATTAGATCGAAAACTGAATTGTGTTTTTCTATTCATACGTTGTTTCTATATTATTTTCAATGTATTTTATTTATGTGTATATTTCTTGATTGTTTATAAGATTTTGAGTACAAAATTGATTATTTAATTTGCTAGAAAGTTGTATTTTACTGAAATTTTATTAGCTGAAACATGTTCGAAATAATCTTAGAACAACAATTTTAAAAAAGTCTGAAAAAATTGGTGGGAGCGTAAAAATATCCCAAAAAAATAGGGGAGCATAAAACAACCCCCAAAAAAGCCCCGGACAATTGTGTTCCTAACCCTTTTTTTCATAGGTGGACTATAATTGACATAGGCCCAATAGACAAAATCCAAAGAAACTATTTATATTATAGACCAAAAGATAAATGAAGGCTCAATATGATTAAATATATGGGTAATATTTTCCTATAAATACCCATGATCCTCATGATCGAAGATACATAGTTCTTTCTACAATTCTAGCTCTCTAGTTTCTGGATTTCTTTCTCTTCTGGAGCTTACTTGAGCCTCGGACGGTTTTCACCGCGCAAGCCCGGGCACCGTAACACTTGCATGTGACGCAAGTAACGGCCCAATTAATAATTCGCGTTCGCGAAAGTTCAACTATATGAGTGATACCGCATCATATACATTCTCCAATCCCCATATCGCTAATCAAAGCCATAACTTTGCATATAGTTTTTACTTTTTTTGTTCCCATCTAAAGTTAACTAGGAATCAAGATTCACCAGGTTACACAAAGCAAGATTAATTACTATTCAAGTCAAAAGAAAATCAACATGGATATTTAAGCCATCATCGTAAATCCACCCCCACACAACACTAACCATTTGCCTCGATTGACAATGCAAATTCTAACTCTTATGTTTTTATTTTTGTTCTTTCGTATTACCACATTGGAAATAAAGTACCCTGTCAATATAATAAATAACTGCATGTAGTAAATAAAGTAACTAAGTACCCTGTCAATATTGAATAACTGCATATAGTAAAATCAGTTATGAAGTATAATTAAATAAATGCTCTTCGCTATAATTAATAGAGGACCAATCAACATTTAACTCTAATTCCAAAAGAATCATATAAAATTGCAAAAAAGCTGAAACAAAAATTAAACAACAGTAGCAAAATAAATTTAGCCACAAACAAGGTAGAACGATACTTTATAGGGTCGTAAATAATTAAATTACTCGACGTGAGATGAATCAATAAATTTTTATTGAGGAACCCCCGAACTATGCAGTTTTTTGCACTTTACTATATAAACTAATTTTCTTTATATTTTACCATACAAACTATCAAGTTTTGCACTTTGCCTATAGTGGTCATCGCCGGTGGACTATTCTCCGAATATTCCGGCACGTGCCTTCCACGTGATGGCAAAACCGTCTTTTCCTAAAATTCAAATAGAAGTAGTTACACTTTACCATCTGAACTTTGTTAAGATTCATTTTGCCATCTGAACTTTGCACAATTTTTATTTTACCATATCAATTTATGAAAATTAAAAATATTATGTGTATATATATTTATTTATCTTTTTTTTTAAATTTTTATTCGTAAAAGAAAATTTTAATTAATATTTACCTTAGTAAAATATACTATCAATGTTATTATTTTAGGGTTTAGGTTTACGATTAAGGTGGGTACAAATATCATTGATATCGATTTGTTTTTAGTGGTTTAGACATCTTTGAATTGTTTTATGGTTTAGAAATCTTTTTATATTGATTTCACCCAAATTTTATAATGTGATGTTGCTATAGATATGTACTTTAAATTCTTAGTTCAATTCTTAATTGCATATTCAAAACTTGATTATAGTGTTAAAGAATTATTTTTATTTTTCATAAAATTCAAATAATTACACGCTTGGCTAATATTTTCTTGTGAGACAAGTTTGGTCTGTTACCACACTACATTGCTCTTGTACTCTTACAAGTAGATGTTAAACTCAATAGGTATTGGTGAAGGAACAAACAACCATAATTGAACAAAAAATTCGGTACGCATCGTGTGCTGAATATTGTACCAAAATAATTAGTTCGGCTCAAACTTTTACCGCACTTTTTTTTTTGTATCTCGGCCATCACTTTGGTAAATTAAAATTTTGCAAAAAATAAATAAATATTGTAATCATTATTATAATATCTATTTAGTATTTTTTTAATTTTAGTATGCAAAAAATAAATTATAATGCAAAAATAAGTAATATATACGAGTAAATATATAATATAAAAGTAAATTTTGTATATGCTAAATTTTCTATTTCGATTCTCTCACAATATGGTTTAAACTTATTTTTGTGTTCTTTATGTATTAAATAAGATATATTATTGTATATACACATAATTTTTTTTTTAAATTTTCTTAAATTGATATGACAAAGTGAAAATTGCGCGAAGTTCAGATGACAAAGTGAAATTCTTAACAAAGTTCAGATGAGTAACTACTTCTGTTTAAATTTTAGGTAAAGACGGTTTTGCGTTTACGTGTAGGGCACGTACTTGAATATTCAGAGAATATTCCGCCGGCGATGACCGCTATAGGGCAAAGTGCAAAACTTGTATAGTTTGTATGATAAAGTATAAAAGAAATTAGTTTAGATGATAAAATGCAAAAAATCGTATAGTTTGGGGGATTTAGTGTTTTTCCTCATTTTTATTTGAATTCAAGTTGTTGCATAGGATGAATTAAACTTGAACACAATTATTTTTAACAAGATTTGAAATTCAATTGGGAATCGTTTGGTACACAAATGGTAAGACTTTTGTAAAACTCAGATATATGACTCAGTTCGATTTCCATCCAACTCCCTTCCTCTCATGATTTGTATTAAAAAAAAGATTTTTTGAATTCACTTCAATTTCAAGTTATAGTTAAAATATAATAAAGCATGTATAAAAGTTAAATTAGTCGAATTCTACTTTTATTCAACTCAAAGTGATCAACAATTTTAAATCTATCGATAAATATTCAAATAAATTTGAACATGGTAAATTCAGTTGAAATATATTTGCCAGTACTTTTCAGGTAGAACAAGCACTATAACAAAACAATAAACAATAGTAACTTTTATTTGTTTAGAATTTACATGAAAAATAAAATATTTGACGACAAAAGGAACATAAATAAAGTATTACACGCTTCTGCCAAATCGAGGCATTTTGGTTTTTCAGCAATCAGACATACATACATGTAGAGAGATAAAATTTGTATTTATAGACAGAGAAGAATCGGTAAAGACTTTGTCCCTGTAATTACACTATAGTGAAGTGCTTCTCAATTTACTATAAAAAGAAGAGAAACTAAACTAGTTTAACTATCAAAAACATAATGGTTGTCCAACTTGAGGAGGTCTTTTGTAGGACCGTCTCACGGGTCATAGATCCGTGAGACGAATCCATCCAGCCCAAACCGGATCCACGCCTTTCCCAACCTCAAAAAAAAAAAAAAGAGCAAGTCTCTTGTGAGACGGTTTCACGGATCAAAATCCGTGAGACGGACCTCCTAAGGGCTCTCCGTCTTGAAAACATGAACCATGAAAATAAATTTAAAAATAATAATGAACCATGAAGAAACAAAAATAAACCATAAAAACATGAATAATAAACCCGAAAAACAAAAATAAACCCAAAAAATAAAAATAAACCCTAAAAGAAACTAAAAATCCTAAAAACCCAAATCAATTAAAAATAAACCCAAGAAACAAAATAAACCCTAGAAAAACAAATATAAAATCTAAAAAAAATAAAATCTGAAAAAAAAAACCTTTAAAACTTTGCTCTCTTTCTCTTTCCTTCCCTCTTTCTCTCCTTCTCTCCCCAATGAATTTAAAAACACACATGTTCTTTACTAGGAAAAATCCACCAAATTTTTTTCAGACTCACAGCGGCAAATCTAGTTGGTTGTCATCTCAAATTATTTCAGTAAATTGGTTATTACGTGATGACATCAAGTACCGACAAATGAGTTTGCGATTTTTACTTTTGTTCAGGAGTTACCAACTATTGGATTGAAGCACACTCGTTTTGTTATTGTACGAATGTTCATGAATCGACAAAGATGGGCTTACATGTTGCTAATTGATGTGTTTAATATTTTGAATTTAGTTGATTGTGCGCGAAATATTAATATTTGTCCTTGTTTGTTGATTTGATTGAATCTAACTCTAAAGCATTTTAGACTTCTAATATTTTTCAGGGGACTACTAATCTTTTAGAGAAAGATTAATACATTTCAATTGAAAGACTAATACATTGTAAGAGAACTACTAATATTTTTCAGGGAGGATATTAATATTTTTTTAAGGGGACTGTTAATACTTTTCAATGGAACAACTAATACTTTTTAGGGGACTAAAAATATTTTTCGGGGACAAACGAACACTTTTAAAGGGGATCACCAATACTTTTGTTGAGACTACTAATACTTTTAAGAGGAAAAACTAATACTTTTTAGGGGACAAAATGATAATTAATTTTACAAGTAAATATTATCAGTTTTATAAATTTTGAAAAAACGTAGACTTTTCAAAGTAAAAAGTGATATATTTTTAATAAAAATGATACTTTTTTTAATAAAAAGTGATATTTCTCTTACACAATGTTATATATAATTGTACAAGTAAATAATGTTTGTCACTCTGAAAATATATACTTTTCATAGAAAATTTTATATTTTTCAAGAGAAAAATAATACTTTTTAGTTATCATCACACTCTCTGTTAGCCTAATATTATGAAAACAAAATCGCCCCCTTTTATAATTAAAAAAATGTTATATATCTTCCTTCTAATATTTTGCAAAAATACCACCACCCTTATAATATTTACAAAATACCACTACCTAAAATTTATGTATATTACTCAAAATATTTATTTCAGACATAAATGTCAAGAATTCAAATCAAATTGGGGTTGTAAAATTGAGCTACAATTTGGTTGTTGCAAGGTGCCATGTAGAAAGCAAGGAGGAATAACTAATAAGGTTGACAATCAATTGCTCATGCTACTTCAACTTTGTTCTGATAACAAACGTTTGGGTGTGTTGGGATATTGTGAGGATGAACAAAAGGGTCACGGAATAACTAATAAAGATAAATTATTGATGTAGTGAGACTTAATTATGATACTTTTTCAAATGATAAGTAATACTTTCTAGGTAAAAAGTAATACTTATGGATAATCGCACACCACGAGCACTTCATCTCTCGAAAACTAGTATGCCCTCAACTCAACAGCAGGTCTCTTGTGAGAATACTTTTATAGTAAAAAATGATACTTTCAGTATCAAAAGTAATACTTCTCAAAATACACTGAAATTAGTGTATTTAGACAAATATCATTTTTTACAATAAAAGTATCACTTTTTAGTTTAAAAAATGATACTTTTAGTATCAAAAGTGATACTTCTCAAAATACATTCAAATTAGTATATATAGACAAGTATGACTTTTTACACTAAAAGTATCACTTTTTACACTAAAAGTATCACCCTCTCACGTCTCACGGATTTTCATCGTCTCACATAAGTTTTTGCGAAGAAATAATTTCATGCCTCAATTCTCAAAAACATTTACATTTACAGTAACAAATCCACGGCTACATCAAATATAGTTATAATCTATCATCACCTCTGTTGAAATTGATTGTTTCAGTTATTTGTTCTTTTTCTTGTTTAAAAAAAAAAAACTGAAAACCCTCAACCCCGCCGCAAGATAAATCTTTCACACACCATCAAATCACATACTACCAAAAACATCTACGTGTCTTGTAATTATTTTGAATGGTTTGGCGTTTCGTTCCGCTTGTAATTGTTCTTTATCATAGATTAGCTTCTTTTTCTGCTTTTTCTTCTTCGTCGTTTTGTTGGACAAGTGAAGATATGCCCATTTGGGTTGAAAAAATTGTATTAGCAGACATCTCATAATCTTAATAAAGCTATGCAATTTTCTCTCAAAACAAAAAAAAGTCTTCCACGCTCTATGATATTAATTCAAAGTGATTTAAAGAAAAAACAGACTACAACAAAGTCTTTTATGACAACATTATTAGCAACGATATATGTTATCGTTAATAATAACTTTTTTACAATATTATGTTGCTAAAATTATGTCCTCATAATTTAAAAAATTATGACAAAAATTCAAAAAAAAATTGGAAAGAAATAGGTGAAATAATTGTTTGCAGTGTGAACTTTGACAATTTTTAAATTTTACAACCTAAGCTATTGGTTTTTCAACTTACGACTTGAACTTTGCGGGTCTTCACTTTAAAACCTTATCAAGGTGGAGTTCGAGAATTTCTTGAATATTCTTAATCACATGGATGGATATTATTAGAATATTCCAATTCAACAGGCCAGAGGTTGAAAAGTGAAAAACCTGCAAAGTTTTGTTTGTTAGTTGCAAAAACAAATAACTGAGGTAGCAAATTGTAAAAATGACTAAAGTTCAGGTTGTAAAATAATATTCTCCCAAAAAATAGAGTAGTTTTTCTATATATCATATATTATAATCTCCACTCAATGCAATAGGTTGAAAAACTAAATACCAACCATTACCTATTTTTTAAACCTATTCTTAACAATTAGTCCAAAGCCTACATTAAAGAGGGCAGGTTGATTAGGGAAGGGTCCTAATCCATGGACAACATTTATATACATATATAGACTTAGTTGTGTAACTATACTAATGTTTGTGCCAAATATATCAAAGATTTTAGGTCTCATCAAAATGAACATTATAAGCCATATTATCCGTTTTTACATTTTTCAGAATGACTTAATGAAAAAATTAATTTTATCCATTTTGTAAAATACAATGAGATTTTGTTAATTCAACATTTGTTTATTATACTCTATTGATTTTCACTTTTAAGATAATTTTTAATTAAGTGATCAATGTACCCACTATTTCTTATTATAGTTTTCTCTTTATAAAATTTTAAATATCACATGAGATTCTCCTTTTCAATAACTATTAATCTAATCTTGGCGCGTTACTTAGTGATTTTCTTAATCAATAGACAAAAAATCTACGTAGATTTTTGATTGCTTGTTTTCTCCTAGGTAGTTATATGTAAATTGCAACATCATTTTTGTTCCAGAATTCTTTAAAAGCAAAAATATTGTTCTTATTTAATTACAATATTTTACTCCCATAAGTAGCTTAAAACTTATCAAAACATCTATCCATTTTTTGATAATTAATTTAACTAATGAAAATAAGGTTTTTGAGTCTTAATTATCACTATAATCCTTATCCTTAACTTATGTCTGGACAACTATTTCATTTTTGAATTTTCTTGTCAACATATTGAATATGGCTAGATCTGGAACTATATTATTCAATCAAATGTTGCCACATATTCTGTTAAGTCAACTTGCTTCAAATGATCAATTCAGATTCCCAATTATATGTTTGGGGCAATTTTAAGTATAAAGAAAATATAAGGGTAAATATGTAAATATTGTTGGAAATTAAACTTGACTTGGTCAAAATAATATTGGGCTTGAAGAATATTTTTGAGTTTAATGATAAATAAAGTCCAAGACCAAAAAGCCCACATTCTAGATTTTTTCTAGAAATGTTAAGAAAATATCTTAGATATTATTGGAAGAAAACTTGTAAAAACTTCTAATTAGCTAGATATTTTGGAAAAAATTCTAGTGGATGAAATATTATAGCCACTAGATTAAATAAACTCTATTCATTGGTTAGGAAGTTGTCTTAGTATAAATCTAAGAGAGAATAAAAAAGAACATGAAAATACTTGAATGTATGGATTTTGGAAGTGAATTAAGAAACTCTTGCTGCTGCAACCCCTCTAAGTCAGATTTAAACTTTAAGCACAAATGTGAAAACATAAATAGAGGTGAAATAGAGACAAAACAAATACTTGACAACTATAAAAAATAGAACTAGTAAAAGTTATTTACAAATTGCCTAGTTTTGCTAGTCACATAGGCCACCAAATTTGTCATATTTTCTCCAATATATGTTGTCAGTCCTAGGTTAAACAAAATAAAAAAATATTGAATATCATTTCCCCATACTTTTTTTTTGAGCTCACAACATAACCTTGTCTACAAATCCATAAGGTAGAAGATTATGAAAAATAACAATAGCGAGAGCAATCATAGACTAGTAAACTGAAGTAATAAAGCGAATCCACATGCTCTATTAATGGAAATTGGGCATAGCTTGACCAATGCATGTATTTTTTGAATCATTATACAGATAATAATGAAAGCAAAGTGAACAATGAATTACATAAAGGGTAACCTACATGTAGAAATAAGAGACTTCAATAATTTGTATCCACATTTTTTTGATCACATGCAGTTATCTAACGAGGTTGAGTTGAACTTACTCAACTTACATATATTATCTTTGCACACCTAACCATAAAATAGTTCAACCTTGTAGCTTCTTCCAATTTGTTGTTAAAAAAGAATAAAGAAACTGTTTTCATTTGAGCAGTGATAAAGAGAAAAATATGGCATATTCAATATTAATTGTTGTAGATAAGAAATCATTTTTAACTCGAAAATAAGACACCAACTATTTTGATACGACAAAAGGGAAAGAAAGTTGAATATACTATATTTTTACAAAATACTTTGTGACGATCTTATTAGCAAGTTCAACAGTGACTGAAGATATGACATCAAATAACAACCAGAAAGTCGCATTTCTGAGCAATTTTGTTTCAATTGTGGACAAGAAAATGCAATTTCTTTGTCCAAGTAAGCGACAACCCGAACTCAAATGCACACATCCAAATATTGTATATAGCTATAAAAGTCTCCACGCTTTGTGATATTAATTCAAACTGATTTAAAAAAAAACAGACTACAACAAAGTCTTTTGTGACGACATTATTAGCAAAGACATATGTTATCGTTAATAATAACTTTTTTACAATATTCCATTTGCTAAAATTATGTCCTCATAATTTAAAAATTGTGACAAAAATTCAAAAAAAAAAATAGAAATAAATAGGTGAAATAATTGTTTGCAGTGTAAACTTTGACAATTTTTAAACTTTATAACCTAAGCTATTGGTTTTTCAACTCACATGGATGAATATTATTGGAATATTCCAATTCAACAGGCCAGAGGTTGAAAAGTGAAAAACCATTAATTGTATTGAAATTCTTCCCAATACCCACCAAATGTACAATTACATATTTTTGACACATGTGTAAAAATAAAAATAAAATAGAAATAATCAACCAATTGCAAATTGAAAAAAAAACAAGTAAGTCGAATCTATACTCTTACCTTTGCCTCTGCCTCTCCCAGCATCACCGCCCAAAAACCATGCCTCTGTCGCATCTGTACCCGTACCTCTCTATTATGTAAAACACACCATAAAGACAAAAATTGATAAATTGAAGGCCATTTAGAAAGAAAACAGATACTTGACAACTATAAGAAATAAAGGTAGTAAAGGTTACTTACAAATTGCCTAGTCTTGCTAGTCCAACCACTAAATTTGTCATATTTCCTCCTACATATGCTATCAGTCCCAGGTTAAACAACATAAAAAAAATGCTGAATAACTTCTCCAACGGATTTTGAGCGTGTAAATCTCCATAACCAACTGAAGTTGAAGTAGTCATGGACCAGTAAACAGAAGTAATATACTGAATCCATAGACTATGTTCATGGAAATTCGGCATAAATTGTCCGATCCATGTGCGCAACCAAAAAAATGAGTTGAAAAAAGAGTAACCTACATGTAGAAATAAAAGACTTCAATAATTTGTATCCACGTTTTCTTGAAACCACATATGGTTATCTAACGAGTGTGAAATGCACTTACGTATATCAACTTCACACACCTAACCATAGAATAGTTCAAGCGTGTATCTTTTTCCAATCTATTGTTAAGAAAGAATAAAGAGATTGTTTTCATTTGATCAGTGATCAAGAGTGAAATATGGTATATTCGATGTTAATAGTTGTAGATAAGAAATCATTTTTACCTTGAAAATAAGGCACCAACTCTTTTCAAACGCCAAAGAGGAAACAAGTAGAATATGGTATATATTCGAATATTCATTCGGATAGCAAGTTGAACAGGGATCGAAGATATGGCATCACATAACAACCAGGAAGTCGCATAATTCCTAGCAATCTTCTTCCGGTTGTCGACAAAAAGATGCATTCTTTTGTCCAGACAGGCGACAAAGAAGGTATGGACAATATCAATGACGAAGAGTACATTGATAATAATGTCGATGATAGCGTGAGGTCCCTCTGGTTCAATAATGAAACCGAACTCAAAGGCACACACCAAAGTGTTGTAAACAACTAGAATAGTAGGTTGAGTTTAGAACCGTTTGTCCAAACTTTGTAGCTCTTGGAGCCATTATCTAATTTGTTGATTGTTCTTTGAGAAATTGGAGCAACTTGCTAATGTTATTGGTCATACAATCATCTTTGAGCCTGTAATCTGTAGCTATGATTGCGAGAAAATAATATTTAGGAAGCATTAAGTATTCTGAAGTTCCTTTCTAAAATTGAGGTTTTCTTTTATGATTGTAGATGGACAAACGAATTTAGAATGGTTTGAGTTGTTTTATTATGTTATGAAGATGATTCAGATATGAAGTTATGTTTCTATATGTCCAGAATTGAGAAAGATAATTGGTTAGATTTGGTTAATGGGGTTAATGCCTTTTAGAGAATTATTTTGGAGGAAGCTTAGTGAAGCTACAAAGATTAACACTAAATGAATAAGTAAATGACAAAAGTTATTGATAAATTTGAAGGGAAGCCAACAATGATCAACCACAGAATATTTTTGAATAAGTCCAAAAGGAATCTACGTATGATTAATTTGGTGATGATTTGTGAAGTTTTGGGTGCATTGCACATGCATAGTCCACTTTATGTGAAGTCGTAATTCTCAATGCTTGGCTTCTGAGAAATTCATTTAATTTGTTGATCTATTTTTTTCTTTTTTTTTCTTTTGTATCTAGTCCTGGAAAGGACATAATATGTTAAGGTAACTAAAAAGATTGGGTAACTTGCTGGTTTTTTAGCAAGACATGGAAGAAATCTGAATCCCACTTCGCTATTGATGTTAAATATATGTGTCTTCAAACTGTCTTTAAGTTTAAGAGATATCTATTAGTATATTTGTGTGTATATAATGTATTTTGGTCATAATACGTATATATTGTGGTGAGAAGTTGTCATATTGATTATGTAATAGATTACAAATCATGAAGGATGCTATACTCAAAATTGCTCAACCCACTGCAAGAAAAGAATAAAAATCAAACAAAACGACATTACTGGCACAAAGAGCATATAACAAGAACATGAAAACACATCAACACACACACATGACAACCACTTCCAAAAGCGTTTGAATTCATAACAAAAGGAAAAGAAAAATTATTAGCAAAGACATATGTTATCGTTAATAATAACTTTTTTTATAATATCCCGTTGCTAAAATTATGTCCTCATAATTTAAAATATTGTGACAAAAATTCCAAAAAAAATGGAAAGATATAAGTGAAATAATAGTTTGCAGTGTGAACTTTGACAATTTTTAAATTTTACAACCTAAGCTATTGGTTTTTCAACTTACGACTTGAACTTTGCTGGTTTTCACTTTAAAACCTTATGCAAGGTGGAGTTAGAAAATTTCTTGAATATTCTGAATCATATGGATGAATATTATTTCTTCTTCATTAATGCTTTCCATTTGCTTGTTCATGGTTTTCTTTCAGGGGCAATTTTAAGAATATAAAGAAAACATATTTTAGTAATTTAGAGTGTAAATTTTGTAATTTGCTACATTTATATATTATTTGAATTTTTAGTTATGTTAGATATAGTTTTAATTGCTTGTATATATATTTTTCATTTAAAAAATTGTATTACATAATAATTGGTATATTAATATATTATTATATACAATATAATAAGAAAATTTTATTCTTTTTATCAAACTAGTTAGACTTGCGGTTGAATCGTAAACAACTAGCATGACCAATTTTATCACCGGTCCAATTTTTAAGACACTACATTAAAGTACCAACTTCTCCAACAACCCAGTTCACAAGGGTCGGGTCGGACATGTTTATGAATCGTTGTTTTACGACAGGCCTAAATTCTAATTTTTTAAACCTAACCTTAACAATTAGTCCAAAGCCTATATCTAAGAGGGCAGGTTGATTAGGACAAGGGCTCTAAGCCCATGGACAATATTTATGTATAGACTATTCACTATACTAATTAGGCTTCTGCCACCTAAATCAAGATTTTAGGGCTCATTAAAATGCACATTGTAAGGTCATATTATCTTTCAGGATGACTTAATGAAAAAATTAATTTTATCCATTTTGAAAAATGCCATGAGATAGAGTTAATTCAACATTAATTTATAATATATATTCCGTTGACCTTCACTTTTAAGATAACTATAAATTGAGTGATCAAAGTGGCCACAACCCACTACTTCTTATTAGTTTTCTCTTTATAAAATCTTAAAAATCACTTGATAGCCTGACCCACATTTTCAATAAATCTATTAATCCAATTATTTGGCATTACTCAGTGATTTTCTTAATCAACAAACAAAAAACAAATCTACTTAGATGTTTGTTTTTTTGGTTTTCTCCTATACAGTTCTACTTAGAATTTATCTAGAAAAATCTTATGAAAATATCTTAGATATTATTTATAAGAAAGCTTGTAGAATATTCTAGTGAGGTAGATATTTTAGAGGATGATTATAGTGGATGAATTATAGCCATTAGATCAAATAAATCCTAGCCATTGGTTAGGAAGTTATCTTAGTATAAATAGGGGTGTCTTGATCATTTTGTAATAAGCCAAATTTGAGAAGAATCAATATAAGCAAATATTTCTCCACCAAAAACTTTCTTACCTTTCTTAGCATAAATAACCTCCCATCCTACAAAGAAAAATAATCACTCTTCCAACTTCCAATTTCTAAATAATCCCTTTTCTAAAATTGAGATAACCATCATCCAATAAAGTGGTATCACAGCCACAAGATCCCTTGTGGTTTACATGATATGTAGAGTCATAAGACAAGACTACACTATCCCAAACTCAAAACGATAATTTAAAAGATTCAAGAAAGAGAGATAAGAAAGCTCTCTATCTCATCTACTTTGGATGATGATGGTTTCGAAAAGATCTCAAGTGCAACTACCGTTAAGATGCATGGGAGAAGCTTCAAACTTCTCACTCATTAGTGCCCACATTTTCAATAAATATATTAATTCAATCGTGTGGCATTACTTGATTTTCTTAATCAACAAACAAAAAAAAAATCTACTTAGATGTTTGTTTTTTTGGTTTTCTCCTACATAATGCAAAAAGACTGTCCTTGCTTTAATTAGCCAAAATAAAAAAAAAGTTACCTGTAGCGGGGATCATATGGTGACAGACTATGGAGTCTTTGCTTCACCTCTACCTGATCATCCATTTCCTGCACCTCTATTTTTTGTGCAAGAGGCTATATTGCTGCTTCTTCGATCGGATGGCTAAATAAATAAATGGACAAAAAATAAGTGGTGACCGCATTGTTCATCTTACTCTCATTTATCCTCACACAAACGGAATTAATTTGACAAAAGATAAACAAATGACTTTACAGTAAAGGAAAAGCATATGAGGATTCAATATCTGAATCTTCCAACCCTTGTCGCTAAACTGAGCTCCATAGACATATTAAGTGGAGTTTGAAGGCAGCCATCTTAATACCCAAGAGACGCTAGTCAGAGAACAAATGAGAAGGTTCAAAAAAAATTAAGAAAAAAAATGGAGATACAAAACAATAACACTACCCAGCCACACAACATGGAATTGGAATTAAATCATTAACCCTTTATGTTTAGATGAGCAACAGAGTCCGATACACCTGCGCACAAAAATACATTTAAATGATAGGAAAATTTGGACCAAAAAGGTACATCTATTAAAATCAAGGCCCTAAAGATGATTTCCTGCAAAAGATGTTCATATGAAAAGTAACGAGTATTTCTGTGTTGTTTCGGACACCATTAATTATTACAAAGAAAACAAAATATTTCTCAATAAAAAATCAGCTTTCCAGATACATTTTATTACACGTCAAAATGTAAATGTTCACTAAACCCAGCCACCATAATGGATGTAACTAATTTATGATTGACCAGTCATCCCATGAGTGGGAATGATGGTACCTGTCGCATGGTTGTTGTTAACATTGCCACTCTGATGGAAACATCATCAGGTCATTATATCCTGAACCAAGACGTGAAATGTTTAAGGTTTAAAGAAATAAAAACTTTAGGAATCATAACAACAGTTTCACTAAATTTTCAGTGTCCAGATAGAAAATGACTAGAGTATCATTGTCTACATGATATTAAGGACTATAAATAAAGGTATAGTATAAGTAGCTTTATGTTTGTCCTGCCTACTAATTTTTTTGCTATTTGTTCTATTCAGACTCTCTAAGAAATGAACAAGAATGAAACACAGATAAACCGCCACTAATAAACATATTACGAAATAATTAAATAAAGAGACAAATAAAAAGTTATTTCTAACCAACACTCGAATTCGATGTGGGAAAATAAAAACTCAAATGTATAAATTTGCACCCTGTTTAAGACTCAGAGGTCTCAAAGGAAACTGGTTGAGCTTCTGTCTTTACAGGGCAGAAGAAGAGAAGCATTCAGTCACACGTGATAAAGGCCGAAAAGGCAAGGTAAAATGTAGAAGTATATTCAGAGTTGGCAAGGTAAACAACTTTCTCGAGGCGAAAAGGAAATTCTGATAAAGGCCGTTGCACAAGCTATTCCTTCTTATGTAATGAGTACGTTTCTGTTGCCTTTATCTCTTTTAGAAGAACTTGGAAAAATATTAAATTCTTTTTGGTGGGGTAATGGTAAAGATAGTTCGAAAGGAATTAAATGAATGAAATGTAATAAAATGTGTGTTCGTAAGGAGGAAGGTGGTTTGAGATTTAGAGATTTATTTTTCTTCAATATGGTTCTCTTGGGTAAACAGGGTTGAAAATTTATCACAAATCCGGATGCTTTAGTTAAGAGGATTTTCAAAGCCAAATATTTTCCAAATGGGGATTTTCTTAATGCAAAACTAGGATCATGTCCTAACTTTATTTGGAGAAGTATCTGTAGTTCCCAAGTAGTGCTAAAAAAAGGAGTGAGATGGAGAATTGGAGATGGCTCTCGGATTAAAGTGTGGGAGGACCCATGGATTAGAGATGATTCGAATTTCTGTATCTCTACACCTACTCTTCCAGAATTTCGAAATCTCCGAGTTAAAGACTTACTGATCCCAGGACTGTTACAATGGGATATTGAGCTAGTGAATGAGATATTTAATGAGAGGGATACTCTACAAAATTTTTCGAATTCCACTGAATAGTATGGCTACTGAGGATCACATGGTTTGGAATTTCTCAAAAAATGGCCAATACTTGGTTAAGAGTGGATATAGAATTGCGTTGAATGTACACAACCAAGATAGAAGAGTTGTATCTAGTATGTGGAAAAATTTATGAAAGTTGAAGGTTCCCCCAAAGGTGAAACATTTTGTTTGGAGGGTATGTACGGACAACATTCCTACGCGTAGTAATTTATCAAGGAGACATGTTGTGGTGGATTGTAATTGCGTTCTCTGTCATGTTGATTACGAAACAGGATGGCATGTTTTCCTTGAGTGTACGATCGCCAGGGTGTTGGGAGAAAGGCTGGTTTGAAGGAGATGATTGTTGCTTGGAGTGTTAATGCTGAGTCCATGAAAGATTTTGCGGAAAATATCTTTGAGACACAGGATGAGTGGATTGTTGCAAAATCAATCAAGATACAGTGGAGTTTATGGAAGGAACAAAATGAAGTGTTATGGAACAAGAAACACAACTCTTTAGCCGGGGTGATAAGTGTTGTAGTATCTGTGCTTAGCAACTGGTGTGCCGCTAACTCCATTTGTTCGTATGGAGGCTTTAATGATGCAGTACAACAGAACAAGTAGATGGCAACCTGCTGACTTCCCATACTTTAAGTGTAATGTGGATGCTTCATTATTTAGAAATAAAAACTCCACAGGGATCACAATGGTGGTTCGAGATGATAGAGGGGAATTTGTTGTCGCGCGTACAATTGTAATCTGGGGAATATACGAAGTGCGTGAAGCTAAGGCAATTGGGATTAGAGAAGCCGTATCGTGGACAAAAAACTTGGGTTTCCAACAGTTAATTGTCGAGACAAATGCAAAATACGTAGTGGACGCACTTGCTAGTTTGGAGTTTGGGATTTTGGAGTTTGACAACATCTTGAAAGAATGTCAGATTTTATTACAAAGTGAACCCGCCTTTTCGATAACTTTTGTTCGTAGAAATGGCAATAGGGTTGCTCATACACTAGCAAATGAAGCATTTTGTTTTGATAGTCCATTTGTGTAGAGTTCTCCACCCCTTTGTATCTTGAGCTTTTTTTTTTTTTTTTTTTTTTTTTTTTGAGAATGTTGTATCTTGAGCTATCTCTTGGATGATTTGAGTTATTAATAAAAGTTTGTGTTTTTCTCAAAAAAAAAAGTATGAAAAATGTCCATTAAATTACTACGCCCAAATTTAATGAAGAAGGAATGTATGTGTACGCGTATATATCAGGTTTTATCTCTTCGATGCATTCTTATTTGATAATTTTTTTGTGCTCTATGTTGAAAATTCGATTTCTATAAAGCTCTTGCCGGCTACTGATGGAGCATTCTAATTATTTTATCAAATGCTTGATATTAGCGTTGCTTTTAGGTATGTTTTGTTAATATATTTTTGAAGCTTCATTTTATTTTCTATTGTAATAAATTAAGAGTACTTCCATTTTTGTTAGATTCTACATTAAAATATGGGCAAATCTCACTTTACCCCCTATACTCTCATTGAATATCACTTAACCCCCTATACTCTCATTGAATATCACTTAACCCCTTTTTATTTCCAATTGTATCACTTTACTTTCAATTGTATCACTTTACCCCCTTGTACTACCAATTTGTATCACTTTACCCCCTTTTACAATTAAAATATCTTTTAATACTTCAATTCATTTATTAAATGACCTAATTATCCCTACTATTATTTTAATTTAACCATGGGATCAAACACACACACACACACACACACACATATATATATATATATATATTTTGGACAACTTATTTGCTATATACTAAAATTAATATAGTTCCTATTAAATAACTATATTGTAGGTTAATTTTTGCTAACTAATATATTCATATATTTTTTTAATAATAAATCTAAAAATTATGTATTATATAGTAAAATAATATGTTGTATTAAAAAATTAATCACTAAAATGACTATTTTTTTCTATTTAACATAGTTTTTATTTATGATTATTGAATCAATAATTTAAAAATTACTAATAAAATTTCACACATTTAATAAATTCGTATTATATATATTATACAATTTTAAGTTTACGATGAATAATAAATTAAAAGTATAAATGTATTAGCTAATAGAAATTTTCTATTATATATTAATTTAATAGGGACTATATTAAAGTTAAATAATTAGCAACTAAATGTAAAATATAATAGACTTAATATTAAGTGTTAATTAATCAAGTTGTGAAAATTAATTTTGCAAATAAATACAAGTTTATTAATATTAAATACTTTCAAAATACTTTTGTTATTTAACAAAACTAATAGGTAAGGATAAATTGGTCATTTTGTTTTATTATATGAGCATAAAATAATGTTTTAAAATTCATAAGGGGGTAAAATGATATTAATTAACAGTATAAAGAGGTAAAGTGATACAACTGAGAGTACAAAATGTTATTTACAAATTGCCTAGTTTTGCTAGTCATATAGGCCACCAAATTTGTCATATTTCCTCCAATATATGTTGTTAGTCCTAGGTTAAACAAAATAAAAAAGTATTGAATATCATTTTTCTATACTTCCAGCTTGCAAATCTCCATAACCAACAATACGGAGTCATGTACTAGTAAATCAAGTAATATAGCGAATCCACATGCTCTGTTAATGGAAATTTGTATAGCTTGACCAATGCTTGTATTTTTTGAAACATGATACAGATAATAATGAAAGCAAAGTGAACAATAAATTGCAAAAAATGTAACCTAATGTAGAAATAAGAGAATTCAATAATTTGTATCTACGTTTTTTAATCACATGCAGTCATCTAACGAGGTTGAGTGGAACTTACCATATCATCTTCGCATACCTAACAATAAAATAGTTCAACCTTGTAGTTTCTTCCAATTTGTTAAGAAAAATAAATTTGTTGCTAAGAAAGAATAAAGAGACAGTTTTCATTTGATCAGTGATAAAGAGTAAAATATGGCATATTCAATATTAATAGTTGTAGATAAGCTACAACCCGAACTCAAATGCACACATCCAAATATTGTATATAGCTATAAAAGTCTTCCACGCTCTGTGATATTAATTCAAAGTGATTTAAAAAAAAACAGACTACAACAAAGTCTTTTGTGACAACATTATTAGCAAAGACATATGTTATCGTTAATAATAACTTTTTTACAATATTTCATTGCTAAAATTATGTCCTCATAATTTAAAATATTGTGACAAAAATTCAAAAAAAATTGGAAAGAAATAGGTGAAATAATTTTTTGCAAGTGTGAACTTTGACAATTTTTAAATTTTACAACCTAAGCTATTGGTTTTTCAACTTACGACTGAACTTTTATGTCTTCACTTTAAAACCTTATGCAAGGTGGAGTTCGAATTTTTTTTGAATATTCTTAATTACATGGATGAATATTATTGGAATATTCCAATTCAACAGGCCAGAAGTTGAAAAGTAAAAAACCTGCAAAGTTTTGTTTGTTAGTTGCAAAAACAAATAATTGAGGTAGCAAAGTGTAAAAATTCCTAAAGTTCATGTTGTAAAATAATATTCTCCCAAAAAATAGAGTAGTTTTTCTGTATATCATATATTATAATCTCCACTCAATGTATTAGGTTGAAAAACTAAATACCAACAATTACCTATTTTTTAAACCTATTGTTAACAATTAGTCCAAAACCTACATTAAAGAGGGCAGGTTGATTACGGAAGGGTCCTAATCCATGGTCAACATTTATATACATATATAAACTTAGTTGTGTAACTATACTAATGCTTGTGCCAAATATATCAAAGATTTTAGGTCTCATCAAAATGAACATTATAAGCCATATTATCTGTTTTTACATTTTTCAGAATGACTTAATGAAATAATTAATTTTATCCATCTTGTAAAATACAATGGGATTTAGTTAATTCAACATTAGTTTATTATACTCTATTGATTTTCACTTTTAAGATAATTTTTAATTAAGTGATCAATGTACCCACTATTTCTTATTATAGTTTTCTCTTTATAAAATTTTAAATATCACATGCGATCCTCCTTTTCAATAACTATTTAATTACAATATTTTACTCCCATAAGTAGCTTAAAACTTATCAAAACATCTATCCATTTTTTGATCATCAATTTAACTAATTAAAATTAGGCTTTTGAGTCTTAATTATAACTATAATCCTTATCCTTAACTTATGTCTGGACAACTATTTCATTTTTGAATTTTCTTGTCAACATATTGAATGTCGCTAGATCTGGAACTATATTATTCACTCAAATGTTGCCACATATTCTGTTAAGTCTACTTGCTTCAAATGATCAATTCAGATTCCCAATTATATGTTTGGGGAAATTTTAAGTATAAAGAAAACATAAGGGTAAATATGTAAATATTTTTGGAAATTAAACTTGACTTGGTCAAAATAATATTGAGCTTGAAATATATTTTTGAGTTCAATGATAAATAAAGTCCAAGACCAAAAATTCAATTCGAGATTTTCTCTAGAAATGTTAAGAAAATATCTTAGATATTATTGGAAGAAAACTTGTAAAAACTTCTAATGAGCTAGATATTTTGGAAAAAATTCTAGTGGATGAAATATTATAGCCACTAGATTAAATAAACTCTATTCATTGGTTAGGAAGTTGTCTTAGTATAAATCTAAGAGAGAATAAAAAAGAACATGAAAATACTTCACTGTATGGATTTTAGAAGTGAATTAAGAAACTCTTGCTGCTGCAACCCCTCTAAGTAAGATTTAAACTTTAAGCGCAAATGTGAAAACATCCATTTTCCGATATTGAAAACAAGCGGCAATTGATTCCTTCATACAAAGCTCGAGACAATTCGAATGATATCTGTTTTATTGTGTGAAACAAACCACAAAGTCCAAAATTAATCTATTGGAGGTGAAATAGAGACAAAACAAATACTTGACAACTATAAAAAATAGAACTAGTAAAAGTTATTTACAAATTGCCTAGTTTTGCTAGTCACATAAGCCACCAAATTTGTCATATTTCCTCCAATATATGTTGTCAGTCCTAGGTTAAATAAAATAAAAAAATATTGAATATCATTTCCCCATACTTTCAGCTTGCAAATCTCCATAACCAACAATAGCGAGAGCAGTCATAGACTAGTAAATTGAAGTTATATAGCAAATCCACATGCTGTTAATGGAAATTGGGCATTGCTTGACCAATGCATGTATTTTTTTTTTGAATCGTGAACAATGAATAACATTAAGGGTAACCTACATATAGAAATAAGAGACTTCAATAATTTGTATCTACATTTTTTTGATCACATGCAGTTATCTAACGAGGTAGAGTTGAACTTACTCAACTTACATATATCATCTTTGCACACCTAACCATTAAATAGTTCAACCTTGTAGCTTCTTCCAATTTGTTGTTAAAAAATAATAAAGAGACTGTTTTCATTTGAGCAGTGGTAAAGAGAAAAATATGGCATATTCAATATTAATTGTTGTAGATAAGAAATTATTTTTAACTCGAAAATAAGACACCAATTATTTTGATACGATAAAAGGGGAAGAAAGTTGAATATACTATATTCTTACAAAATACTTTGTGACGATCTTATTAGCAAGTTCAACAGTGAGTAAAGATATGACATCAAATAATAACCAGAAAGTCGCATTTCCGAGCAATTTTCTTTCAGTTGTGGACAAGATAATGCAATTTCTTTGTCCAAGTAAGCGACAATCCGAACTCAAATGCACACATACAAATATTGTATATAGCTATAAAAGTCTCCACGCTCTGTGATATTAATTCAAACTGATTTTAAAAAAAAACAGATTACAACAAAATCTTTTTTGACGACATTATTAGCAAAGACATATTATCATTAATAATAACTTGTTTACAATATTCCATTGCTAAAATTATGTCCTCATAATTTAAAAAAATTGTGACAAAAATTCAAAAAAAATTAGAAAGAAATAGGTGAAATAATTGTTTGCAGTGTAAACTTTGACAATTTTTAAACTTTACAACCTAAGCTATTGATTTTTCAACTTACGACCTGAACTTTGCTGGTTTTCACTTTAAAACCATATGCAAGGTGGAGTTAGAATTTTTTTTGAATATCCTGAATCGCATGGATGAATATTATTGGAATATTCCAATTCAAAAGGCCAGAGATTGAAAAGTGAAAAACCATAAATTTTATTGACATTCTTCCCAATACCCACCAAAATGTACAATTACATATTTTTGAAAACTCATGATAGTATAGAGAGCTGCAAATCCGTATTAGTCGTTAATTCATGTATTAATGCTAAAAACTGGGGTAATTATGTTTGTGCTTTAGATCATGTGCAGGAATTGCTTAAAAGGGAGATAGGCGAGGACGTGAATAAGGAAATAGGAAACAACTACATTGCAGAACCAACCAGGGGCCGTGCATGTACGCACGGGCAGCCCGTGCGTGTTGTCGTGAGAAAGTTGATTCACATAGAGGCTTAGTGAATATATCAGCTAACTGTTTATCAATTGAGATGTATTCCAAGGTGATGTCTTTCTTTTCAACATGATCTCTAATGAAATGATATCTGACATCAATGTGCTTTGTTCTTGAATGCAACACAGAATTCTAAGTGATTGCAATAGCACTAGTGTTATCACACATAATTGGAATCTCTTTTTCTTCAATATCATAGTCTCTTAGATGTTGTCTCATCCATAAGACTTGGGCACAACAACTGCCCACATCTATGTACTCGGCTTCAGCTGTGGATGTGGCAATTGAGTTTTGTTTTTTACTGAACCAAGAAACCAATCTATTTCCAAGCATCTGACATGTACCTGAAGTACTTTTCCTGTCAACTCTACATCCAGCATAGTCTGAGTCTGAGTAAGCAATTAGCTTGAATCCACCTTCCTTTGGATACCATAAGCCAACTTCCTGGCATCCTTTCAAATATCTTAGGATTCTCTTAGCTGTAGTCATGTGGCTCTCCTTTGGTGTAGATTGAAATCTTTCACATACACCTACTGCAAAGGTGATGTCTGGCCTGCTTGCTGTTAGATAGAGCAATGATCCAATGAGTGCTCTATATCTGGTTTGATCTACAACTTTGCCATATGCATCCATGTCCATCTTGACTGATGTGTTCATTGGAATTTTTACAGAAGACTTCTCTTCCATACCAAATTTCTTCATCATATCTCTGGTATATTTTGTTTGACTTATAAAAGTTCCATCCTTCATTTGCTTGACTTGAAGTCCTAGGAAGAAAGTCAACTCTCTCATCATGCTCATCTCAAATTTACCTTGCATGAGGTTTGAGAACTTATCACACAACTCTTTATTTGTTGAACCAAAAATGATGTCATCCACATATATTTGAACAACCAGCATACTCTTTCCATCTTAAATTCTGAAAAGTGTTCTATTAACTTTGCCTTTAGTGAATCCATTGTCAGTTAGAAATTAAGACAATGTATCATACAATGCTCTTGGTGCTTGTTTCAGTCCATATAATGCTTTCTTGAGCTTATATACCTTATCTCCAATAGTTTTCTGCTCAAAACCTGGAGGTTGTTCAACATAAACTTCTTCCTCTAATAGTCCATTTAGGAATGCACTTTTCACATCCATTTGATACACAGTGAAGTTCTTATGTGCAACATAAGCAAGAAACATCCTTATTTCTTTCAATCTTGCAACATGGGTAAATGTTTCATCAAAATCTATACCTTCTTCTTAGCAATACCCTTTCGCTACCAATCTTGCTTTGTTTCTTACAACAGATCCTTCTTCATTCATCTTGTTTCTGAACACCCATTTTATCCCAATAACATTTTGATTAGTTGGCCTCTGCACCAATTCCCATACTTTGTTTCTTTCAAACTGATTCAGCTCTTCTTGCATGGCTTGAATCCAATGTGTGTCCTCCAATGCTCAAGACACATCTTTGGGCTCTATTTGGGAAATAAAACAAGTGAACATAGCTTCATGTTGTGATCTGGATCTGGTTCTTATGCCATCTCTAACATCTCCAATAACTAACTCTGGTGGATGATTTCTCAGCCATCTCACATCAGGTTGAAGTAAGTCTGCTGGATTAATTTTGTCTTGCGGCCTACGTTGTCTTGGAATGACTCTTTCATCTGCATTCAGTTGTAGACTTTCCAACTGTCTCTGAGATTCAACTATCTCATCTTCATCTGGGTTGATTGCTCTTACTTCAGCTTCAACGTATGGACTCTTTTGTATAGTTGGCTGATTCAGCTTATCAGCTAACTCTTCAATGTCTTCTCCATTTACATTAGGTTCATCAAAGACCACATGGATAGTCTCTTCTGTAACCATAGTCCTTTTGTTCAGCACTCTATAGGCTTTGCTCTCAGCTGAGTATCCCAAAAAGATACCTTCATCAGCTTTAGCATCAAAAGCCTTTAAGTTATCTTTGCCATTGTTATGGATGAAACATTACATCCAAATATCCTGAAATATCCAACATTTGGTTTTCTCCTGTCCAAATCTCATAGGGAGTCTTGGTCAGTTGCCTGTTGATCATGCATCTATTTTGAGTATAGCATGCTGTGTTAATGGCTTCAACCCAAAATCTCTTAGGCAATCCAGCTTCAGCTAACATGGTCCTTGCAGCTTCCTTAAGAGTTCTATTCCTTCTTTCAGTCACTCCATTCTTCTGTGGAGTTCTTGCAGCTGATAACTCATGAGCAATCCCATTCTTAACATAATACTGAGTTATTATCCCATTGACAAACTTAGTTCCTCTGTTAGATCTTATTTATATAATGGTTTGGCTCTTTTCATTTTGAACTCTTTTTATCAGCTGAGGTAACTTCTCCAAAGTTTCCTTCTTTTTACACATGAAGATTGTCCATGTATATCTTGAATAGTCATCTACTACTACCAAAGTGTATTTCTTTCCACTTATACTGGCTGGCTCAACTGGA
Source organism: Rehmannia glutinosa (assembly GCA_016081115.2). Taxonomy (NCBI): domain Eukaryota; kingdom Viridiplantae; phylum Streptophyta; class Magnoliopsida; order Lamiales; family Orobanchaceae; genus Rehmannia; species Rehmannia glutinosa. Next base: position 33,731,258 of record CM071934.1, on the reverse strand, counting down.
CCAAATAAATCCATATGCAACAGATGTAATATCCTTGTTGAAGAAGGACTTGGCTTATCCTTGAATGAGGATTTTATTTGCTTTCCCATCTAGCATGCATCACATACACTCTCTTTCTTGTATTAATCGAGTCCGCAATCCTTCTACAAGACGACTCCTTGCAAGCTTGTTGATTGTCTTGAAGTTTAGATAACTCAACTTCTTGTGCCACAACCAACTTGATTCGGCTGTGCTCTTTGCTAGCAGACAGGTGCTTGGTGTAGCAGTAGACCAATCTACTACATACATATTCTTCTGTCTTGATCCTTGTAGCACTATTTCATTTGATTCAACATCTTTGATCTGGCACACTCCCATATTAAATCCAATATTGTAGCATTTATCACAGAGTTGGCTGATGCTTAACAAGTTGAAGTTGAGGCCTTCAACATAAGCAACATCTGCGATTTCCAATACTTTCTTCTTGATGGACCATGTGCCTTTGATTTCCCCTGGAGCTTCATTTACTCCAAATATGACTTTTGCACCTCTAATCTCCTTGAATCTTGACAGGTTTTTCTTGTTTCCTATCATATGTCTGGAACAACCACTATCCATGTACCAGGTTCCTTGGCACTCAGCTGTTCCTTGAACCTGCAATCAAGGAAATCAGTTTTTAGGTACTCATACTTGCCTGGGTCCTGGGGGGTTAGTGCGATAAGATGATCCAACCAACCTATAGCCAAATGACTTGACTTTAAGAGTTTGTCATCTATCAGTGCCATAATCATAGTGCACATTAGCAAATTGCTTGGGAGTTTTAGGTTCATACATCTATCTCTTTTGTATGTATGGCCGTGTTTGTGTTTTAGCAATTGCTTTTTTGGGATAGTTGTGAAATTTCTAAGTGTAGTGCTTGGGTGCATATGTGTGTTGATAATAGTTCTTTTACCTTTGGAATGACCTTTGTTGAGTTTTAGGTCTTTGCAATCTAGGCTTGTATTCCATAGGTCTTTGCTGATATTTCACATTATTCCAATCAACATAGTTTGGGTAGTTTCTACCATTCCCAACATGTGTGTTTCTCTGATGAAACTTCAGGGATTTTTGGTAGCTCTGTTTGCTTTTCACAGAGTATTTTTCGCTTGGAGTTCTCTGAGGAACTCGGCTGAATTTCTTCTCAGCTGTCCTCTCAACATACTCAACTGGCTGTTTTCATTTCCCTTTGTATCCAAGGCCAGCTTGTTTGTGATTGTGCTTTAGAGTGAATGTGGGTGCAACATTTGGTGTTTTTTATTTTTGAGGTTCTTCATTACTTGAAGATCCTTTTTCCAAAATCACTCTTGGAGTTTGACTGTGCACAAAGGAATTGAATCCTATGCCTGTCTTATCTCCACATTCTTTTTAACTCATGATAAGATCATCCAATGATTTGGATGCCTTAGTAAATGAGGCAATCACATTTTTGAGATTTTTTTCCCTCTTTTCTATAGCAGCTAACTCTGTTATGATCTTGGCATTTTCAGCCTTCAGCTTAGTGTCCTCATCAGCTATGTGACTCAAAGTACTCAACTCTTTAGTCAGCTGTGAGTTTTGGCTTTTAAGCTGGCTGTTTTCCTCAATTAGAATTGTGTGTGAGGATTTATGTGTTGAAAATCTTTGATCATTTTGCCTAATGAATCATAAAGATCAGTGGGTGATGAAGTGTGTATATCACAATCACTATCACTTGAATCTGAATGAGATGAGTTAGAGTGTACCTCATCTTCTTGATTTGGTTGATCTTGTTCTTTAGCCATAAGGCAAATCATAGCCTCTTCTTCAGAGTCACTTGAGTAGTCAGCTTCACTACTCTCTAAGTCTCCACGCGCTTCTTTAGACTTCATTTGTCTCGTGATCTCGTGAGCAACATGGCTTTCCTCTTTTCTTGTCTTCTTTCCCTGAAGGCTTTTCTTTTTTCTTCATTTATGTATTTGTTGACTGGTGGATAGGAACAATGAACTGCAAAATGTCCTGGTTGTCTGCAGTTCCAACACAGGTTCTCAGCTCTTTGATCAGCTCTTTCTGTTCTTGAATTATCAGCTCTCTGATATTCAAATATTTGATGTTCAGTTCTCTTGGGTGGCCTGTCTTCCCTTGACTTGGAAGGAGCTGAATGTCTTCTGGAAGTTTCACCCTTGTTTCTTTTATAGTTCTTATTAAAGAACTTGTTGAATCTTTTAACCATCAGGGCAATTTCCTCATGGTCTATGACTTCCTTGGGTTCAAATCTCTTTCCATCATTGGCTATCAGTGCAGCTGTCTCCTCTTGCTCTTTTCTTCTCAGCTCAAACTCATACGCTTTGAGGTCTGAGAACAGCTCTTGATTGGATGTTTTTGAGAGATCCATTGAATGTCTTAGAGTCATAACCTTCATTTCCGATTCAGCTGGGAGGCTTCTCAAGATCTTCATACACATTTCCTTTTGTGTATATTCCTTCCCAAGAGCTGAAAGCTCATTTGTGATTTCAGTAAATCTGGCATCCAGCTGATCCAAGGTTTCTCCTGCGAGCATTTTAAAATTTTCTAATTTTTGAACAACAACCGTTAATTAGTTCTCTTTGATTTGTTCCGATCCTTCACAAATTAAGGTTAGCTTGTCCCAAATCTCTTTAGCAGATTTGCAGGATTTGACTTTGTTGAACATGTATTTGTCCAACGTCTTTTAGAGTATATCTTTGGGCACATTGTCGGAATTGTATCTCTTTCTATCTTCATTGGTCCACTCAGTCCTTGGTTTTTCAACCATGGCTGGTCTTGCTTTCAAAGAACAACTTGTTCTCCTTCTCCTTCAAGTGCGCTTTCTTCTTCTACGATCGTGTTCACTTTTAGTATTTGCAGTGGCCCATCCTCTATCACAAGCCACATTTTGTCATGTAATGCGGATAGATGAGCCTGCATACGAATTTTCCAATCATCAAATTCTTCAACAGTGAACATAGAAATGCGTGTCAAATTTGCTTCCATGATAATAACTTTGCTTAAAATGAAATTTGTTGAAAATATAAGTGTTTAAAAATCTTTTTGAAAAGATAGAGATCTAGTTCAGTAACCAGTGCGGAAGGCTCAATGAACCAACCGCTCTAATACCACTTGTAGGACCCAAGGGGAGTGAGTAAGGTTTAGAGGGGGTGTTGAATAAACCTTACCAAATTTTTGATTTTAGTCCTTTTAAAATTACAACAGAGTTGACTCAGATAGCTGTGTCCTTGTGGGATAACTAAGTTGGTTATTTAGCACAATTAGCCACTCGGACTCGATAGATTTGTTGATTGAATAACTTCTTTGTTTAACCTAAACTTAACTTGGATGGTTTTATTTTATCAGCGGAAGACTTAACACCCTTGAATTGATTTTAGCTTATTTTAAACACTTTATTCTTAGCACTTAGTTATTAATCAGTTGGATAGCAAATATGATTCTTACAGCAGATATAAAGTAAATATGCAGAAATATAAATGTGCTGAAAGTAAATGACACAAATGGATTTTGGAAGTGAATTAAGAAACTCTTGCTGCTGCAACCCTTCTAAGTCAGATTTAAACTTTAAGCACAAATGTGAAAACATCCGATATTGAAAACAAGCGGCAATTGATTCCTTCGCACAAAGCTCGAGACAATTCGAATGGTATCTCTTTTATTGTGTGAAACAAACCACATAGTCCAAAATTAATCTATTGGAGGTGAAATAGAGACAAAACAAATACTTGACAACTATAAAAAATAGAACTAGTAAAAGTTATTTACAAATTGCCTAGTTTTGCTAGTCACATAGGCCACCAAATTTGTCATATTTTCTCCAATATATGTTGTCAGTCCTAGGTTAAACAAAATAAAAAAATATTGAATATCATTTCCCCATACTTTTTTTTTGAGCTCACAACATAACCTTGTCTACAAATCCATAAGGTAGAAGATTATGAAAAATAACAATAGCGAGAGCAGTCATAGACTAGTAAACTGAAGTAATAACGCGAATCCACATGCTCTATTAATGGAAATTGGGCATAGCTTGACCAATGCATGTATTTTTGAATCATTATACGATAATAATGAAAGTAAAGTGAACAATGAATTACATAAAGGGTAACCTACATGTAGAAATAAGAGACTTCAATAATTTGTATCCACATTTTTTTGATCACATGCAGTTATCTAACGAGGTTGAGTTGAACTTACTCAACTTACATATATTATCTTTGCACACCTAACCATAAAATAGTTCAACCTTGTAGCTTCTTCCAATTTGTTGTTAAAAAAGAATAAAGAAACTGTTTTCATTTGAGCAGTGATAAAGAGAAAAATATGGCATATTCAATATTAATTGTTGTAGATAAGAAATCATTTTTAACTCGAAAATAAGACACCAACTATTTTGATACGACAAAAGGGAAATAAAGTTGAATATACTATATTTTTACAAAATACTTTGTGACGATCTTATTAGCAAGTTCAACAGTGACTGAAGATATGACATCAAATAACAACCAGAAAGTCGCATTTCCGAGCAATTTTGTTTCAGTTGTGGACAAGAAAATGCAATTTCTTTGTCCAAGTAAGCGACAACCCGAACTCAAATGCACACATCCAAATATTGTATATAGCTATAAAAGTCTCCACGCTTTGTGATATTAATTCAAACTGATTTAAAAAAAACAGACTACAACAAAGTCTTTTGTGACGACATTATTAGCAAAGACATATGTTATCGTTAATAATAACTTTTTTACAATATTCCATTTGCTAAAATTATGTCCTCATAATTTAAAAATTGTGACAAAAATTCAAAAAAAAATTGGAAATAAATAGGTGAAATAATTGTTTGTAGTGTAAACTTTGACAATTTTTAAACTTTACAACCTAAGCTATTGATTTTTCAACTCACATGGATGAATATTATTGGAATATTCCAATTCAACAGGCCAGAGGTTGAAAAGTGAAAAACCATTAATTGTATTGACATTCTTCCCAATACCCACCAAATGTACAATTACATATTTTTGACACATGTGTAAAAATAAAAATAAAATAGAAATAATCAACCAATTGCAAATTGAAAAAAAAAAAACAAGTATGTCGAATCTATACTCTTTGCCTTTGCCTCTCCTCAAAGATCACCGCCCAAAAACCGTGCCTCTGTCGCATCTGTACCCGTACCTCTCTATTATGTAAAACACACCATAAAGACAAAAATTGATAAATTGAAGGCCATTTAGAAAGAAAACAGATACTTGACAACTATAAGAAATAAAGGTAGTAAATGTTACTTACAAATTGCCTAGTCTTGCTAGTCCAGCCACTAAATTTGTCATATTTCCTCCTACATATGCTATCAGTCCCAGGTTAAACAACATAAAAAAAATGCTGAATAACTTCTCCAATGGATTTTGAGCGTGTAAATCTCCATAACCAACTGAAGTTGAAGTAGTCATGGACCAGTAAACAGAAATAATATACTGAATCCATAGACTATGTTCATGGAAATTCGGCATAGATTGTCCGATCCATGTGCGCAACCAAAAAAATGAGTTGAAAAAAGAGTAACCTACATGTAGAAATAAAAGACTTCAATAATTTGTATCCACGTTTTCTTGAAACCACATATGGTTATCTAACGAGTGTGAAATGGACTTACCTATATCAACTTCACACACCTAACCATAGAATAGTTCAAGCGTGTATCTTTTTCCAATCTATTGTTGAGAAAGAATAAAGAGATTGTTTTCATTTGATCAGTGATCAAGAGTGAAATATGGTATATTCGATGTTAATAGTTGTAGATAAGAAATCATTTTTACCTTGAAAATAAGGCACCAACTCTTTTCAAACGCCAAAGAGGAAACAAGTAGAATATGGTATATATTCGAATATTCATTCGGATAGCAAGTTGAACAGGGATCGAAGATATGGCATCACATAACAACCAGGAAGTCGCATAATTCCTAGCAATCTTCTTCCGGTTGTCGACAAAAAGATGCATTCTTTTGTCCAGGTAGGCGACAAAGAAGGTATGGACAATATCAATGATGAAGAGTACATTGATAATAATGTCGATGATAGCGTGAGGTCCCTCTGGTTCAATAATGAAACCGAACTCAAAGGCACACACCAAAGTGTTGTAAACAACTAGAATAGTAGGTTGAGTTTAGAACCGTTTGTCCAAACTTTGTAGCTCTTGGAGCCATTATCTAATTTGTTGATTGTTGCTGAGAAATTGGAGCAACTTGCTAATGTTATTGGTCATACAATCATCTTTGAGCCATAATCTGTAGTTATGATTGCGAAAATAATATTTAGGAAGCATTAAGTATTCTGAAGTTCCTTTCTAAAATTGAGGTTTTCTTTTATGATTGTAGATGGACAAACGAATTTAGAATGGTTTGAGTTGTTTTATTATGTTATGAAGATGATTCAGATATGAAGTTATGTTTTTATATGTCCAGAATTGAGAAAGATAATTGGTTAGATTTGGTTAATGGGGTTAATGCCTTTTAGAGAATTATTTTGGAGGAATCTTAGTGAAGCTACAAAGATTAACACTAAATGAATAAGTAAATGACAAAAGTTATTGATAAATTTGAAGGGAAGCCAACAATGATCAACCACAAGAATATTTTTGAATAAGTCCAAAAGGAATCTACGTATGATTAATTTGGTGATGATTTGTGAAGTTTTGGGTGCATTGCACATGCATAGTCCACTTTATGTAAAGTCGTAATTCTCAATGCTTGGCTTCTGAGAGATTCATTTAATTTGTTGATCTATTTTTTTCTTTTGTATCTAGTCCTGGAAAGGACATAATATGTTAAGGTAACTAAAAAGGATTGGGTAACTTGCTGGTTTTTTAGCAAGACATGGAAGAAATCCGAATGCCACCTCACTATTGATGTTAAATATGTGTCTTCAAACTGTCTTTAAGTTTAAGAGATATCTATTAGTATATTTGTGTGTATATAATGTATTTTGGTCATAATACGTATATATTGTGGTGAGAAGTTGTCATATTGATTATGTAATAGATTACAAATCAGGAAGGATGCTATAATCAAAATTGCTCAACCCACTGCAAGAAAAGAATAAAAATCAAACAAAACGACATTACTGGCACAAAGAGCATATAACAAGAACATGAAAACACATCAACACACACACATGACAACCACTTCCAAAAGCGTTTGAATTCATAACAAAAGGAATAGAAAAATTATTAGCAAAGACATATGTTATCGTTAATAATAACTTTTTTTATAATATCCCGTTGCTAAAATTATGTCCTCATAATTTAAAAGATTGTGACAAAAATTCCAAAAAAAAATGGAAAGAAATCAGTGAAATAATTGTTTGCAGTGTGAACTTTGACAATTTTTAAATTTTACAACCTAAGCTATTGGTTTTTCAACTTACGACTTGAACTTTGCTGGTTTTCACTTTAAAACCTTATGCAAGGTGGAGTTAGAAAATTTCTTGAATATTCTGAATCATATGGATGAATATTATTTCTTCTTCATTAATGCTTTCCATTTGCTTGTTCATGGTTTTCTTTCAGGGGCAATTTTAAGAATATAAAAAAACATATTTTAGTAATTTAGAGTGTAAATTTTGTAATTTGCTACATTTATATATTATTTGAATTTTTAGTTATGTTAGATATAGTTTTAATTGCTTGTTTATATATTTTTCATTTAAAAAAATGTATTACATAATAATTGGTATATTAATATATTATTATATACAATATAATAAGAAAATTTTATTCTTTTTATCAAACTAGTTAGACTTGCGGTTGAATCGTAAACAACTAGCATGACCAATTTTATCACCGGTCCAATTTTTAAGACACTACATTAAAGTACCAACTTCTCCAAGAACCAAGTTCACAAGGGTCGGGTCGGACATGTTTATGAATCGTTGTTTTACGGCAGGCCTAAATTCTAATTTTTTAAACCTAACCTTAACAATTAGTCCAAAGCCTATATCTAAGAGGGCAGGTTGATTAGGACAAGGGCTCTAAGCCCATGGACAATATTTATGTATAGACTATTCACTATACTAATTAGGCTTCTGCCACCTAAATCAAGATTTTAGGGCTCATTAAAATGCACATTGTAAGGTCATATTATCTTTCAGGATGACTTAATGAAAAAATTAGTTTTATCCATTTTGAAAAATGCCATGAGATAGAGTTAATTCAACATTAATTTATAATATATATTCCGTTGACCTTCACTTTTAAGATAATTATAAATTGAGTGATCAAAGTGGCCACAACCCACTACTTATTAGTTTTCTCTTTATAAAATCTTAAAAATCACTTGATAGCCTGACCCACATTTTCAATAAATCTATTAATCCAATTATGTGGCATTACTTAGTGATTTTCTTAATCAACAAACAAAAAAAAATCTACTTAGATGTTTGTTTTTTTGGTTTTCTCCTATACAGTTCTACTTAGAATTTATCTAGAAAAGTCTTATGAAAATATCTTAGATATTATTTGTAAGAAAGCTTGTAGAATATTCTAGTGAGGTAGTTATTTTAGAGGATGATTATAGTGGATGAATTATAGCCATTAGATCAAATAAATCCTAGCCATTGGTTAGGAAGTTATCTTAGTATAAATAGGGGTGTCTTGATCATTTTGTAATAAGCCAAATTTGAGAAGAATCAATATAAGCAAATATTTCTCCACCAAAAACTTTCTTACCTTTCTTAGCATAAATAACCTCCCCTCCTACAAAGAAAAATAATCACTCTTCCAACTTCCAATTTCTAAATAATCCCTTTTCTAAAATTGAGATAACCATCATCCAATAAAGTGGTATCACAGCCACAAGATCCCTTGTGGTTTACATGATATGTAGAGTCATAAGACAAGACTACACTATCCCAAACTCAAAACGATAATTTAAAAGATTCAAGAAAGAGAGATAAGAAAGCTCTCTATCTCATCTACTTTGGATGATGATGGTTTCGAAAAGATCTCAAGTGCAACTACCGTTAAGATGCATGGGAGAAGCTTCAAACTTCTCACTTATTAGTGCCCACATTTTCAATAAATATATTAATTCAATCATGTGGCATTACTTGATTTTCTTAATCAACAAACAAAACAAAATCTACTTAGATGTTTGTTTTTTTGGTTTTCTCCTACACAATGCAAAAAGACTGTCCTTGCTTTAATTAACCAAAATAAAAAAAAGTTACCTGTAGCGGGCATCATATGGTGACAGACTATGGAGTCTTTGCTTCACCTCTACCTGATCATCCATTTCCTGCACCTCTATTTTTTGTGCAAGAGGCTATATTGCTGCTTCCTCGATCGGATGGCTAAATAAATAAATGGACAAAAAATAAGTGGTGACCGCATTGTTCATCTTACTCTCGTTTATCCTCACACAAACGAAATTAATTTGACAAAAGATAAACAAATGACTTTACAGTAAAGAAAAAGCATATGAGGATTCAATATCTGAATCTTCCAACCCTTGTCGCTAAACTGAGCTCCATAGACATATTAAGTGGAGTTTGAAGGCAGCCATCTTAATACCCAAGAGACGCTAGCTGTAGAACAAATGAGAAGGTTCAAAAGAAATTAAGAAAAAAAATGGAGATACAAAACAATAACACTACACAGCCACACAACATGGAATTGGAATTAAATCATTAACCCTTTCTATTTAGATGAGCAACAAAGTCCGATACACCTGCGCACAAAAATACATTTAGATGGCCGGCCTCAGGTGATATTGTCAGGGCATATAAAATATGCCACAACCTAAGTATTTCAATCGTCCATCTTCCTAATATTTAAATGATAGGAAAATTTGGACCAAAAAGGTACATCAATTAAAATCAAGGCCCTAAAGATGATTTCCTGCAAAAGATGTTCATATGAAAAGTAACGAGTATTTCTGTGTTGTTTCGGACACCATTAATTATTACAAAGAAAACAAAATATTTCTCAATAAAAAATCAGCTTTCCAGATACATTTTATTACATGTCAAAATGTAAATGTTCACTAAACCCAGCCACCATAATGGATGTAACTAATTTATGATTGACCAGTCATCCCATGAGTGGGAATGATGGTACCTGTCGCATGGTTGTTGTTAACATTGCCACTCTGATGGAAACATCATCAGGTCATTATATCCTGAACCAAGACGTGAAATGTTTAAGGTTTAAAGAAATAAAAACTTTAGGAATCATAACAACAGTTTCACTAAATTTTCAGTGTCCAGATAGAAAATGACTAGAGTAGTCATCATTGTCTACATGATATTAAGGACTATAAATAAAGGTATAGTATAAGTAGCTTTATGTTTGTCCGCTACTAATTTTTTTGCTATTTGTTCTATTCGGACTCTCTAAGAAATGAACAAGAATGAAACACAGATAAACCGCCACTAATAAACATATTACGAAATAATTAAATAAGAGACAGCGCTGAAAGAAGTTATTTCTAACCAACACTCGAATTCGATGTGGGAAAATAAAAACTCAAATGTATAAATTTGCACCCTGTTTAAGACTCAGAGGTCTCAAAGGAAACTGGTTGAGCTTCTGTCTTTACAGGGCAGAAGAAGAGAAGCATTCAGTCACACGTGATAAAGGCCGAAAAGGCAAGGTAAAATGTAGAAGTATATTCAGAGTTGGCAAGGTAAACAACTTTTCTCGGCGAAAAGGAAATTCTGATAAAGGCCGTTGCACAAGCTATTCCTTCTTATGTAATGAGTACGTTTCTATTGCCTTTATCTCTTTTAGAAGAACTTGGAAAAATATTAAATTCTTTTTGGTGGGGTAATGGTAAAGATAGTTCGAAAGGAATTAAATGAATGAAATGTAATAAAATGTGTGTTCGTAAGGAGGAAGGTGGTTTGAGATTTAGAGATTTATTTTTCTTCAATATGGTTCTCTTGGGTAAACAGGGTTGAAAATTTATCACAAATCCGGATGCTTTAGTTAAGAGGATTTTCAAAGCCAAATATTTTCCAAATGGGGATTTTCTTAATGCAAAACTAGGATCATGTCCTAACTTTATTTGGAGAAGTATCTGTAGTTCCCAAGTAGTGCTAAAAAAAGGAGTGAGATGGAGAATTGGAGATGGCTCTCGGATTAAAGTGTGGGAGGACCCATGGATTAGAGATGATTCGAATTTCGTATCTCTACACCTACTCTTCCTGAATTTGAAATCTCCGAGTTAAAGACTTATCGATCCCAGGATCTATTTACAATGGGATATTGAGCTAGTGAATGAGATATTTAATGAGAGGGATACTCTACAAAATTTTTTGAATTCCCTTTGAATAGTATGGCTACTGAGGATCACATGGTTTGGAATTTCTCAAAAAATGGCCAATACTTGGTTAAGAGTGGATATAGAATTGCGTTGAATGTACACAACCAAGATAGAAGAGTTGTATCTAGTATGTGGAAAAATTTATGAAAGTTGAAGGTTCCCCCAAAGGTGAAACATTTTGTTTGGAGGGTATGTACGGACAACATTCCTACGCGTAGTAATTTATCAAGGAGACATGTTGTGGTGGATTGTAATTGCGTTCTCTGTCATGTTGATTACGAAACAGGATGGCATGTTTTCCTTGAGTGTACGATCAGCAAGGGTGTTGGGAGAAGGCTGGTTTGAAGGAGATGATTGTTGCTTGGAGTGTTAATGCTGAGTCCATGAAAGATTTTGCGGAAAATATGCTGAGACACCAGGATGAGTGGATTGTTGCAAAATCAATCAAGATACAGTGGAGTTTATGGAAGGAACAAAATGAAGTGTTATGGAACAAGAAACACAACTCTTTAGCCGGGGTGATAAGTGTTGTAGTATCTGTGCTTAGCAAGCTGGTGTGCTGCTAACTCCATTTGTTCGTATGGAGGCTTTAATGATGCAGTACAACAGCAACAAGTAGATGGAAACCTGCTGACTTCCCATACTTTAAGTGTAATGTGGATGCTTCATTATTTAGAAATAAAAACTCCACAGGGATCACAATGGTGGTTCGAGATGATAGAGGGGAATTTGTTGTCGCGCGTACAATTGTAATCTGGGGAATATACGAAGTGCGTGAAGCTAAGGCAATTGGGATTAGAGAAGCCGTATCGTGGACAAAAAACTTGGGTTTCCAACAGTTAATTGTCGAGACAAATGCAAAATACGTAGTGGACGCACTTGCTAGTTTGGAGTTTGGGATTTTGGAGTTTGACAACATCTTGAAAGAATGTCAGATTTTATTACAAAGTGAACCCGCCTTTTCGATAACTTTTGTTCGTAGAAATGGCAATAGGGTTGCTCATACACTAGCAAATGAAGCATTTTGTTTTGATAGTCCATTTGTGTAGAGTTCTCCACCCCTTGTATCTTTTTTTTTTTTTTTTTTTTTGAGAATGTTGTATCTTGAGCTATCTCTTGGATGATTTGAGTTATTAATAAAAGTTTGTGTTTTTCTCAAAAAAAAAAGTATGAAAAATGTCCATTAAATTACTACGCCCAAATTTAATGAAGAAGGAATGTATGTGTACGCGTATATATCAGGTTTTATCTCTTCGATGCATTCTTATTTGATAATTTTTTTGTGCTCTATGTTGAAAATTCGATTTCTATAAAGCTCTTGCCGGCTACTGATGGAGCATTCTAATTATTTTATCAAATGCTTGATATTAGCGTTGCTTTTAGGTATGTTTTGTTAATATATTTTTGAAGCTTCATTTTATTTTCTATTGTAATAAATTAAGAGTACTTCCATTTTTGTTAGATTCTACATTAAAATATGGGCAAATCTCACTTTACCCCCTATACTCTCATTGAATATCACTTAACCCCCTATACTCTCATTGAATATCACTTTACTTTCAATTGTATCACTTTACTTTCAATTGTATCACTTTACCCCCTTGTACTACCAATTTGTATCACTTTACCCCCTTTTACAATTAAAATATCTTTTAATACTTCAATTCATTTATTAAATGACCTAATTATCCCTACTATTATTTTAATTTAACCATGGGATCAAACACACACACACACACACATATATATATATATATATATATATTTTGGACAACTTATTTTCTATTTACTAAAATTAATATAGTTCCTATTAAATAACTATATTGTAGGTTAATTTTTGCAAATTAATATATTCATATATTTTTTTAATAATAAATCTAAAAATTATGTATTATATAGTAAAATAATATTTTTTATTCAAAAATTAATCACTAAAATGACTATTTTTTTCTATTTAACATAGTTTTTATTTATGATTATTGAATCAATAATTTAAAAATTACTAATAATATTTCACACATTTAATAAATTCGTATTATATATATTATACAATTTTAAGTTTACGATGAGTAATAAATTAAAAGTATAAATGTATTAGATAATAGAAATTTTCTATTATATGTTAATATAATAGGGACTATATTAAAGTTAAATAATTAGCAACTAAATGTAAAATATAATAGACTTAATATTAAGTGTTAATTAATCAAGTTGTGAAAATTAATTTTGCAAATAAATACAAGTTTATTAATATTAAATACTTTCAAAATACTTTTGTTATTTAACAAAACTAATAGGTAAGGATAAATTGGTCATTTTGTTTTATTATATGAGCATAAAATAATGTTTTAAAATTCATAAGGGGGTAAAATGATATTAATTAACAGTATAAAGAGGTAAAGTGATACAACTGAGAGTACATAATGTTATTTACAAATTGCCTAGTTTTGCTAGTCACATAGGCCACCAAATTTGTCATATTTTCTCCAATATATGTTGTTAGTCCTAGGTTAAACAAAATAAAAAAGTATTGAATATCATTTTTCTATACTTCCAGCTTGCAAATCTCCATAACCAACAATACCGAGAGCAGTCATAGACTAGTAAACTGAAGTAATATAGCGAATCCACATGCTCTGTTAATGGAAATTGGGTATAGCTTGGCCAATGCATGTATTTTTTGAAACATGATACAGATAATAATGAAAGCAAAGTGAACAATAAATTGCAAAAAATGTAACCTAATGTAGAAATAAGAGACTTCAATAATTTGTATCTACGTTTTTTTAATCATATGCAGTCATCTAACGAGGTTGAGTGGAACTTACCATATCATCTTCGCATACCTAACAATAAAATAGTTCAGCCTTGTAATTTCTTCCAATTTGTTAAGAAAAATAAATTTGTTGCTAAGAAAGAATAAAGAGACAATTTTCATTTGATCAGTGATAAAGAGTAAAATATGGCATATTCAATATTAATAGTTGTAGATAAGCTACAACCCGAACTCAAATGCACACATCCAAATATTGTATATAGCTATAAAAGTCTTCCACGCTCTGTGATATTAATTCAAAGTGATTTAAAAAAAAACAGACTACAACAAAGTCTTTTGTGACAACATTATTAGCAAAGACATATGTTATCGTTAATAATAACTTTTTTACAATATTTCATTGCTAAAATTATGTCCTCATAATTTAAAATATTGTGACAAAAATTCAAAAAAAATTGGAAAGAAATAGGTGAAATAATTGTTTGCAGTGTGAACTTTGACAATTTTTAAACTTTACAACCTAAGCTATTGGTTTTTCAACTTACGACCTGAACTTTGCGGGTCTTCACTTTAAAACCTTATGCAAGGTGGAGTTCGAATTTTTTTTTGAATATTCTTAATTACATGGATGAATATTATTGGAATATTCCAATTCAACAGGCCAGAAGTTGAAAAGTGAAAAACCTGCAAAGTTTTGTTTGTTAGTTGCAAAAACAAATAATTGAGGTAGCAAAGTGTAAAAATTCCTAAAGTTCAGGTTGTAAAATAATATTCTCCCAAAAAATAGAGTAGTTTTTCTGTATATCATATATTATAATCTCCACTCAATGCATTAGGTTGAAAAACAAAATACCAACAATTACATATTTTTTAAACCTATTGTTAACAATTAGTCCAAAACCTACATTAAAGAGGGCAGGTTGATTACGGAAGGGTCCTAATCCATGGTCAACATTTATATACATATATAAACTTAGTTGTGTAACTATACTAATGCTTGTGCCAAATATATCAAAGATTTTAGGTCTCATCAAAATGAACATTATAAGCCATATTATCTGTTTTTACATTTTTCAGAATGACTTAATGAAAAAATTAATTTTATCCATCTTGTAAAATACAATGGGATTTAGTTAATTCAACATTAGTTTATTATACTCTATTGATTTTCACTTTTAAGATAATTTTTATTAAGTGATCAATGTACCCACTATTTCTTATTATAGTTTTCTCTTTATAAAATTTTAAATATCACATGAGATCCTCCTTTTCAATAACTATTTAATTACAATATTTTACTCCCATAAGTAGCTTAAAACTTATCAAAACATCTATCCATTTTTTGATCATCAATTTAACTAATTAAAATTAGGCTTTTGAGTCTTAATTATAACTATAATCCTTATCCTTAACTTATGTCTGGACAACTATTTCATTTTTGAATTTTCTTGTCAACATATTGAATGTCGCTAGATCTGGAACTATATTATTCACTCAAATGTTGCCACATATTCTGTTAAGTCTACTTGCTTCAAATGATCAATTCAGATTCCCAATTATATGTTTGGGGAAATTTTAAGTATAAAGAAAACATAAGGGTAAATATGTAAATATTTTTGGAAATTAAACTTGACTTGGTCAAAATAATATTGGGCTTGAAATATATTTTTGAGTTCAATGATAAATAAAGTCCAAGACCAAAAATTCAATTCGAGATTTTCTCTAGAAATGTTAAGAAAATATCTTAGATATTATTGGAAGAAAACTTGTAAAAACTTCTAATGAGCTAGATATTTTGGAAAAAAATTCTAGTGGATGAAATATTATAGCCACTAGATTAAATAAACTCTATTCATTGGTTAGGAAGTTGTCTTAGTATAAATCTAAGAGAGAATAAAAAAGAACATGAAAATACTTCACTGTATGGATTTTAGAAGTGAATTAAGAAACTCTTGCTGCTGCAACCCCTCTAAGTAAGATTTAAACTTTAAGCGCAAATGTGAAAACATCCATTTTCCGATATTGAAAACAAGCGGCAATTGATTCCTTCGTACAAAGCTCGAGACAATTCGAATGATATCTGTTTTATTGTGTGAAACAAACCACAAAGTCCAAAATTAATCTATTGGAGGTGAAATAGAGACAAAACAAATACTTGACAACTATAAAAAATAGAACTAGTAAAAGTTATTTACAAATTGCCTAGTTTTGCTAGTCACATAAGCCACCAAATTTGTCATATTTCCTCCAATATATGTTGTCAGTCCTAGGTTAAATAAAATAAAAAAATATTGAATATCATTTCCCCATACTTTCAGCTTGCAAATCTCCATAACCAACAATAGCGAGAGCAGTCATAGACTAGTAAATTGAAGTTATATAGCAAATCCACATGCTCTGTTAATGGAAATTGGGCATTGCTTGACCAATGCATGTATTTTTTGAATCGTGAACAATGAATAACATTAAGGGTAACCTACATATAGAAATAAGAGACTTCAATAATTTGTATCTACATTTTTTTGATCACATGCAGTTATCTAACGAGGTAGAGTTGAACTTACTCAACTTACATATATCATCTTTGCACACCTAACCATTAAATAGTTCAACCTTGTAGCTTCTTCCAATTTGTTGTTAAAAAATAATAAAGAGACTGTTTTCATTTGAGCAGTGGTAAAGAGAAAAATATGGCATATTCAATATTAATTGTTGTAGATAAGAAATTATTTTTAACTCGAAAATAAGACACCAATTATTTTGATACGATAAAAGGGGAAGAAAGTTGAATATACTATATTCTTACAAAATACTTTGTGACGATCTTATTAGCAAGTTCAACAGTGACTAAAGATATGACATCAAATAATAACCAGAAAGTCGCATTTCCGAGCAATTTTCTTTCAGTTGTGGACAAGATAATGCAATTTCTTTGTCCAAGTAAGCGACAATCCGAACTCAAATGCACACATCCAAATATTGTATATAGCTATAAAAGTCTCCACGCTCTGTGATATTAATTCAAACTGATTTTAAAAAAAAACAGATTACAACAAAGTCTTTTTTGACGACATTATTAGCAAAGACATATTATCATTAATAACAACTGCCCACATCTATGTACTCGGCTTCAGCTGTGGATGTGGCAATTGAGTTTTGTTTTTTACTGAACCAAGAAACCAATCTATTTCCAAGCATCTGACATGTACCTGAAGTACTTTTCCTATCAACTCTACATCCAGCATAGTCTGAGTCTGAGTAAGCAATTAGCTTGAATCCACCTTCCTTTGGATACCATAAGCCAACTTCCTGGCATCCTTTCAAATATCTTAGGATTCTCTTAGCTGTAGTCATGTGGCTCTCCTTTGGTGTAGATTGAAATCTTTCACATACACCTACTGCAAAGGTGATGTCTGGCCTGCTTGCTGTTAGATAGAGCAATGATCCAATGAGTGCTCTATATCTGGTTTGATCTACAACGTTGCCATATGCATCCATGTCCATCTTGACTGATGTGTTCATTGGAATTTTTACAGAAGACTTCTCTTCCATACCAAATTTCTTCATCATATCTCTGGTATATTTTGTTTGACTTATAAAAGTTCCATCTTTCATTTGCTTGACTTGAAGTCCTAGGAAGAAAGTCAACTCTCCCATCATGCTCATCTCAAATTTACCTTGCATGAGGTTTGAGAACTTATCACACAACTCTTTATTTGTTGAACCAAAAATGATGTCATCCACATATATTTGAACAACCAGCATACTCTTTCCATCTTGAATTCTGAAAAGTGTTCTATTAACTTTGCCTTTAGTGATTCCATTGTCAGTTAGAAATTAAGACAATGTATCATACCATGCTCTTGGTGCTTGTTTCAGTCCATATAATGCTTTCTTGAGCTTATATACCTTATCTCCAATAGTTTTCTGCTCAAAACCTGGAGGTTGTTCAACATAAACTTCTTCCTCTAATAGTCCATTTAGGAATGCACTTTTCACATCCATTTGATACACAGTGAAGTTCTTATGTGCAACATAAGCAAGAAACATCCTTATTTCTTTCAATCTTGCAACATGGGTAAATGTTTCATCAAAATCTATACCTTCTTCTTGGCAATACCCTTTCTCTACCAATCTTGCTTTGTTTCTTAAAACAGATCCTTCTTCATTCATCTTGTTTCTGAACACCCATTTTATCCCAATAACATTTTGATTAGTTGGCCTCTGCACCAATTCCCATACTTTGTTTCTTTCAAACTGATTCAGCTCTTCTTGCATGGCTTGAATCCAATGTGTGTCCTCCAATGCTCAAGACACATCTTTGGGCTCTATTTGGGAAATAAAACAAGTGAACATAGCTTCATGTTGTGATCTGGATCTGGTTCTTATGCCATCTCTAACATCTCCAATAACTAACTCTGGTGGATGATTTCTCAGCCATCTCACATCAGGTTGAAGTAAGTCTGCTGGATTCAGCTGTCTTGCAGCTACGTTGTCTTGAACAGCTCTTTCATCTGCATTCAGTTGTAGACTTTCCAACTGTCTCTGAGATTCAACTATCTCATCTTCATCTGGGTTGATTGCTCTTACTTCAGCTTCAACGTATGGACTCTTTTGTATAGTTGGCTGATTCAGCTTATCAGCTAACTCTTCAATGTCTTCTCCATTTACATTAGGTTCATCAAAGACCACATGGATAGTCTCTTCTGTAACCATAGTCCTTTTGTTCAGCACTCTATAGGCTTTGCTCATTTGAGTATCCCAAAAAGATACCTTCATCAGCTTTAGCATCAAAAGCCTTTAAGTTATCTTTGCAATTGTTATGGATGAAACATTACATCTAAATATCCTGAAATATCCAACATTTGGTTTTCTCCTTTCCCAAATCTCATAGGAGTCTTGGTCGATTGCACGTTGATCATGCATCTATTTTGAGTATAGCATGTTGTGTTAATGGCTTCAACCCAAAATCTCTTAGGCAATCCAGCTTCAGCTAACATGGTCCTTGCAGCTTCCTTGAGAGTTCTATTCCTTCTTTCAGTCACTCCATTCTTCTGTGGAGTTCTTGCAGCTGATAACTCATGAGCAATCCCATTCTTAACATAATACTGAGTTATTATCCCATTGACAAACTTAGTTCCTCTGTTAGATCTTATTTATATAATGGTTTGGCTCTTTTCATTTTGAACTCTTTTTATCAGCTGAGGTAACTTCTCCAAAGTTTCCTTCTTTTTACACATGAAGATTGTCCATGTATATCTTGAATAGTCATCTACTACTACCAAAGTGTATTTCTTTCCACTTATACTGGCTGGCTCAACTGGACCAAATAAATCCATATGCAACAGATGTAATATCCTTGTTGAAGAAGGACTTGGCTTATCCTTGAATGAGGATTTTATTTGCTTTCCCATCTAGCATGCATCACATACACTCTCTTTCTTGTACACTGAGTCTGGCAATCCTTCTACAAGATGACTCCTTGCAAGCTTGTTGATTGTCTTGAAGTTTAGATAACTCAACTTCTTGTGCCACAACCAACTTGATTCGGCTGTGCTCTTTGCTAGCAGACAGGTGCTTGGTGTAGCAGTAGACCAATCTACTACATACATATTCTTCTGTCTCGATCCTTGTAGCACTATTTCATTTGATTCAGCATCTTTGATCTGGCACACTCCCATATTAAATCCAATATTGTAGCATTTATCACAGAGTTGGCTGATGCTTAACAAGTTGAAGTTGAGGCCTTCAACATAAGCAACATCTGCGATTTCCAATACTTTCTTCTTGATGGACCCTGTGCCTTTGATTTCCCCTGGAGCTTCATTTACTCCAAATATGACTTTTGCACCTCTAATCTCCTTGAATCTTGTGAGTTTTTCTTGTTTCCTATCATATATGTCCGGAACAACCACTATCCATGTACCAGGTTCCTTGGCACTTGTTTGTTCTTGAACCTGCAATCAAGGAAATCAGTTTTTAGGTACTCATACTTGCCTGGGTCCTGGGGGGTTAGTGCGATAAGATGATCCAACCAACCTATAGCCAAATGACTTGACTTTAAGAGTTTGTCATCTATCAGTGCCATAATCATAGTGCACATTAGCAATTTGCTTGGGAGTTTTAGGTTCATACATCTATCTCTTTTGTATGTATGGCCGTGTTTGTGTTTTAGCAATTGCTTTTTTGGGATAGTTGTGAAATTTCTGAGTGTAGTGCTTGGGTGCATATGTGTGCTGATAATAGTTCCTTTACCTTTGGAATGACCTTTGTTGAGTTTTAGGTCTTTGCAATCTAGGCTTGTATTCCATAGGTCTTTGCTGATATTTCACATTATTCCAATCAGCATAGTTTGGGTAGTTTCTACCATTCCCAACATGTGTGTTTCTCTGATGAAACTTCAGGGGTTTTTGGTAGCTCTGTTTGCTTTTCACAGAGTATTTTCTGTTTGGAGTTTGCTGAGGAACTCGGCTGAATTTCTTCTCAGCTATCTTCTCAGCATACTCAACTGGCTGTTTTCATTTCCCTTTGTATCCAAGGCCAGCTTGCTTGTGATTGTGCTTTAGAGTGAATGTGGGTGCAACATTTGGTGTTTTTTATTTTTGAGGTTCTTCATTACTTGAAGATCCTTTTTCCAAAATCTCTCTTGGAGTTTGACTGTGCACAAAGGAATTGAATCCTATGCCTGTCTTATCTCCACATTCTTTTTAACTCATGATAAGATCATCCAATGATTTGGATGTCTTAGTAAATGAGGCAATCACATTTTTGAGATTTTTTCCCTCTTTTCTATAGCAGCTAACTCTGCTATGATCTTGGCATTTTCAGCCTTCAGCTTAGTGTTCTCATCAGCTATGTGACTCAAAGTACTCAGCTCTTTAGTCAGCTGTGAGTTTTGGCTTTTAAGCTGGCTGTTTTCCTCAATTAGAATTGTGTGTGAGGATTTATGTGTTCAAAATCTTTGATTATTTTGCCTAATGAATCATAAAGATCAGTGGGTGATGAAGTATGTATATCACAATCACTATCACTTGAATCTGAATGAGATGAGTTAGAGTGTACCTCATATTCTTGATTTGGTTGATCTTGTTCTTTAGCCATAAGGCAAATCATAGCCTCTTCTTCAGAGTCATTTGAGTAGTCAGCTTCACTACTCTCTCGAGTCTCACGCTTCTTTAGACATTTGTCTCTCAAAGATCTCCGATAGAGCCAACATGGTTTTCCTCTTTTCTTGTCTTCTTTCCCCGGGAAGGCTTTTCTTTTTTCTTCATTTATGTATTTGTTGACTGGTGGATAGGAACAATGAACTGCAAAATGTCCTGGTTGTCTGCAGTTCCAACACAGGTTCTCAGCTCTTTGATCAGCTCTTTCTATTCTTGAATTATCAGCTCTCTGATATTCAAATATTTGATGTTCAGTTCTCTTGGGTGGCCTGTCTTCCCTTGACTTGGAAGGAGCTGAATGTCTTCTGGAAGTTTCACCCTTGTTTCTTTTATAGTTCTTATTGAAGAACTTGTTGAATCTTTTAACCATCAGGGCAATTTCCTCATGGTCTATGACTTCCTTGGGTTCAAATCTCTTTCCATCATTGGCTATCAGTGCAGCTGTCTTGGGTACAGCTGTCTCCTCTTGCTCTTTTCTTCTCAGCTCAAACTCATAGGCTTTGAGGTCTGAGAACAGCTCATGATTGGATGTTTTTGAGAGATCCATTGAATGTCTTAGAGTCATAACCTTCATTTCCGATTCAGCTGGGAGGCTTCTCAAGATCTTCATACACATTTCCTTTTGTGTATATTCCTTCCCAAGAGCTGAAAGCTCATTTGTGATTTCAGTAAATCTGGCATCCAGCTGATCCAAGTTTCTCCTGCGAGCATTTTAAAATTTTCTAATTTTTGAACAACAACCGTTAATTTGTTCTCTTTGATTTGTTCCGATCCTTCACAAATTAAGGTTAGCTTGTCCCAAATCTCTTTAGCAGATTTGCAGGATTTGACTTTGTTGAACATGTATTTGTCCAACGTCTTTTAGAGTATATCTTTGGGCACATTGTCGGAATTATATCTCTTTCTATCTTCATTGGTCCACTCAGTCCTTAGTTTTTCAACCATGGCTGGTCTTGCTTCAGCAACAACTTGTTTTCCTTCAGCTGCAGCTGCTCTTCTTACAGTCGTGTTCACTTTTAGTATTTGCAGTGGCCCATCCTCTATCACAAGCCACATTTTGTCATGTAATGCAGATAGATGAGCCTGCATACGAATTTTCCAATCATCAAATTCTTCAACAGTGAACATAGAAATGCATGTCAAATTTGCTTCCATGATAATAACTTTGCTTAAAATGAAATTTGTTGAAAATATAAGTGTTTAAAAATCTTTTTGAAAAGATAGAGATCTAGTTCAGTAACCGGTGCGGAAGGCTCAATGAACCAACCGCTCTGATACCACTTGTAGGTCCCAAGGGGAGTGAGTAAGGTTTAGAGGGGGGGTTGAATAAACCTTACCAAATTTTTGATTTTAGTCCTTTTAAAATTACAACAGAGTTGACTCAGATAGCTGTGTCCTTGTGGGATAACTAAGTTGGTTATTTAGCACAATTAGCCACTCAACAGACTCGATAGAGGTGTTGATTGAATAACACTGCTGTTTAACCTAAACTTAACTTGGATGGTTTTATTTTATCAGCGGAAGACTTAACACCCTTGAATTGATTTTAGCTTATTTTAAACACTTTATTCTTAGCACTTAGTTATTAATCAGTTGGATAGCAAATATGATTCTTACAGCAGATATAAAGTAAATATGCAGAAATATAAATGTGCTGAAAGTAAATGACACAAATGTTTTTACAGAGGTTCGAAGATGGGGTAATTCTTCTACTCCTCTCTTCTCCAACTCTTGAAGGAATCCACTATGTAACAGATCAGTTTACAACGTGGTGAACAGTCTAGAGACAGCCTTGATCACATAGCTGGATTCTCTTGCGACTCAGCTTCTTCACAGGGCAGCTGCCTTGCTACTTCAGCTCACTTCCCAAGCTCTTGGATTTGATCACGAAGCCCTCCAACAAACTTGATACTGGTTTGACCTTGAACCTTCCTACAATTCTTCTTGGAAAGTAGACCCCTTTTGATTCTCTAAAGTTTCCTCTTCAACAGATTTGAAGTTGTATTTCCTTCACAACTTGTGTTGGATCGATTTTCTTCGAATGTTCTTGAGAATTTGCAGGTTAGATGCTAGAATAATGCTTGCTTGTTCGTGGTTCAGGTAACTTCTTCTCAGTAATTTCCTCAGCCTTTTATAGTGCACATTTGAAATTTTGTCCGTTGAAGAGATAGGCTAATTTCAAATGTCACTTTTATTCGTTGGCTTGTCTTGTTGCAGTCCTTGATGTTGACATTTCCTCGTATTAAATGTCTTCACAACAATGCAGGTGCCTGACACAAGGTGCAGTGTTTCCCATTGGTTTATTCCTTTTGCACAATTGTGGGACTAACACTTTAGACCTGACAGCTTTGACATATTACTATATTAAGTAATATTCTTGACTTTAATCAATGGATCTAAGTCATTTGTCTTGACTAGACTGTTGTCTTTAACCCCAGGTGACTTGAGTCAGCTCCAATCTTTGGATAACTCAACTGTCACTTCAACTTTGAGACTTGGCTTCTTGAGTTGACTTGACTGATACTTCTCACAGTTGTTTCTCAGCTGATAGTCCTTCAGTCGAGTCCTTGGCTTCCTTCTTGGCCATACTCAGCTGACCTACAACGGAGTCTTCAATCCAGTCTTCAGTTGACTTCTTGTATTTCTTGGCATAGCTGACTTGACTCAGCTTTTTCAGCCCTATCTATTCCAATACAAATTACAAGAAAAATGGGGTGCCAACTTCCTAGTTTAAGGTTTTACATGGTATCATCAAAATCTATTAAATAAATTTCCTAACACTAATCAATATATCTGACCCCTACAGATGAAATAAAAAATGAAAATCATCAGATAATAAACGGTCATTTGCATTCGAGTATATTGACATTCTTTCCCGTTCTAAAGCCTGAAAGTCTCAAACGTTTTTGTTGTTCATTGTAGTTCCGATTTTTGCAAGTGCTGCTAAATCGGAATAGTAAAGTCATTGTATCTTAGAGATGAGCGCGGGAACCGTAAGCACTTTGTATACGGGGTGTTTTTCGTATTGCGGAGATTGAATCTAATTCAGGCCTCGACTCAACCCAAACACTTAACCATATTCTGAAACAAAAATCTTCCTAAATTTACCCAACAATCGCAAGACGAAAAATACGTTTCTATTCAAGATGATGGCTTCAGTTTCATTCACTCTGATGGCTTCAGTTTCGTTCACTCTGATGGTTGCTGCTCCTGCTCACGGCGGAAAGCCATCCAAGTTCTCTGGCATCGACTTCAAATACTGGCAACGAAAGATGCTCTTCTACCTCACGACCTTGGCTCTATCCCGGTTTCTGAAGGAGGACCCCTCTACCATTGGAGATGAAGAAATCGACAACCAACGAAAAATCGCTGTGGATGCTTGGCATAACATCAATTTTCTGTGTCGGAATTACATTTTGAACGGGTTAGACGACACCATCTATAACGTCTATAGTTCGTTCAAAACATCCAAGGAGTTGTGGGACTCTTTGGAGAAGAAATATAAAACAGAAGATGGCGGCACAAAGATATTTGTGGTCTGTAAGTTTTTGGATTATAAGATAGTTGACACCAAGACGGTGATTAACCAAGTGCAAGAAATTCAGATCATACTTCACAACTTAGTGTCTGAAGGAATGATTCTGAGTGAGTCGTTCCAAGTGGCTGCGATTATCAAAAAACTGCCGCCATCGTGGAAAGATTTTAAGAACTACCTTAAGCATAAATGGAAGGAAATAGGGCTTGAGGATTTGATAGTTCGACTTCAGATTGAAGAAGACAACTGGGATTCCGAATGAAAATCGATAATTGTGGGGGTGTGACCACACTTTTATGGAACACCAGTGGAGTTTCTGTTGCATTTTTTAAATGTAACAGAAGGTGTTTCCAAAAGTGTTGTGGGAACAAAAACACAATTGCATGAAGAGTTGCCCAAAGTGTTGTAACACTAGAGGTAGACACACTATCAATTGAAATCCGAAGTGTTACTAAAGATGTGATAACATCAAAGGTCACACACCTTGTAACATGTGTTAATGGAGTTGTTGAAACTAAGGTCTGAAATCCGTTAGAACGAGATTATTGGGACAATGTTCTAACATAATAAAAGGAAAATGGCCGAGAGCCATAAAATTTCTGGATAATCTTGTGTTGAACAAGGATATCAGAAATTGTAAGGAGGCTTTACTTTTTAGCAAACTACATAAAGGAGAATACCTTGAAGTGTGGGGGTGCTTTGGCTAATGTAGAAGCAACCAAGAAAATAATTTAGCATTCTTGATACAAATGATGGTACGATAATTAAATCGAGAAATGTTGTATTTATTAAATGTGTCTTTTCTTGCAAAGGAAAGAGGTAAGTCTAGACATTTTTGTCAAAACCATAATACCAATAAACAGTTCATTTCGAATGGGGTTATTTCAGTTGACTACGTGAAGTCAAAGGAAAATCTTGCGGATCTGCTTACAAAAGGCATAAATCGAGATCAATTGTATAAACTGTTAAGGGGAATGGATTTAAAATCCACAAACTAAAGAATATTCATAGCGGTAACCCAACCTTGTGAATTGGAGATCCCAAAACCTTGGTTCAATGGGACAACTAAGTTATGAATGTTCAGCTGAACACTTGGAAAATGTGTTAGCTCATTCTCGAAACATCCAAGTGAATGAAAACCTGCTGAATGTGGTGAGGTTAAGTTTAAGACTTTTAATGATTCCTATGCCGAAAGGTGGAGTATGGTATGATACTCTTCAATAGGAGATCACCTATATAAGTGAAGTAATGACCGCTTCAATGAAACACCTATGAATCTAAGATATGGTCCATAGCCGAAATGGACACAACGTGTGAACAACAAGTGTTAGAATTGTTATTGTGTAAGTACTGTTGTCTCGGTTTACACAAACGACTGAGTAGTTCAAGACATCGCGTCACTAAGCAACCAGTAAATCCGATAGTATTTTACTAAGGAAGGTTCAAAGCCATAAGCTACATATCCCGATGCAAAAATAGTTAACCGAGACTTTCAAGATAATCTGCATACACGTATGCACTAATTTCATTCATGTGGGGGATTGTTGGAATTTGGTTGCAAAATGGGTGTTGACCCGATTTTGACAAAATAATTAAGTGGATTCCATTAGTGAAAAATGGAATTAAATTATTTGTAAAAACTATACTAAAAGAGTAGATGAGAATAGTATTTGGAATTCTCAAAACCAATTCAGGGTGAATGAGAAATTAATGCTAGAAGTTAGCCACTTAATACTAGAAAATGGTATGGAAAATGGGTAATATGGGGAAGGAGAAATGCTCCATCCCATATAGGAAGAGGAGGCAAAGTTTGCTCACTTTATTTATCTCAAGTTGGACTTATGGGTTTAGGACCTTGGTGGCACCCAAGTTTTTAAAGGGGTGAGGACCTACATGCTTGTGGGTTTGGTTTAAAAGCACAAACGCGTGCGCACGCCGCCGCACACCCGCCGGCCTACCCAGCTCGGCCCGGCCCAAGTCCGGGTCGTGGGTCGTGGGCCTGGGCTTTGGCTTCAAGGTCCTTATTCTTTTTTGACCAAAAACCATTAAAATTAATAATTAGTTAATTTTAATTAATTAATTAACGGATTTCCATTTGAAGTGCTTCGCATTAAAGCACGGGAGGACGCACGGCCCGTGCGTCGAGTCATGCGTCAAGTCGAACTTGTTCGCATCCGAGCATGGGCGGACGCACAGCCCGTGCGTCGGGTCGTGAGTCAAGTCCAGACTTTGTCATTTTCATTCGCATCCACGCACGGGCACACGCACGGGCCGTGCGCCTGGTTGTGCATCAATGCGAATGGCTGAACAAATGCGCTTGTTCGGTGTAAACATGTCTTTTCGAGCAGAAAAAGACATGATCTTTCCATACGGACACCTTGTTGCCTATATGTATTTTACCCCTGTAGATGAAATAAAAAACGAAAATCATCAGATAATAAACGGCCATTTGCATTCGAGCATATTGACATTCTTTTCCGTTCTAAAGCCTGAAAGTCTCAATCTCTTTTGTTGTTCGCTGTAGTTCCGATTTTTGCAAGTGCTGCTAAATCGGAATAGTAAATCGTTGTATCTTAGAGACAAGCGCCGGAACCGTAAGCACTTTGTATATGTTGCGTTTTTCATCTTGCGGAGACTGAATCTAATTCAGGCCTCGACTCAACCCAAACACTTAACCATATTCTGAAATAGAAACCTTCCTAAATTTACCCAACTACGAATGATGGGCGCGAAACCCGTTCAGAAGAGCCACCGGTTCACGGCGGCAAGGAACCTAGTTAAATGATAAGGGACGGCGGGTGATAAGAAAAAGTAAAATTAGGAGAAGAAAGAACCATATGTATTTCAAATTATTAACTCTTTTTCATATGTTATTTTATGAGTTAGTTAGAACCATTTGAATCCTTCTAATTGAAAAATAAAGTTCCAGTTCTTTTCTAAAACCAGTCAATCCACAGTCAATCCAAACAAAATTTAATAGAGCTAGTCTCCGGTCAGACCATCTAACGGATCTAGATCCGTTAGACGGGTCTAAATATCCTATCTATTTCACAGACTTGACCCGTATCCACGAAAAAAAAACTGAAGTGAAATTACAAACCAGGCACCCCTGCAAAAACAGATCGTTTCGCTTCGTCGAGATTTGTTCTTCGTACTCCGTTTGGTACAACGATCTGAAATTCTCGAATAGGAACTGGTCGATGTCGGAGAGCGTCACGGCATCGCCACCGCCTTGATTCTCCTTGGCCTCGATGGCATTTTGGTGCATCTGCAACTGCGCATTGAGGAATGGATTTGTTTGTTGGAGATTCTCATTTTTTGGGAGGCAGACTTGAGGGATTTCTGAATATGATTTGACATTTTTTTTTTCCAAATATTTAATCAATGGACAACACCAACCTGAAAGGAAAAATGGCGATGGTTGGTGATGGCTCGTGGTGATGATGCATGCAACAGTGGGTGGATGAAGAAGAGGATAAAGATGAACTTGGATACGGGTTTGTGGTGGCAGTTTAGGGAATACAAGTATTAGTATCAGCTAATACTTTTACGTAGAAATACTAATACATTTTTTAAGAAAAACTAATACTTTGCAGAAGTACTACTAAAAATACTCTCTAGGAAATTACTAATACTTTTTCGAGAAACTAGTACTAATACTTTTCGAGGAACAACTAATACATTTCTGGAGTATATTCATGAGAAATACTAAAATACTCTTCAGAGAACTACTAATACATTTCAGAATAACTGCTAATACTTTTTAGAAGGACGACTAATACTTTTCGGATGATTTGTTAATACATTTCGGGAGAAAAAATTAATTATATTCAGGGAACTACTAATACATTTTAAGAATCGCTAATACATTTTAGAAGGACGACTAATACTTTTTTAAGGATCATTTGTTAATATATTTCGGAGAAAAATTTAATTTATTTCAAGGAACTACTTATACTTTTTCGAAGAACTACTAATACTTTTGGAGGGATTGCTAATACATTTCAGGAGTATATTTAGGAGAAATACTAAAAAACTCTTCAGGGAACTACTAATACATTTCAGAAGAACTGCTAACACTTTTTAGAAGGACGACTAATACATTTAAGAAGGACTGCTAATACCGATACTCCCTGAAAACTACTAAAACACCACTGCTAATATTACGAAAATACCACCGGATCTGCGGGTCAGATCCGTCTAACAGGTCAGACCCGTTAGACGGTCTGACATGAGTTTTTGTGAATTTAATAATATTTCTTTGCTATAAACCTATGTAAAAGAGGGTGTAGGGGCCAAATCCAAGTTGTCCAACTTGATAAAAGCCATAGTTGGATCTTACTATAAAACTGATAATAGATTTCCTATCTATATCAACGGTGGTAGCCCATATTCGATAAGGTGTTGCCAAATTCTAATAATATTATAAGGCTATCGATATCACTTTCATTCTAATTTCATCAAGCACTGCATCATATATAACTCTAGCGGAAGTATAGGGTGGCACTACCTATAATCTTGGTAACATTTTATGCCCTAATTTGATTAGATGGTCACGTTGTTCAACTTGAGGAATCCTCTCAAATCTGTTAATTTGGATTCTTGACATTATGAAAAGATAGATAAAAATAAATGGATATATGAGAAAATTTTGGATTGAAAAACTTGTATTAAAAGTTCAAATGGATAGTTAGTGGGCTAAATCAAATTCAAACTCATTCAATTTAGATTGTACTCATTTAAGTTGGACTATGCAAATAAACATGGCCAATTTGCATGAGCCCGTTTCTCCTATTCTATTTTTTTTATTACATATTTTCTTCCACTGTTCGTATTAGATGAATAACATGTGTACAATTATAACATGGTCTTGTACACGTAACATTCATTCGATACAATGGAATATGATGAAGTGGAAGAAGAAATCACAGTCCACCTATACCTTCTTTGAGATGCTATCCTCCCTTTTAGTCTCAATTATTAAAGCTAGATGATGATGATGATGATGATGATGATGATGATGATGATGATGATCATAATAATAATAATAATAATAATAATAATAATAATTAAGGAGGTATCCGAAAGAATCAAAGCCATCGACAACCAGATGGGATCTTCTATTTTAGGATGGTGTTTCATCTCCTATTCTACCACACGGATGATTGCCACGTGTATAGAAGTTACCATATTAAACCCCCACAATTTAGGCATGATATTTATGCTCCAAAATTAATATGGTAACTTTTATACACATGACAATTATCCGTGCAGTGGAATAGAAGATGAAACATCTTCCTGTATTAGAAAATCCCATCCAATCCATAACATGGCTTTAATTTTCTCTGGTTTAACGGCGTACCGATCTAACCATATTCATCAATAACAATAAAATGACACCGATAAATACATTTGTTTTTCTTATCTAAATATGTGTATAGGTTGTTTCCTTTTCTTTGCCTTTTCATTTCTCTTAGCATAACCAACAAATCGAATCAACGGAGACGCCATCCATGTTGAACGGATGGAACATACACTTTCAAGTTTCAACAATTTTTGGAATTGATTCACAGGACAAGATCAATTAGACAAATTTAGCTATTGGTTACGCGTATGTATTGTATTTGGACCATTTGGAAACCAGA
Organism: Rehmannia glutinosa; assembly: GCA_016081115.2. Taxonomy (NCBI): domain Eukaryota; kingdom Viridiplantae; phylum Streptophyta; class Magnoliopsida; order Lamiales; family Orobanchaceae; genus Rehmannia; species Rehmannia glutinosa. The sequence goes on along the minus strand of CM071934.1, from coordinate 33,700,821 downwards.
AATAATACCATTTTCAAGGAAAAGGTATTTAATTTTGACCACACCTGCAATCTCGTCAAGGTTAGAGTTTGGACATGTTTACGATCCAAATTACCTCACCTCCAAATCTACTCCTTTTTTCAGATTGATCTGAAATGTATATATTTTCAGTAGCCTGAAATAGATCTAGTAGCAATGGTCACACCCCTACTGTGCTCCTTTAATGAACTTTTTTGTCTTACAAAAAAATATTGATTTTGTTTGAATGATTTGGTCAGTTACGGCGTATGAACGTATTTCAAATCGGCCGGCCTAACATAAAGTATAAATAGGCATGCGTAAAGTATTAAAAGGAAGTACGAAAGAGATTTTTGTTTAGTTTTATATCTTGATAATTATAGTTTTGAGATATTGAAACTACTTAACCATGCATCTTCTCTGGTCGAGTAAACATTATTATTCCTAATCTATCTATATCTATCTATACCTATTATAAAAGTGTGAATAGGTTTTAAGGTTTCTTAAAAATTTTGATTTGCCAAAAATGTCATCATGGTAAAGTTAGCTTTAAGGGTAATTAAGTAGTTTTTCATATTGATTCTGATTTTATTTGTTTAATAATATTGACAAGTGTCTCTTTATATTCCAAACCCTTCTTATATGATTTATTTCATTTTTAATTATTAAAATAATTTAAATTTTTAGATAATATTTATTTTATATTATACTAGATATCAAGAGCTTTCTAACCATATCTCATAAGCATATATAAAAGACTTTATATGTGATAATTTTAGCCATTTAAAGTTGAGTGCTATGTAAAATACACATTTATAATATCTTTCTTTAATTTTCTAAATAATTAAATACATCAAAAAAGAAAAAAGAGAATGAATTTACAGCAAAATGAAGAGAAAAAATAAAAAATATTTAATATTATTTTATTCAAAATAAATAGGAGGACAAAATACATTTTTTAAACTTCACTATTGGTTGAGAATATTAATACTATAATAAATTTATCATCTATAACACACTCTAAATTGTGAGATAATATTATTTTTGGTTGGAGTAAATGATACATTTTGTAGGTATGGGAAGATGGAAATTCGCGACTATTGAAAATTTCAAGGAATTTTATGTTCTTCCCATAAAAAATAATTAGTTTTTAATATATATATATATATAAGTTAAATATAAATTTTTACTAAAATTTTGGAATAAATACTATTTTGTTTCTAAGATCTATTCATTAATCTTTATGTATTGTTTTCCGTAATAATGGATATACGGTTCAACATGATTTAGATTCAATTATTAGTTTATTTTATTCATGTATTCTTTTGATAATAAAAAACTCGATCATTGCGACAATGTAAAGTTAAATTTGCAAAACAAATATATTATAAGTACACACTCTAAAATTTAAAAATAAATTAAACTTAGCTAAGAGTTATGTGTTTGAAATTAATGAAATAATATTTTAAATGTCAAAGTGAAGTAGATGAGATGAGTAATATTTGTTTAATTTTTATCCACAACTGTATATTTATAATTTTTTTTTACTTTTTTAAGGGTTGGCATATATATATATATCTCTATTGTAAAACTAAATAAATAAAAAATGAAAGAAATATAATTTTACAGCAAAAATTACAATAATAATATAAAACAGTTAATACTAGGAATTTTGAGGCTAAATTGAAAATTGAGAACTAATAATTCTTTAACATTTATTTATGCACCTATTTTTTTTTATGGATGCACCATTTGAACTTTCAAATCCTATAATTTAGATTCTTTTAGCAATTTTAATAATATATCATTGTATATTCTTTTAGTAAATACGCCCAGTAAATATGATAATAAAAACATGAAATTAACTATAAAAGATACTTAAAAGGATAAATATTTGTTCTCAAACTTAACGAAATGCAATTATAAATTATATTTTAATATTGAGGTATAGAGAGCAGGAAAATTTATTTTTTAAATTTAATTTTATTTTTCTTGGCATAATAAATTTTTAATTAATAGGATGAAAAGTCTAACAAGTTTGGATAAAAAAAGAAAATAAGTTATTTTATTGTAGCAAAATAATTTATTTTTAAATTATAAATAAGAAGTCAATACTTTTAATAATTTTATTATATTTTACATATCAGGGATTTTAATTTAGATTGAAATTATTGTTCCTATTTAGTCTTTCTATTTTATGGTAGTTTTTTTATTTATTACTTATATAGAGGTGTATTGGTTGAAACAAACTGCATCAATAAATAGACATTGATTTAAAAAAATAACAACTAATATAATAAATTAAAATAGATTCAAATAAAATACAGTTAAAATGGTATATATGTATATATATATATATACTATTGTAAGAATGGTAGAAGAAATATTGAAGAAAAATCACTTACATATGTACATTTTAACATGTATGTACTTAGCTTTGCTTAAAACTTACATACACCCTTAATAAATTATATAATTTTAGGTAAAAAGATATGTATTATATTATATAAGTAGTGAAATAATCTAACTTAACAAAAAAAAATATAATATAATATGGAAACAAGAATCAAAACCTGAAAATTTAAAGAAATATATATATATACATATATATGCTAAGAAAAACTAGAAAAAAACATAATATGACATTTATATCATAAGGACATAATTTATAACCTACATGTTGATATGCTAATTATCTTTTACTTAAAAAATATTGTATTAAGTTATGCACAATAAGTATAAAACTTACTTGATATTTGAATTTTAGGCGGCGACCACAACATTACATTTGAGTGAAAAAATTTATCAAAAAATTTATTTATGGATCAAAGTAATATATTCCTTCTTATTTAAAAAATAAACATGATTTTGAAAATAAATTGTTCATTATGGATTAAATATTAATTTCATTAACAAAAGTAATTAATTTTAGTCACCTTTAAATCTTGAGTCTCTTTGAAGATATAAGCACTATACTTTCATTTTCATATATAAAAAAATAATTATGATTTTGATCTCACATTTTGTAATGTACATATATATGCATTATTAAGTAATAATTTAAATTTTGGTCAGACGTTGTTTTCATAGTTATGCATTTTAAAACATGTCCCTCTCTTTAACAATTTAATTTTAAAATGTATATTTTTCAAGTGCAACCAAATTTTATCGTAAATGTTAAATTAACAAAGATCTAAATAGTATTTTTCATGTTTTTCTTCTAAATTTTACTATGACGGACATACCATTTTTTAATCATCTTAACGTTTAACCTTTTTTCTTATTTTTTTTTCATATTATATTTTATTTTATTAAATAAAATTCTATCCATGAATAACAATATACATACATACAATTAATAAATAAAATTTTTTAATGGAATATCAAGAGACAAAAAAGAACAACAACATCAAATTCATAATCTGGTAAAACTGATTTAATATTAGGTCGAAGATTTAAATTTATAAAAATATTTATTTTTAACATTTTAAGCATTCAAATACATGCATTATACTTTTGTGAATTGTGTTGTAAATTTTATGCTACATTGAAAGATGTTCACCGACAAAGATAAAATGAATAAAATGAATTTTATTATGTTTAAGACAATAAAAATATAGCATATCGATTTTTATATGATGTTTTTCCGATTTTACAACAACAAAAAAAAGTAATAAATTGAGACCTATATTTTGCTCGAAATTATCACATGCATAAAACATGACAACTAAAAAGTGAGGAGGTTTTTTGTTATGCCATTTTTATAAAAATGCTATAGCTTAACCTATGTTTTACGGTTATTTGACACACTTCTGGATTATTATATTCTATATTCTATACTTTTGTTGTAAAACTCTGAATGATGGATTATACTTTGGATATGCTCAATTGGATGGATTTTTAGAAGGTAAAGTGATTTTTTTGAAAGAAAACAACATAAAAGACGTAATTGAGGTTCTTCATATAATTTATTCGATGTACTCATTAATAGTTTTTACTGCTATTAAATTTGTCATTACTATATTACATAACTAATTTTTGATACAAAAATTAATTAGAATAACAATTAGTCACATCAGCACACTCAATAATAAAAAATTATGTGGAAATAATAAATTTATGATGTCGTGCATACTTTTAATGATAATAGAATAGAGCATAAATATTGTTAGACACTCAATAATTTTGATTTCTATGATGTGGTTCTGTCGTTTATTTGATATATAAATGTGACTATTCATCAAACTGAATCAATTTATTGACTGTTTTCAATTATAATTGATTAGTCTATTTTATCTTCATTTCTGTTATATAAATAATTAATTTAATCATGGAGAACATGAGAAAAATTCGATAATGGTCGAGTAGTAAATACTTTAATCCCAGCTAGAGGTGTGGGATTTGATTCCCATCATCCCTCCCCTCCCAATATATATACTTAAATATAAAAAAAGGAGAACATGAATCAAAATATATACGGGAGCTAAGCTTCTAAACATAAAATAGAATTTTACTTTCTCATTGTTCATAACAAAAGAGGCACATGTCTGGGCTAAAAGTGTATTAAAAAGTGTATTAAAAAGTGGGTTAAAAGATAACACACATTAGAAAATGGAATAAAAGAGAAATACATCCATACGTCAATCAATCATGTCTGGGCTAAAAGTGTATTAAAAAGAAATTACAAAAAATCTCAAAGCTAAGTATGAAGAAGAAGTAAACACTCAAAAAATAAACAAGATGCATTAATTTAAAACTCATCTTGAATATATATTTTTTAAATTTTTATATAGATTACTCATCAGTTTTTTAATATCCATTGTACTTTGTTGAGCGATAATATCATTTAAGTATAATGTTTTTAGTCCAAAATGTCTTAACCATATTTCACCGACAAATAAGTTTAAATTTAAATTTTGTAAACTTTCTTTTAAGATCAAAATACATGAACGGCATTTATTATAAATACAAAAATTATAATAAAAATTGATTCCAATTTACAGATTTAATTTGAGTTAAATTAATAAAATTATTTGGTTCACGTACAACGCACGTTCACTTTACTAGTTAAGCTAAAAAATGTATATGCATCTTAATTTACAATATTTTAGACTATAAGATAACGATCGACTTATAACTGAATGTCGCCTACATACATCCCCAATTAGTCTATAGATATATATGGACATTAAATTAAGATTCAATTTTCTTTTCCAACATCTGAGAATGAGATACACAAATATAAAGGTTACATATATTGTTGACGCAAAAGTCAACAACCACAAAAAAACAAGCAATACTTTGCATGCATCAAACATGCTTGCATTTTGCTTATTCATACATACATAAACGTAGAGATTGAACTCAAAGAAGAATCTTCAAGACAACTTATAAGGGTAATTAGATGCCCACATTGACAAATCCATTTACGACAGCATTTTGAACCAACCCCAGTGTGGATGTAACAATCGTGCCAAGGGACTGGATAGTGGAAACAAGAATGCTATTGGTGGTAGAAAGAATCGGGCAAACAATAGAGTTGAGTGGAAGTTGAACACTGGCAACACATGGAACTGTGGGTAGACCAAGAATAAGTCCTGTTAAAGCAGGAGCAGTAATGTTAAACGACCCATTGATATTAGTGGTGGCTTGACCTACTGTGGTTGTAGCACCAAGAATGGAGCAATTCAGGCTTACAACCGCCCCAGCGACGCCTTGGCCGGGACAATTTCCGTTGGGCGTGCAACAAAGGTTGCCGCCTACAGTCAAGCCACGCAGGGTGATCACCTGGCCTTGGGCTAGTGGTTTTGAAGATGCAAAGATGAGGAGGGCAATGAGAAAAAGTGCATATGCATTGTTAGAAGCCATTTGGAGATGTGGGTGTATCATGTGATATAAACAATACTATATATGTTAGTACTCTGCTTAAGTTGTTGTGTCCAAATGTAAGGAAAGTAGCCCTATTTATACTGATTCGTTTGCCTCTATAATTGCCTTCTCCTTTTCAAAAATTTTGTTACTTGTTATAGAACAACAATTTAAGAACACAAGAGAATTATTATAGAACTATCAAAATATTAAGAAATAAATATTAGAGAGAGATAATATTGTAGAGAGAAAGTAATTCTTTCTATTTCTCTTTGATATTGTTGTGTGCAATTTACAAGTAAAATTATGGCATATTTATAGCCAAAATTCACCTACTAAATTTATGTAGTAGTTGCACATGTGAAAAGAATTTTCAACTTTAGACTACAAACATTGTGCTAAAGTCCATATTCTACAAATTTATTATAACACTCCCCCTTGGACGTAGTACTGTAGTAAGTTGGATGAGTATGCCTCGTTAAAAACCTCAAGCCGGAAGACCCTGTGGGAAAAAATCGGACATAAGGGAAAAAGAGTACATTCTCAAATCCTGACTTGTGCATAAGCTGCCTCGTTAAAAACCTTAAGCTGGAAAAACCCAATGGGATAAAAACCAGACAAAAGGGAAAAAGAGTACAGCGCACAGTATATTCGCTCCCCCTGAAATGTAGGATATTAGCTGCACAACTTGATCCATTAACCTTGCTTCATATTGACTCTTCTCATTCCAATATCGTAAACTAGTTTCTCGAATGTTGACGTCGGCAAAGATTTTGTAAATAAATCAGCAAGATTATGGCAGGAGCGAATCTGCTGAATATTCACCTCTCCATTTTTCTGGAGTTCATGTGTATGGAAAAACTTTGGTGAAATATGCTTGGTCCTATCACCTTTTATGTAACCTCCTCTTACTTGTGCTATACATGTTGCATTATCCTCATAAATAATAGTGGCGGTATATGTAACCGGCTTCAATTGACAACTATTTCGAATATGAGATATAACAGATCTTAACCAAACGCATTCTTTGCCAGCTTCATGAAGAACAATTATCTCAGAGTGATTAGAAGAAGTAGCCACTAATGTTTGTTTGGTAGATCATCATGATATAGTTGTACCATTATAGCAAAATACATAACCAGATTGTGACCGAGCTTTGTGTGTATCTGATCTATATCCCGCATCATTATAACCAACTAATCCAGAGTTAGTGGATTCCTTTGAGTAGAATAACCCCAAATCTATAGTACCACTGAGGTATCGAAAAATATGTTTAATACCATTCCAGTGTCTTCTAGTTGGTTGGTTGAATCGTATCTCGCAAGTAGATTTGACAAAGAAAAGCGATATCCGAGTGCAGTGCATTGTGCTACATACATTAATGCTCCAATAGCATTGAGATAAGGTACTTCAGGACCTAAAATCTCTTCATCAGACTCCTTTGGTGGAAATGGATCTTTATTTGGATCTAAAATTCGTACGACCATAGGGGTACTCAAGGAATGAGTATTGTCCATATTAAATCGTTTGAGCAATCTTTTTGTATAAACAGATTGGTGGACAAGTATTCCATTATCTTTATGATCTAGCTCAAGACCAAGACAGAGTTTGGTTTTCCCAAGATCTTTAACCTCAAACTCTTTCTTTAGATATTTAGCAGCATTAGATAACTCTGCGGGAGTGCCAATCAAATTCATGTCATCGACATATACATCTATGATAGCAAATCCGGTATCTGATTTTTTAATAAAAACGCATGGACAAATAGGATTATTTTTGTAACCTTCTCTAGAAAGGTATTCATTCAGCCTATGATACCACATGCGACCAGATTGCTTTAAACCATACAACGATCTTTGCAGTTTGATCGAGTATATCTCACGAGGAGTGTCTGACTTTGGCATTTTATATCCATCAGGGATTTTCATATAAATATCAGAATCCAGTGAACCATATAGATATGCCGTTACTACATCCATTAGACGCATATCTAAACTTTCATGGACAACCATACCAATGAGAAAACGAAACGTGATTGTATCCATCACAGGTGAATATGTCTCATCATAGTCTATTCCAGGTCTCTGAGAGAATCCTTGAGCTACGAGCCGGGGTTTATATCTCACGACCTCGTTTTTCTCATTTCTTTTTCGAACAAATACCCATTTGTATCCTATGGGCTTTACATTGTTTGGAGTTCGAGTAATTTTTCCAAATACATTTCGTTTCTCCAAAGAAGCTAATTCGGATTTTATTGCTTCCTCCCACATAGGCCAATCAGGCCTTTGACGGCATTCTATTATAGAATGTGGTTCACTATCATAATCATCATCAATGATTTCTTGAGCAACCGAGAATGCAAATTAATCATCAATGATTATTTCATTTCGATCCCATACCTCATTACAATAGCTCAAGGGGTTCTCGGTGCTATCAAAATTTTTAATCTGAATATTTTCTGAGATATTAGGCTCTACAGATTCATCTGGAGCTTGCTCATTAGTATCAATTTTTTCTTTTCTTTTTCGAGGAACAATATCTTTTGAGCCAATAGGTCTACCACGTTTTTGACGTGGAATATTATCATTCATTTTCTTATGTTCTTCAGGAACAATAATCCTGGCTGGAACATTCGCAGCCGGAATATGAGACCTTGTAACTTTACAAGCATCATTAAATGCATCAGGAAGTTTATTGGCAATATTCTGTAAATGAATGATTCTACTCACCTCACTTTAACATTTAGGAGTACGCGGGTCCAAATAGGATAAACTTTGTTTATTCCAAGAGAGATTCTCAACTAGCTTTTGCAACACATCTTTATCATTTCCCATTAACGGAAATGTTGTTTCATCAAAATGACAATCCGCAAAACGAGCAGTAAATAAATCTCCCGTTATTGGTTCCAAATATCGAATAATTGATGGAGAATCAAATCCAATGTATATACCAAGTCTACGTTGTGGACCCATTTTTGTCCTCTGAGGAGGTGGAATTGGCACCTGAACAACACACCCGAAAGTGCGTAGGTGTGATATATCTGGCTCAAAACCAAGAGTTAATTGCATAGGAGAATGCATATGATAAGCAGTAGGACGTAATCTGATAAGTGCTGATGCATGTAATACTGCATGACCCCATGCTATACTAGTGAGCTTTGATCTCATTAATAATGTACGAGCAATGACTTGAACTCGTTTAATCAGGGATTATGCCATCCCATTCTGAGTATGAACATGTGCTACTAGATGTTCAACATTAATTCCCAGTGCTGCACAATATTCATCAAAGCTTTTTGATGTAAATTCTCCGGCATTATCCATTCTTATATTCTTAATAGGATAATCAAGGAAATGTGCTCGGAGTTTAATAATTTGCGCTAATAATAGAGCAAATGCAATATTTCTAGTAGATAATAAGCATACGTGTGACCATCTGCATGATGCATCTATTAATACCATAAAATATCTAAATGGTCCACTTGCTGGATGTATTGGTCCACAAATATCACTATGAATACGCTGTAAAAATGATGGTGATTCATAACCAACCTTTTCCATTGAAGGTCTAGAAATGAGTTTTCCTTGAGAACACGATTCACAGAAATAATCTTTCAAAATCAACATTTTTGTACCTTTCAATGGATGTCCATTGGTATGCTCAATAATCCTACGCATCATAGTAGTTCCTGGGTGTCCTAGGCGATCATGCCATAACCCAAATATATCAGGATTTACCAGCTTCCAAGGCATGGTGGCGTAGGATTCAAAAACTTTAATTAAGATATAATACAATCCAGAAATTGTCGCTTCAAATTTCTCATGGACGTTCTTCTTGCCCATTTTATATGATGTGATACATAGACACTCTTTATCATGGTCATTTAGTGTCTCTAAATGATATCCATTATCACGCACATCTTTAAAACTTAGTAGATTTCTTTTTGATATACTAGATAATAATGCATTTTCAATCTGCAGGATTGTACCATTAGGCAATATTAATGTTGCATTCTCGGAGCCATCAATAATCTCAACGGGACCAGATATAGTTGTAACTTGTGCCTTGCACAGTTTTACACTCGAGAAATATGATTTACTCGTTAATATTGAGTGCGTTGTTGCACTGTCAAGTAGACAATAATCTTTCTTCTCGGTGTTTCCCATATACACCTATTATAACATTATCGAATTAATATTATACAATTATGTTTATGATTTCATATTTATAAAAAATTCGATCATCATGAAACAGTTAAATAATAACATCGAGGCATAATAAAAATTTAAATATAAAAGATTTTATTCGAAATCATAAATGAGATAGATATACATAATCATCTAACTATTACATGTTAAAAATAATTGCCCATGCTAACAAAGGAAAAACCATGAAGATATGAAGATTAATCATAAGCCAAAAATGCTCTGGAGGATATTCCCAAACAAAAGGTAGGATAATGTTCAAGAAGACCAATGTAATGAGATATACTACAATTAAGTTAACCATTTTTTGTTTTCTTTTCTTTTCTTTTTTTTTTTCAAATGAAAGACATATGAAATTTTAGAAAGATGAGAGAAAGATGAGAGAATATATGTGAATTTATTGAATGAAATGTTGGTATATTTATAGATAAAAATCACTGTTCATAACTGTTAACTAGCCGTTGGGGGGAGAAATTTTGAATGTGAAATTTGTGAATGATTTAGTGGAATTATAATGATATTTTTGTGATTGAAGTAATAAACACAAATATTGTGATAAAATATCATTCATATAAAAAGTTCAACCCGGAAATATATCTTCCCGGGAAAATACATATAAGCATAATAAAAACATTCCCACTCTTACAATAACATACTTATATGAAATATTTTAGAAACTAATTTAAAGCATACATATCATTGATTAAACATTTCCATCACCAATTAAGTGATCAATCCTCCCTTCTGGATGCTCAATGAAATCAGCCACATCCAGATGTATAATATCCACATTCAAGTCATCAAAATTATGATCAGAAGTGAAATTTGCTTCGGCATTTTTATCTTTCTTGCGAATTGATGCTTGATAAAGTTGTACCAAATGTTTGGCCGTACGACAAGTACGTGACCAATGACCTTTTATTCCGCATCGGTAACACTTCTCTCCACTATTCTTTGGATTTATCACTTTCTCTTTTCCTTTCTTATCATTTCTATTCCACTTCAGATGTTTACTTGTATTTTATTGATTTGAATTATTCTGACTGTCACGATTATATAGAGTAAATCTTCCACGAACATGGCCACGACCGCGACCACGGCCTCTCCCACGACCTCTAAAATTATTAACATTTTGAGCTTTATTCACATTCACTTCAGGGATGGAGTAGAACCAGTAGGCTGGGATTCGTGATTTTTTATCAGTAATTCATTATTTTGTTCGGCCACAAGAAGGCACGAAATCAAGTCAGAATACTTTGTGAAACCTTTTTCTCGGTATTGCTGCTGCAGGAGCAAACCCGAAGCATGAAAAGTAGAGAGTGTCTTTTCAATCATATCTGTGAGGCCCGAATTTTAATAACGTGAGATACGGTGTTATGTAGTGATATTTATTCGGCTATGTATCACAAACCTATAATTAATGAAACGCGACTCTACTCTTATTTATTTCTTCCAACGTCAATTACGTATTTCGCATTTTTGAGCTTAGCAATTTTATATTCTTCTCTAGTATTAATACTTGATCGAATGACTACTACTTTAGAAATATTGGACCCTCGATAAATTAGGTGTATATTCCAATCCCTATCCAAATATTTCACTATATTCTATAATTCATTTCCCTAACAACTTCCAATTAATTTTTTTAAAAAAATACATATTTCTTATTTCACATCTTTAATTTTAAAATTTAATATTTAAGTATAAATATTTATACATTTTATTTTTCCTCAATTTTATAAAAGAAAGAAACCAAATATTTTATTTTGTTATTTTATTTTTCTAATTTTCGAAATTTAATTAAAATTAGAAAATTTTTCAATTTATTTTTCAAGCCTACATTTAAAATTACCCTACATATTCCACTACATATTGGTCAACAAACAATAATTTCCCTAGACATAGATTTTGGCTTCATGTCCCTAGTAAAAGGACTCTAATTAATTTTTATTCCTAAATCACCCAATTATTCCCACTAAGTTATTTTTTTTTTTTACCAAAAACAAAAATTTGTCCCCTCCTCTCTTGCATAGTGATTGGCCATTAGACCATTTTGGAGCAAAAATTCCATCTTCAATTCACCAACACATTCAACTCATCAAGCAAAAATCCTCTCCATTCTCTCTAAAATTCTCCAACTTCTCTCTATATTTTCTTCTTCTTCTTTCTTCAAAAACTTAGCAAAATTTCAAGAAAACTCCTTCTACACCTTCATAAAAATTTGAATTATACTACCTTAAAGGTAAGAAATTTTCTTCTTCAATCTATTCTTATACCTTCTAGCTCACCTCTTTCACCTTCTAATTTAAGTTTAATTTTGGTTTGAGGTATACTTAGAAGACCACTTGAAGAATATTAGAGCCTTGTGATCACCTTAGCAAGACCTCAAGTTACTTGAGAAGAGAAATTGGACTATAAGGTAAGAAATGGGATTTTTAGTACATTTTCTTCTTCTCTTCTATTTTCCAAAATTTTGATACTCCATTTTCATATTTTTTTTTACTTTTAGGGGCTGACCTTAAGTGATATTTGAGGGTGAGCAAGTAAAACCATTTTTGGAGACCTCTACTTGTCACATTTTGCCTACTACACAAGGTAAGTGTAGTTTTTACCAACTTCTTCACCTCTTCTTCTTTTTCCTTAATTTTTAACCTCATTTTCCTAACTCCTACATTTTTTTGATATTCCTTGACTTAGGGGCTGACCTAAGTCACTTCTTCACCAAGAGTGATTTATTCCATTTTTCACCAACAAATTAATCTTTAAGGTGGGTGAAAAAATCCTTTCAACTTCTAGGTGTTTTACTTAAAAATGCATGTAGTATTTTGATTTTGAGCACTTGAGATATATATTATGTATTTCATGATATTTTCTTGTATCAAGTTGGAAAAATTCTCAAGTGTTGCTCAAAAATGTGATTTATCGAAAAATAGGGCATACATGTACACTTTATTGTTATACTTGATGAAATTTTGTATGCGAAGGATATGTATGTGTATGACTCTTGAAATCTATGTTTTAATGATTTATAACCTGGACAAGTCGAGCATAATTGATTAAATTTCAACTTTTGGACTTAAAATGCTAAAAATGGAAAGTTGGTGGACTTAATTGCAAGAAAATAAAACTTAATGGACTCCTCTGTAATTTTCGATTTTTGGTACTGAACTCAGGTTCAAAAATTATGTTTTGACATTTTAATAAAGTTTTAAGAGTTTTTAGATAAATAAAATCAACCCTTAAAAGCCCAAGGACTAGATTGTAAAATTTTAGAAGTTTAAGGGCTATTTTGTAATTTTCGAAACTGTACCAGACCCTAATTTTAAAATTTGAAATTTTAACTCTTAAGGGACTGGAAATAACATATTTTAAGTGTATTCCAAAAATCCAAGTGTTTAGAGCTTGGAAAGTAATTTTATAAAAATTGAGGGAACAAATTGTAAAAGATTAAACTTGAGGACCAAAATACAATTTCCAGGACTTACGGAGTCCATGCACCTGGAAATACTAATTTAACTATAACATAATTATATCTTGGACCAAAGATTCAAATTTCATAACAATTGGACCCCTAAATGCCTTAAAGGCAATTATTTCAAGATGGGACAAAATTGAGATTTTCAAAAGTTAAGGGACATATACTTGCTTCTTTTAAAAACTGCTTTTGTCCCAATATCCCACTGACCTTAGTGACATTTTACAACTGGAATCACATTAAAATCCCTTTCGGTTTGTGAGTTCCAATTATTTTAAACTTAGAGCCCGAAATAACAATTTTAACAAATTTGGGGCCAATGTGAGAATTTTATAAAAACTCGACCTCAAAACTTTAAAAACCTGAATCTCTGAACAATTTAGAGAATTTAGGAACTGACCTCATAATTTTTCAAGGTCGGGATATTTACTTATTCATTTTTAACCCCAAAAGTATTGGTTTTTACAAAACGGGGCTAATTGTAAATTTTCTTTTAACAATGACCTAACTCAAATTATTTTTCTTTTAAAGAAACAGCCCTAGACCCTCTAACTTTTAATAATTAATTAAAATATTTTATTTTCTTAAAACCCCTTGACTTGTCGGATCGTCTTGACCAATTAATACCCGATCGCGGGGCGACTTCCTCGTCTTGCGATTTCGAATCTATAACGGGACTTATTTTCCACATAATCTTTCAAGATATCGAAGATTGCTTATCCTCCCGATAATCATCTTCATCCAAATAACTCCACCAACGCCATAATTGCCACTCGCGATTTTTGAATTTTTTCCTGAACTGCTTCCCTGAATCAATAATACTCGACTGTCTAGTTGACTTCCTGAACTTGTATTTACTTTCCTGTCTGAGTCAACTTGGTGTGTCGAGCTCACAGTCGGAATGGATACATCGGGGATGGAACTGGGCAGCTCGGCTGCTATTCCACTCTTCCGCCCCATCGTCCCCTAATCCCGCAATCGAGGGATGGAGTTTGTCCAAGGGAAGCGGGTCGTAGTACTTGAGGTATAATCATGATTATGACAAATCCGAGCCTTGCTAGCTCCACTGTGGATTTTGTCTTTGCCTATGGAGCGATAAGGTGACAGGTCTTGGATCATCTTGCTCGGGAAGTTACAAGGAAGAACGAAGGAATCGCTGTCTGATCCACACGATTCTGGAGTTAATCGGACCCGTTTGGTTGGCGCTACAAATCCGTACGCAACCGCTACTTGTTTTGAATTGGTTGGCGCTACATATCCGTACGCAACCGCTACTTATTTTGCATTGGTTGGCGCTACAAATCCGTACGCAACCGCTACTTGTCTTGCATAGGATTGGCGCTACAAATCCGTACGTAATCCTCCTGTCTTGCTTGAATCACATAGTGCCTGTGTGACCACAAACTATTTTCTTAAAACTGTATAAGTATATTACTTGAATATATTTCTCACGACGCTTGTGGGCTGTGTGTGAAATCACGCATCATATCTCACGCAGTTTTCATACGACTGTTTTCTTGCATCAAAATATATATCGCCACACTTGCACACGATCACCCATCCACTGAGATTTCTGTCTCATTCCCTCTTGTTTTCTAACCTTTAGATGGGGACGATGTTGAGGATGTTGACCCGACGGCATATTGTTGACCCTCGCCCCGTCTGTTGAACTTGTACCATTTTCTGATGATTGTACTTATTTCATGTACTTCTGCGGATGTTGGACTCTCTTTTATCCTGCTACTCTTTTCTCTCTTCGACTGTAATTTGAGGGCGTAGGACCCTTGACATTTAAGATTTGGATATGGTGTTCTTTACGCTTTAGTTTCGGCCTGTAAACTTATTCAGGTTATTATGTCGGACGTATTTGGATCTCGCTAGACTTTAAGTTGTAATTCGTACTTATGTTATTTTATTTCCGCTGCTTTAGACTCTGTTTCACTTGGGATTGTTGTATCATTTGTCTAGACAGTTGCGATCATTTCTGTTTAAGTGGTTGATCATCGTCGCGTCGCGTTTGGGGCGTGACAATATCTCCATCCGTAATACTTTCTCCACATAATTTCAATTTTGAAGAAATTTTAAATAACATGGAATTATAGTCACTTACAGATTTGAAATCTTGAAACCTTAATTTTATCCAGTCATATCGGGCCTTTGGAAGTATAACCAACTTCAGGTGGTCATACCTTTCCTTCATATTTTTCCAAAGGATAGATGGATCTTTTACCGTAAGGTATTCTATTTTTAAATTTTCATCCAGATGATGACGGAGAAAAATCATAGCCTTAGCTTTATCTTGTGCAGATGCACTATTTTCTTCTTTTATAGTATCACCCAAACCTTTAGCGTTTAGATGAATTTCAGCATCTAAAGCCCATGACATATAATTTTTTCCAGCAATATCAAGAGCAATAAAATCGAGTTTTGCGAGGTTAGCCATAATAATATTTTAAATTAAGAAATAAATAAAACTTACCGTACTCACCAAAAACTTTAACAATCGGGTAGAGACTCGTGCTGATAACGTGTTATAGAATAACAATTTAAGAACACAAGAGAATTATTATAGAACTATCAAAATATTAAGAAATAAATATTAGAGAGAGATAATATTGTAGAGAGAAAGTAATTCTTTCTATTTCTCTTTGATATTGTTGTGTGTAATTTACAAGTAAACTTATGGCATATTTATAGCCAAAATTCACCTACCAAATTTATGTAGTAGTTGCACATGTGAAAAGAATTTTCAACTTTAGACTACAAACATTGTGCTAAAGTCCATATTCTACAAATTTATTATAACATTACTTATATTTTTATATATCTTCTTAGCAAGTTTGAAGTAGGGGATTAGGGGTGGGTTGCTCTATAAGTCAATTCCATTCCCCACCCACCACATTTTTGTGTACCATACTGTTATCCAAAAATCGGCCCACATTATTGAAAGAGTTTGCACAAACTTTTCATTTTAGCCCATATTATTGAAAAGCTTGCAATTATAAGCTTTACATTAATTTTAGAAACCAAAATAGTAAATTTGTGTACGTATTCTGTTTTTTTTTTTTTTTTTTTTTGTTTATATATATATGAACTTTTTCTGATGTGAAGAGTCAAGAATCGAATATGATGAAATAATTTCTTTTCAATAAAATCACCTTTCTTTCCTGATTTTCCTCAACTTTTTAGTTTATAGAAAGACATTCTTTGAGAGTTTTGCCTGGTGATTTACGTAAAGGATTGTGCCACAAACGAACCATAGTACGTAGTGTGCTTGAATTGGGTTGAAATATAATTACAGATTTCAAATTCTTGATATTAACATGTGTTGTATTTGTTAGAATAATTCTGATCCCTTAGGTACAACATATTTATATACTACAACATAAGTGACATAAGGTAACACCCAAAAAGTGTTACATAATAGCCATAAAATATTATCATAGACAATATGTAGCATTTTTTATGGTGATGCACTTGTCCGTGCTACCTATAGTCTACTGTATCACTTTTAATAGCTTTAGTGACACTTTTTCTAAGTGTTACATTAAATATTCATCTACTGTAAGACTTTAAAAAAATAATTATAAAATATTAAATATGAGTCTAATGTAGCACTTTTTTGTCAAAATATAACACTTTTTTTTTGGCAAAATATAACATATTTTTGTGGCACTTTTAGCACTTTTCCTGGCATTTAACAAGTGATTTATTTTCTTCAAAGAAGATTCAAACCCACGACCTATGTTGTTTGGAAGTGGCAATTTGCCACTGGGCTAAGTTGATTCTTATTGCATCTTCTGCTTTGATTTTTATATATACACATATATATACTTATATATATATTAAAAATTATATTATATACTCTATGTATTAAAATTATATAATACACAATAAATATAAATTTATATCATATATTATATATTTAGAAATTATATTTTATATTAGAAATTATATTATATATTAAAGAACATAATAAAAATAATAAATAAAAATATCAAATAAATTTATCAATGAATTGATTTTCCATTGGTAAAAATTAACAAAGTATAAAATAGAAAATTAATTTACCAAATGAAAAAATCTATAAGTAATTAGCGACGACATCAATTTTCGTTGGTAATTTTTTTAAAAAACAAAAGGTTGCCGATGAAATTAGTTTTCATCGGTAAAATTAAAAATATTAAATAAGAATAATAAATTTACCTAGGGGTTTTTTAGTGGATATTACGATGGAATTAATTACATTCGTAGTTCTTTTATAAAACTAAAATAAAATAAAAAACCTTACTTAATACCTACAAATGGTTTCCATCGATAAAATCAGCGAGCATTCTATAAGTTTCTTGTATTCTCATATAACATTTAACGATTAATTATGTATCACTTATATATATACTCCATATAATTGAATTAATAACAAAAAGTTAAAAATTAACAAATAAATAATCAATATATTTTACTTATGAAATATGGAAATTAAGTCAATGCTACAGGTAAACTAACTAAAATCTCATATACGATAAAGAGGCAAAATAAAGCGTAAAAATGTATGAAAATTGGCATTTAATAATAATTATAAATTAATATTACTAAAACATTAAAAAGAAAATAAAAATTAAGAAAAAATATTGTTTTTATCTTTAACTAATTTTGGGATATCAATTAACCAAATAAATCATTCGCATTATTTAATTAAAGCGACGTAATTTTGTGTTACCAAAATATAGCTAAAAAAATATTACAATTAATTAATTACTATACTAGTGTTACCTGGAGTGTTATTTAATTTAAGTGATACATATTTGTATTACCAAAACAATAACAAAAAAAAAAAATGATACTTAAAAAGCGTTACTTATTTGAAATTGGTACAAGTGCTACATATTTTTAAAGTGCTACAAAAGTGTTACATAATATTATACTGTAAAAGTGTTACAAACATGTGTTACATAATGTGCTTTATGTAAAAAGTGCTACAATTTTGTTTTACCTAATGCTATTTATGGTATAATACTTATTTCAAATCCTAAAGTAACTCTTTTTCTAATGTTATTCTATCAATTAGTAAGATGCATTTGAACCCTTCTAAATTCAAAAACAAAATTCCAGTTCTTTTCAAAAATCATTTAATCCAAACAAAATCTAATAATTAATTTTTCTTTGCTAAACCTAAAGAAACGAAGCTTTAATTTGGGTGAGGGATGTAAAAGTGTGGGTGCATGTGTAGTGGACCAAATTCAAGTTGTCCCAATTGATAAAAGCCATATAGTTGAATCTTACAAAAAGATTGACAATAGATTTCATTTATCACTAATGGTAGGTCATAAGGTGTTGCCAAATTCGAACAATATAAGGCTATATATATCACTCTTTTCGACATGCATCATAACTCTAAGGAAGGGTTGAGCGGCACTCAAAAATTTGGAACAACATTTTATTGCTTGATTTGGTTAGATGGTGATAAGTATTGATCAATTGAGTAATCTTCTCAAATCAGTTAATTCCCATTCTTGACATCAGGATATATAAGATAGGGGAAACATTGGATATATGAGAAAATTAATTTGGATAGAAATACTTGTATCAAAAGTTCAAATGGATAGCTAGTGGGTTAAATTAAATTCAGACTCTTTCATCTTGATTATTCTCAGTTAAATTGGAATTTAACTTTAAATTAGAGGACAATACTTCTTGACATCCGAACTACATATTATCAGTTTTTTCGACTTTCCTATCTAAACTTTATTTTTTGATACTTTACCATCCGACCTCCTAGAGTCCACGATTTTTTAAAATTAACACCTCCAACTCACCGCTGGGTTAAAAATTGAATGGTGAAAAGGAGAATTCGTATCTCTCTCTCTCTCTCTCTCTCTCTCTCTCTCTCTCTAATTTTTCTCTCCCTTATCTCTACCAAAAAAAAAAACCCTAACCCTAATTTCTCTTCCTCTCCTTCCCCATCTCAAGCCAGCCTAGCCCCCTCTCTCCCTCCCCCCCTCCCCCTCCCCCTCCATACTTCCTATTGGAGGGCCAACAATGGCGGTCCCTTGGGAGTCCGAAGGTGGCCAGAGTTTTTGGTCCAGGGTAAAGACGGGTTGGAGCTTCACGGAGGTGTCTCGGAGCTGAGTAGACGATGGGCTGCGGTAACAAATTTGGGAGAGGGAGAGGTGTGACGCCCCAAATTTTAGCGACGTGAGATACGACGTTGTGTAGTGATTTATTTATTTGGTTAAGTAACACGAACACATTATTAATGAAACGCAACCCGACTTTTACTTATTTTTCCAACATCAATTATGTCTTTCTCATTTTCGAGCTTAACGATTTTATATTTTCCTATAGTATTAATTCTTGATCGATTGACTACGAATTTAGAAATATTAAACCCTCGATAATTTAGGAGTACATTTCGACCCTTATCCAAATATTTCATCGTAATCTATATTCATCCCAACCAACTTCCAATCAATTTTTTTTAAATACATATTTCTTATTTCACATCTTTAATCTTTAAATTTCTAAATATTTAAGTATAGATATTTATACATTTTATTTTCTTTCAAAAAAAAATATTTTTATTATATTTTTTAAAAAAATTCGAAAATTACCTCTTAATGGGAGGTTATTTCATATTTTTTTCAAAGCCTACAAATAAACTATACCTTATAAATTCCACCTAGATACATATTACTATTATTAAACACCAAATGGCAAAAAAATAAAAAAATAAAATTCTCCTACTCATTTTCGTTCATAGGTGGTAAAAAAGGAGAATCAATCCCATTTATTTTCCTACAACATTTAATTATACCACAAAACCCCACCACATTAAATAAATACAAAAAAAAAAAACAAAACTAATCATCCTACTCCCCAACCTTTCGGCTATAACCTTCCTTAGAGGGGAATCATTCAATTTTATTTCTTAAAAAATCCCAACAAACATTTTACTCCAATGATTACACTTCAAAAAAAAAATCTTTCCCCCCCCAATTACATGAATTTTCGGCCATATGAACAAATAGGGGGAATCAATTCACTTTCATCCTAAAACTTGTACAACTCTCCAACCTTCTCTTCATTTCATACTTAGAATAAAAACACAAGACTTGTTCCCATTTTTCTTCTCTAAATGATCAAATTCATCAAGCATAAGGTAAGGAAATTTTTACTTTTTCCAATTCTATTTTTCTTCTCAAATTCTAAACCTTATATCTTCACCTTCTAATCATGTTATATCCATCTCATTGAGGTATTCCTAGTGGATTATTTCTTGAAGATTAGAGACTTAGACTTGACTACAAGTTTGAAGAGGAAATTCAAGACTACATATTTTTAAGGTGAGAAAATTATGGTTTTAGTATTTTTCTCTTGACAACCTGAAGAATTAATTTTTGACTCAAGAATATGAATTTTTGAAGTTTAGGGGCTGACCTACACAATCTCAAGTGAAGTTAGAAGCTTGAAGGAAAAAATTCCATTTTTAGAGACTACTTGAAGACATTAAGGTAAGTAGTAGACATTTAATTCTATTAAATCCCTTTAAAATTTGAGACTTTAATGTTAACACAAAAATATGGTTTAGACACCATATAGGGGCTGACCTTCAAGAGTTTGAGTCAAGAAGTTGATATCAATAAAAAGACTTCATTTTTTATCAACCCAAAAACTACTACGAGGTAGGTGAAAAATGTTTCTACAAAAATGCATCATTCTTTCTACTTGTGCACAAAAATGCATGTTCATGTGAAAATATGATGTTTTATGAATTTTATCAAGTATTTATGAGATTTATGTTTTAATGAAATTTTGAGAAAATAAAAAGATGAGTATGATATTTTTCTTGCATAAAATGTTGATAAAATTGCTCATCATTATGCTTTTATGATTTATGATGCTATGAATATTCAAATATATTTTAGAAATGTTTAAAATAAGTTTTTATATATTATTGGAATTCTGGACTTGCAACTTGTGCAAGAAAAATCGAAACTTGGGTTATTTTTGCAATTATTTTGAAATATTGGGCCAAAAGTGTAAATATGAAAAACTGTGAAGGCCACCTCTGAAAATTCGAAATATTGGACCCAATAATCTATAAATTTCATATATAAAGTGACTTGAAAGATTGGGACCCCTTCCGGGCAAGAAAGTACAATAAGGAACAAGTTTGATATCGAAATGTAAAATTGTAAAACTTAAAGGACTAAAACTGTAATTTTTAAAGTTGGGGCAGTCAAGGTATCTCGAAAACTTGCAGATTTATTTATTATGATATTTTAAACCTTTATTTCAAATTTCATAACCATCAGACTTGAAACGAGCCTTTAACGACAAAAAATCGCTTTTGGGCCAAAATTGTAATTTGTGAAAATGAGGTACCTAACTTTCGAAATTTTCAAAACTTTTTTAACCACAACTTATTACTGCCCAAAGAAGTATTTTAAAATTGGAATCACCTCAAAATCCTTCTCGGTTTAATATTTACATAATTTTAAAATATCAAGTCAAAAATCAAAATTTTTGGAAACTTGAGGGCGAATATGCAAATTTTATAAAATCTTTCTCGAGCCTCTGAAAAATATAACCCTCTGGGAATTTGGAAATTTTTGGAACTGACTTTATCATTTTTCCGAGTCCGGAATTGAAACTTATTGAATTTTAAAACCCGGCAAGGGAATATTCTCCTTAGTAAAAATGATTTTTATTTTTAAAATTGCTAAATACATTGAAATTGAGATTTTCTAACTCAGTTGTCTTATAAATATTTTAAGAGATATTTCTTACTTATCTAATAAAAATATCGAGCTTAAACATAATGCCCTAACCGAATATTAAAACCGGCTAGATTACCCGCCCGATAACTAGACTGCGAATTTTGTTTTGAAATAAATACCGGATATCGTGTGACCAAGATCACTCCGGATTTGCTAACTGATTTTATCAAAATTTTCGAACGAGTAAGATAGTACTTGGAAGAGAAATTTTGACGTGAAAATTTAAGTGCACGTAAAGTGGAATTAAATGAAGTGAAGTGCAAATTGAAGTGAAATGTGAAGTGAAGTGAAACGTGAAGTGAAATGATAAGTGGAAGTGAAGTTGAGAATGAAATTGAAAAGTAAAATGAAAATTTAAAGTGGCATAATTTGCTTCGGCTTTATCCAAGTGATGTGGGATAATTTGCTTTGGCTTTATCCAAGTGATGTGGGATAATTTGCTTTGGCTTTATCCAAGTGATGTGGGATAATTTGCTTCGGCTTTATCCAAATGAAGTGGGATAATTTGCTTCGGCTTTATCCAAGTGATGTGGGATAATTTGCTTCGGCTTTATCCAATTGAAAGTAGAAGTAAATTTAATAAGACAATAATAATGCTTGACTAATTCTGGCAATTCTAACATAATGGTTATTGGAAATCTTTATACAAACAACGAGACAAAGTCATACGCACTTCATACATTGATTTCCATGAAACTATTTTTCGTGCATAAAACAAGCCACACTCGCACACCGACACCCACCCACTGAGAATTTTTGTCTCACCCCCACCTTCTTTTCAACGGCCAGCTGATGATCCACCATATTATGAAGACGTCAATGAAGACAACCAAGTGACGGATTAATCCCTTGACTTAGTTTGTCGATCTACCCTTAAATTTCATTTATGAACAATTGCTATGTTGGATGTAATAGAGGGGCGTAAGACCTCTTTCGTTGAGACAAATGGATTGTAGTAATATTTCCGCTGCGACTATTAACTCTATTTACGAGAGGTAATGAAGAACTATGTCCATTTGAGAAATTATAGTGCTCAAATATTTGGTGGATTATATTCTCAAATGGGAGAACTGGCAAGAGTTACCATTGGGTAGCGGCTCCAAATTTCTGGAGCGTTACAGATGGTATCAGAGCTTGGTTTGTAAGGAGGAAACTTACACCGAGCTGACCCAGGATAGGTTCCTCTGACCTTGTATTGGGTACCGCTACTAGATGACTTAAGTTAAATCCTGGATGAATATTTGAACTCCTTTAGGTGGTCATGGTGTCAAAATATCTGGATATTCCTCTCTTTGGACGTTAGGTGACTTAGAAAACCCATGATTTAGAGATTATAATGTTTGATATGGTGAGACTTGAAGAATATGAGGTTATCTCTTGATAAATATATGATATGGATGTGACATATTATGGGTTCTAGACACCTAATGATATTACTATGGGAAAATGATAGTAGGGGACTCACTAAGTATAATGATCGATGACAGTATCCTTGTGTTATTCGTTCTCCAATACTTGTACAAGCTTAAGTAAGGGGAATTTGACTTGTGGTGTAGGTATCACGTATAAGATACATTAAGGTAGTACGACAAACGCATGATCGAGACAAAGACGCCACATGGGAAATAGAAGACGATATGCGAAGACAATACCCGAAACTATTTTAAGAGAAATTTGGGGACCAAATTCTTTTAAGGATGGGTGAATGTGACGCCCCAAATTTTAGTGACGTGAGATACGACGTTGTGTAGTGATTTATTTATTTGGTTATGTAGGTCCCAAGGGGTGTAAGTGTAAGGTTTAGAAGGGGGGGTTGAATAAACCTTACCAAATTTTCGATTTAGTCCTTTTAAATCTACAGAGTTGATACTACACAGCTGTGTCCTTGATGGACAAATAACTTAGTTACTCAAGAGAGTTAATCACTCAACAAACTCAACTGAGCTATTGATGGAATAACTCAGTTGTTAGCTCTAAATTAACTCGACTGTGGTTTTGTTTTCAGCGGAAGACTTAACACCCTTAAGTTTGATTAAGTAAGAGTTTAGTGCTTGGTTTAGTACTTATAATTTATCAAGTGGATAGCAAATTTATCACAGATATAAGAGTTAAAATTGCAAGAATTAAAGTCTTTGAAATGTAAATGACACAATGAAATTTTTATAGAGGTTCAAGATGGGGTAATTCTTCTACTCCTCTCTTCTCCAACTCCCCGGAGGAATCCACTAAGTAATGATCGGTTTACAAAGTGGTAATACGGATCCGGATACAAGTCTTGATCACACAAATGCCTTGATCCTTTGGGACTCGGGCCTGAGACGCCTTGATCACTCGGTGGCTTCTCGCGACTTCTTCTTCACAGGCGCTTTGCGCTTGCTACTACAACTCACTTGCTCAAGCTCTTTGGATTTGATCACGAAGCCCTCCAAAAGCTTAAGACTTGGCTCAACCTTGAACCTTCCTACAATCCTTCCCCGGAATGTAGACCCCTTGTTTTCGATATTTTCCTCTTCAACCGATTGAAGTTATCTTTCCTTCACAGTGAGTGTTGGATTGATGTTCTTCGTAATGTAGGCTTGAGGATTGAGAATGTTTCAGTTTTTCTACTATGCTTGTATATCTCACATGTGTGTCATCTATGTATCACTTGTTTCTCAAACAAACTCCTCAGCCTTTTATAGTGAACTTTCAAAAATTTGTCCGTTGAAGAGATAGGCTTATTTTTGAAAGTCACTTGCAATCGTTGGCTTATCTTGTTGCGATTCTTGGAATTGCCATTTCCTCGTATGAATTGTTCTTTCACCTTTTCGTAGTTCTCGACACACGGTGTAGTGCTTCCCATTGGTTCATTCCTTTTGCACGCTTCGGGACCGAGCACTCCGAGAAAGGTGGTATGGAGATATTACTTGTTTAAGTAATTCTCTTGATTTCGGCAACGGATCTTTTACTGATTATCTTGACTTGACCGCATTTCCTTGCTTTCCCAGGTGACTTAGAGTCGCCTTCCAATCATGGATGACTCTTTGTCACTTCAACTTGAGACTGGCTTTTCTTGAGTTGACTTGATCGATGCTCCACTCATTGCATCTCACCGCTTCTTCAAGAGAGTTCCCATCTACTCTTCTTTGCCATACTCGTTTGTCTCGCAATGAGTCTTCCTTCAAGTCTTGAGTTGTCTTCTTGCATGTTAGGGCGTAGCCGACTTAACTCGGCCTTTGGCGGCTCTATTTATTACAATGCATTTTACAACAAGAATGGGGTGCCAACTTTCTATTCTAAGTTTTACATGGCATTCATCAAAATCTAAACAATAAAGTTCCTAACAATTTCCCGCTTTTTGATGATGCCAAAACTTAAACCATACAAAAATGCAAATAACAAAGATACATACAGATAGTGTATTGACATAGAATGTATGCTTGCAGAATCAATCTTTTTATTGATCATATCATTCTTGTACTTAACAAAACTCTTTTACAAGGTGTATCGAGCATATAATTGTCTACACCGAGAAATAAAGAATTTACTGACTTTATTACGTAAGACTTACATTGTATGTATTTACATAGTGAAATACACGAAGGGTTGACAAAGAACACTTCATCTCCTTCATTGTCTCTTCTTCTTTCATCTTGTTCAACATCTTCTTCTCTTCTTTCTTTTTCTCGTCATCATTTGCCTTCTTTTTCTTTTCATATGCCTTCCTGGCAACTTCATCTTTTCTTATTCTTTCCTGTCTCTCCCGCCATAGCCGAGTTTGTCTCTTGTTTTCTTCTTCTATTCTTTTTGCATACTCGGGCGTTAGTTTTAGCCACTCGCAAATTTGCCACTTGATCAAGCCCACCCAAAGAGATCCCTCCTTTCTTTCCCGGATCTACGATTCAATATTCTTGGGCGAGAGGCCTAGGTCTCAAGCTTCTTCCTCCACTATCGCTTCTTCCTCTACCGGGCGATATCTTGTCTTCTTCTTCTTTCCCGGAGTGACCGGCGGAGTGACCAGCCAGAGAGCGATCGGGAGTCCGTCAGTCACTGTCGCCTTCTTCACATAATGTGAGACCCTTTTCCCAAGACAAGTCCCAAGCTTGAGCCATAGACATATTTGCAAAGTATCCTTCCTTGATTCGAGCGTTTTGAATTCGTCAACCGACGTGGTGGCTCGTCTCCGACATCCGAAATGGCATAAGTGTCTCGCTTCATCGGAATGCCTCCGTGTTCTTTCAAGATGTTCATAACTCGGGCATCCATTCTTCCTTCCACTTCATTCATCCCCGCTTCAATTGTTTTTCTTCTCACCATAGATACAGCAGAGTGTTGGAGTGGCGAGTCACGAGGAGGGAGTTTGTCGCTTATAATGTCATTTGTGACAGGACCTTGTTGGGGTTTGTGCAATCATCAAGGTCATATCTTTTGATCCTTCCCCCTCACAGATTTTCCTTTCTTTTTTTTGAGAATTTCCTCGGTGATTTTCCCTTCTCACCGCTTGCTCCTTTCTTTTCAGCCTTCAGATTTTTCGCTTTAAGGTATTCCTCTTCCCCTTTTTGGCATCATCAAAGGATAGAGGAACCCCAGGGAACATGCTTTGGCAAGCATGAAGTCGAGCCTGCGGATAGTCGAAGTTCTCGCTTCAAGTCCGCTGCGTTGTAAGCAAAGACGAATTCGGATCGAGTAGCGTTAGACTCTGCTGAAATCGCTTCATCTCGGCCATGAGAAGGCTGAATTTTCTTGTCATGTGTTCTTCCAAACGCTATAGATCATTCGTATTTTGCTCACGCAGTAGCTTTATCTCAAGAAGATGAGCTTCATGCATGTGCTTGAATATGTTCTCTCGCCTTCGTTTTTGCATCGGCATTTTCACTCTCCACACTAGCAGCTTGTTGAACAATGTCCTGAAGTATCTCACTTGTTCCACACGCATTGTTTGTTTCTTTTGTTGCCACCATTCCCTTATCTCGATCGTTATGCCTCTCAAGTCGGGCCTGTAAGGGTGGCATCTCTGTTGTCCATCGCATATCCAAATAGGCACGATGCCTCTCCATCCGTTCAACCTCAGCAAATAGTGCCTTGAACACTTCTCGAACTTGGTGATTGATTCTTCATGGTGATGGCCATGGCATGCGTCAAAATCATAATCGGAATGGAACAATGGTGTCTGATGGAAGAACAGAGCTGGTTTGTGATAGCGTGCTTGTTCGCTTTTCGACTCTTCGTGGAGTTCTCGTATCTCCGGTGAAAAAGGGAAAGATTCTACAAAAGATTCATCGCCGCTAACCGGGATCATTCGATGATGAGCGGGTGCGCGTGAAGTTCTTTTGGGAATCGATCTGCTGCGGCACTTGAGGAGCCCGCGCAGTGGTCTCTTGTTGGTGGGTTTTTTTGTGAAGTGGTCCCGGTTTCTTGAGCCTCACTGTCTCAACAGCCTTCGTTGGTCTCGGTTTTGAGCCTCACCGGTATCTCAGCAACTTCGTTGGTCTCGGTGATTTTTCCAATGCGTGAGATCGATCCTCGGCCTTATCGATAGCGTCATCGGACGATGATGAGATTTCCATTGGTGGCTCATCATCAAAGTTAAAGGTTTGACGAGTAGTCTTGGGATCGAGACTTCCTCGTGCTTGGAACATCCGCGGTGAGTCTTTTGGATTTGGCACGGGAGATGACTCGCCTTTCTTCTTCGCCTTCTCGATCCCGAGAAAGGATACATCGGGATTATCCCGGGAATCATGAAGTGCGCTTATCTCCTTCTCGGATGGGTCGATTATAGCAGGAGGGATGTTCTCTACTTGACTTCTTTACCCCGGAAGTCTCAACCTCCCGTGGGCCTTGCACCTCCAGTCTCTCTGCCGCAATGAGGCCTTGGTCCTCCCTTTCGATGTGGCATTTTGTCTTAGGGTCTTTTCGGTGGCATCCATTGGAGTCTCAACCCCATGGATTGCACTTTCATCGCCCCAGTGTTAACTCCTGTGTACATTCCTTCATGTGCCTCGACCGCATCAAGATCGTCATTAGCCTTCGGCGGTTGGCACCTCACCGAGACAAGATGTCAATCGCCCGAGCTTCGTTGATGGCAACTTGCTGTTCTTCTTGTGTTTGTATTTTCTCTACTTCGCCTCCTTGATTCGTTGTGGAGTCATCTGCAGCATCCTCCGACCTTGCTGCAGTGGAGGAGTTTCCTCACCGGGGCGCACCGGTGAGTGACTTGGAATGGGGTCACTCATCTCCAAGCTCCCCATTTGCTTCGATTGATTGTTCACCGTTGGGGCGGTGGTAACACACCTTCAATAGGGGTTGGCTCGATCGGGGTCCCCATTGTCCCGTTTAATCGCCAAGTCCCTTATGCTTCTTCCGAGTGAGGGAAGTGGTAGCAAAGCAACAACAGATGGCGATTTCTTTGAACCACTCCCATTGGATCAATTTCGGTACGTGTTCGGAGGACTCTCCTGGTCCCTCCATCAATCTTTGCTCGTGAAGGATTCTTGATTCGTGCAATGCTAGCTGCATTTGCAACTCTTCCGCGGGCGCAAAGATTCTCTCGGATCCTCATCACCGCCCGAGAAGACATCAAGGAGAGGATGTGTGTGTTCGCGGGTGCGGAGATAGGGCGGATGCTTGCCTTCTCACGTGCCTCGGCTTCCTCACTTGCTTTTCTCTCCTTTTCCTTGTAAATCTGCAGGATGTCACAGCGATTGACTTCATCAAGTCTTTGCCGGGGCACGTTTTTAGTCCAAGGAAATTTAGCAGATTCCTCTTCTTCTTCTATAAACTCAGGCCGTTGGAACTGTTTCCTCGACTTACTCAACTTCCATTTCTCCACTCACGCAGACGATTTTGGATGTCCGGGTAAGGTGGAGATAGGATCATTACATCACTATCCGCCTGAAGCGAGTTTCTTGTGCTCATTTGTGTGAACTACTGGTGTGTCTTGAGTTGCCTTGCCTCGGGACGCTTCTTGAGACTTGGTCTGTTTCATCAACTACATCCGGAGACTCTACTTCTCCAACGATCTCGATGATTTGCTCTAGCCGAGTAATCGACTCATTTGGTTTCTCCGATTCGGGATCGCTTGATGATTCTTCTTCGTCTCCTTGTTTGTACCGAGGGATTTCGGTTCGAGAGGCAGTCTTTGGTGTCTTTTCTCGAGGAGCGGCCGTCGTGGTTTCTGCGGTTCTCCTCTTTTTGACGTTCGGGAGAAGGTATTTGTGAGTCCTTCTCGATCGCGCCGCAGGGCAGAGACACACTGGCCGGGGCAGTGACTGGCTGCAGGCGAGGAGCATGTTTGGTTTTCTTTCTTTGCAGGGCGTGATTTTTTTCTTTACCTGCAGGGCGACTTTCTTCTTGGTCGAGAGGAAAAGTTTGTATCTTCGGGGTGATTCCCCGATTCCCCTCACCGGTGTCGCTCTCTTGGCGTAAGCTCTCTTCGTGCGCCTGCAGAGGTTTGCTCAACATCTCTTGTTAACATGGAATGCCTTCCCATGTCTAAGAGGACTCCTTTCACCTCCATTAGCCGCCAATCACTAGGCCATATCCTAGGGATCCTCCAAATGTGCCATCTTCTTTGAAGGATTTGTTCCCCACGTTATGGCAGAGTCCATTTGTAGACAAACTCAGCCCGGATTTATCTTCTTTTTGCGATGATTGCAGCCATTACAATCGGCTTTGCCTTTTTGATTGGTCAAAGCCGCCAAACTTGATGTCGATACATTTGGCAACTATGTCCAACAGACTTGTGATAATCCTCCTTCAAAGTTAGATCTCTTGTTTGTGTAAACACAATTTTATCAAAGAAAGTCGCTTGGCTATTTCTTTCCAAGCATCGGCCAGGTTTACATCGGCCGTTCTCTCGATGCTCCTTCACTGGCAGTAGTGAGCGAGTGGTCACCAAATCCTTGGCGAGAGATAGTCACTGCTTTTTTCCGTGAAAGATGACTTGATTCCTTCATCGTGAATCTCGGCATTCACGTAGAATTGTGCGACCTCCTCCACATATGTCATCGGGTATTCTATCGCCGTAAACGGTTTTGATCGACGTTTCTAACTTTTCAGCGATTTTCTTCACTAGGGTGTCGTCGGACCTGTTTCATCATTCCGTCGAAATCCACCGTAGAGCCGGTGTGGATTTGCTTTCCTAACTTGGTAAAGTCATAAGTTGGTGCCATTTTTCAGGATTATATCGAAGAAAAACTCTTAAATTGACTTGAAGATAGATAGGGTTTCGAGAGAATTTTGCCTTTGCTTTTGAGAGAAAGAAATGAACAGAGTTTTTAGAAGTGTGAGAGAGAAAACGGACGAAAATGGTTTAAATATGGTTTATGAAAGGGCGTGCGGGTGGTTTTTTGAAATGTGATCGAAATCAACGGCTAAGATTTTGCACGCCTATTTAGCATTTCATGTCTCGTATTTAATGCGGCAAAGATTTATATCCAATCATAAGCTTGGTGTGCACTTTATGTCCAGACACATCATCATTATGTCGACGTATTTCTTAAAACATTCCCGCTTAGTCAAACGACAACGCGTTTTGTCACTTTGCTCATAAGTTATTCAAACTTATCCCTTAGCCGATTTAACTCTACTTCTCACGATTCTCTTAGTGACTAAATTATCACCGACTTTGTAGTCATTTTTTTTCCGACATGGTGATTGCATCGAAATGATTTTTGCGACTCTTTTTCACCCCTTTTCTGTTTCCATTTCTCTTCTTTGATTCGTCCGAGTGTGTCACCATTTCAATTAACCCCAACTCATGTTTGAGTTCTTCAAATCTTGACTCACATAATGGTTTTGTGAAGATGTCGGCTAGTTGTTTATCGTTGAAATATATTCCAGGATGATATCCTTCTTTTCAACATGATCTCTTATGAAGTGATATCGACATCAATATGCTTTGTTCTTGAATGCAACACAGATTTTGAGTAATTGCAATTGCACTTTTGTTATCACACATGATTGGAATCTCTTTTCCTCAATTTCATAGTCTTCTCTTTGTCTCATCCATAGGACTTGGGCAATAACTGCCTGCAGCATAGCCTATGTATTCGCTCACCGTTGTGGAGGTGGCTATTGAGTTTTGCTTTTGCTAAACCAGAAATCGATCTGTTTCTAAAGCATTTGACATGTGCCTGAAGTGCTCTTCCTGCCCACTCGTGATCCAAAGATAGTGGAATCTGAATAGCCAATTAGCTTGAATCCACCTTCCTTTGGATACCATAGCCGCTTCTTGGCTTCCTTTCAAGTATCTCAATATTCTCTTAGCTTTGTCATATGACTCTTTTTGGAGCAGATTGAAATCTTTCACATACACCTACAAGAAAGGTGATGTCCGGGTCTTTCTTTGTGAGATAGAAGCGTTGATCCAATAAGTGCTCAGATCTTGTTTGATCTACTGTGCTTGCCATCCGCATCCATGTCCATTTTGACCGATGTGTTCATTGGTATTTTTACTGAAGACTTCTCTTCCATACCAAACTTCTTCATTAAATCTCTGGTGTATTTTGTTTGACTTATGAAGGTTCCATCCTTCATTGCTTTCACTTGGAATCCAAGGAAGAATGTCACTCTCCCATCATGCTCATTTCAAATTTACTTTGCATGAGGTTTGAAAACTTTTCACATGACTCTTTGTTTGTGGAACCAAAAATGATGTCATCCACATAAATTTGAACAAGCAAAGTATACTCTTTTTGTCTTGAATTCTGAAAAGTGTTCTATCTACTTTTTCTTTTGTGAATCCATTTTCGGTTAGGAATTGTGACAAGGTATCATACCATGCTCGGGTGCCTGCTTCAATCCATACAGGGCTTTCTTGAGTTTGTATACCTTATCTCCAAGAGTCTTCTGTTTAAATCCTCGGAGGTTGTTCAACATACACTTCTTCTTCCAATAAACCATTTAGGAATGCACTTTTTACATCCATCGATATACAATGAAATTCTTGTGAGTCGCATAGGCAAGAAACATCCTTATAGCTTCCAATCTTGCTACAGGGGCAAATGTTTCATCAAAATCTATCCCTTCTTCTTGGCAATATCCTTTGGCTACTAGTCTTGCTTTGTTTCTTACCGTAACCTTCCTCGTTCATCTTATTTTCGAACACCCATTTGGTTCCAATAACATTTTGATGTATGGGTCTTTGCACTAATTCCCATACTTTATTTCTCTCAAATCGATTGACTCTTCTTGCATAGCTTGAATCCAATGTGTGTCGTCCAATGCTTGGGACACATCTTTGGGCTCTATTTGCGAGATGAAGCATGTGAACATGGCTTCTTGTTGAGTTCGATCTTGTTTTGATACCTTCTCTTATATCTCCAATGACAAGTTCTCGTGGATGGTCTCTCGGCAATCTTACATCAAGGTTGGAGTAAGTTAGTTTGGATTTCGACTGATTTGTGTTCTGGTTGGCCGTGGTCACTCTCTCGTTATCACTTACCGCAAATTTTCCATTTTTTTGAGATTCAGCTATCTCATCTTCTTCTCAATTGATGATTCCGGCCGGTCGTCACAAGATAGGGATTCTTCGTATGGTTGGATGATTCACTTATCGGTGACTCTTCAACGTCTTCTCCATTTACCTTTGGCTCATCGAATACTACATGAATGGATACTTACAGAATCGTAGTTCTTTTGTTGAGTATTCAGAGGCTTTGCTTTGAGTATCCTAAGAAGATACCCTCATCGCCTTTAGCATCAAAAGCCTTTAGATTGTCTTTGCCATTGTTGTGGATTAAGCATTTACATCCAAATATTCTCAAATATGCAACATTTGGTTTTCTTCCACCCGGATCTCATAGGAGTCTTTTGTCACCGTCTATTTATCATACATCTGTTTTGGGTGTAGCAAGTCGTGTTGATTGCTTGACCCAAAATCTTTT
The DNA here is from genome assembly GCA_016081115.2 of Rehmannia glutinosa. Taxonomy (NCBI): domain Eukaryota; kingdom Viridiplantae; phylum Streptophyta; class Magnoliopsida; order Lamiales; family Orobanchaceae; genus Rehmannia; species Rehmannia glutinosa. The sequence goes on along the minus strand of CM071934.1, from coordinate 33,667,631 downwards.
TGGTAACCCCCGCTAGCCTAACATGGTCCTTGGCCGCTTTTTGAGGGTTCTATTCCTTCTTTTTCTCGCAACTCCATTTCTTTGTGGAGTCCTTGGCGATAGTTCATGACCAATACCATTCTCAATACAATATCGAGTTATTATTCCATTGACAAACTCGGTTCCTCTATCCGATCTTATTTTGATAATGGTTTGACTCTTCTCGTTTTGAATCCTCTTCATCATTTGTGGTAGTTTTTGTAGAGTTTCTTTCTTCTTGCACATGAATATTGTCCATGTATATCTTGAATAGTCATCTACTACCACCAAAGTGTATTTCTTTCCACTTATCGGTTTGGTTCCATGGGCCAAATAGATCCATATGAAGCGAGATGTAATATTCTTGTTGAGGATGGGCATGTCTTTTCTTTGAATGACGATTTGATTTGCTTTCCCTTCGACATGCATCACATATACTCTCCTTCAGATATCGAGTCCGGAAGTCCTTCTACAAGATGACTTCTTGCCGACTTGTTAATTGTTTTGAAATTCAGTGACTACCTTTTTGTGCCGGCCAAACAACTTGATTGATTGTGCTTTTTGCTAGTAGAGATTGTGCATGGGTGTTGCATTGACCAATCCACTACATACATATTTTTCTGTCTACATCCTTGCAAAGACAACTTCATTTGATTCAATATCTTTGATTTGGCATATTCCCATGTTGAATCCTACGTTGTAACCCTTGTCACGAGTTGATCGATGCTTAGCGAGTTAAAGTTGAGTCCTTCAACATATGCAACGTCTGTGATTTCTAATCCATTCCTCTTGATGGTTCCAATGCCTCTTATTTCACCAGAGCTTCATTTCCTCCAAATATGACTTTTGCTCCTTTAACTTCCTTGAATTTTGACAGATTTTTCTTGTTTCTGTCATGTGTGCGGAACAGACCACTATCCATGTACCAGGTTCCTTGGCACTTTCACTATTCCTTGAACTCGCAATCAAGGAAATTAAGTTTTAGGTACCCATACTTTTCTCGGGTCCCGAGGGGTTAGAATTGTAAGATGATCCAACCAACCTATAGCCAAATGATTTGACTCTAAGGGGTTGCCATCTATCGATGCCATAATCATAATTAATCCTGGCAAATTGCTTGGGAATTCTAGGTTCATACAAATTGTCTCTTTTGTTCAGATGCCCGCATATGTGTTTTAGCAATTGCCTTTCTTGGGTAGTTGTGGTGACTTTGAGTGTGATGCCTAGGTGCATAGGTGTCTTTGATGAAAGCTCTTATACTTTTGGAATGGCCTTTTCTTGAGTTCTTGGCCTTTGCCATTTGGACTTATATTCCATAAGTCTATGCCGATAGTTCACATTATTCCAATCACTTGGCTTGGATATTTTCTACCATTCCCATCATATGTATTTCTTTTATGGATTTTCTGGGATTTTTGGTAGCTCGCTTCCTTTTACAGAGTATTTTTCGTTAGGAGTTTGAGGAACTCGATCAATCTCTTCTCATGCCCTTTCAAAGACACTCAATCGGGCCGTTTTCCTTTTCCTTTGTAACCAAGGCAGTTTGCTTGTTATTGTGCTTTGGAGTGAATGTGTGTGCAACATTTAGAGTTTTGGATTTTTCGGACTCTTCATGACTTGAAGATCCTTTTTCCAAAATTACTTTTGAGGTTTGACATAGCTCGGAGGAGTTAAATCCTAAGCATGTCTTGTCTCCACATTCTCTTTGACTCATAATAAGATCATCCAATGATTTAGATGCCTTAGTGAATGAGGCAATAACGCTCTTGAGGTCATTCTCCTATTTTCTATAGCAGCAATCTCTGCTTATTAATTTAGCATTTTCACCTTTAAACTTTCATTCTCAATGACTATTTGACTTAGAGTACTCGGCTCCTTAGTCACTTTGAGTTTTGGTTTTTGAGTAGCTGTTTTCCTCATTCAATAGTGTGTGTGAGGATTTAATGTGTTCAAAATCTTTCATCATTTTGCCTAATGAATCATAAAGATCAAGTGGGTGATGAAGTGTGTGTGTCACTATCACTATCACTAGTGTCCGAGTTTGTTGAGTTAGATTGTACCTCATCTTCTTGATCTTGTTCTTTGGCCATCAAGCGGATCAAGGCTTCTTCTTCGAGTCACTTGAGTAGTCAGCTTCTTTGCTCAATCAATGTCTCTCTTGACTTTGGTACATTTTGTAGATCTCTCAGCCATCATTGCCTTTTTCTTTTCTTGTTTCTTTCTCTCAAGATCTTCCTTTCTTCTTCATCCCTGTACTTGTTGACTACAGGATATGGACGATTAATGGCATAGTGACCTGGTTGTCTACGTTCCAACATAGATACTCAACCTTTTGATCACTCTTTCCATTCTTGGATTGTCGCCCTTTGATACTCAACTTTTTGATGATCTGTTCTCTTGGTTGGCCTATCATCCCTTGATTTGGAGGAGTCGAGTGTCTTCCGGAAGATTCACCCTTTCCTCTCTTGTAGTTCTTATTAAAGAACTTGTTGAACCTCTTAACCATCGGGCTATTTTTCCGGGTCAATTACTTCTTTGACCTCGGCTCTCTTCCTATCTTTAACAATTAGAGCAAATTGTTTTGGGTACAACCTGTCTCTTCCTGGTCTTTTCTTCTCACCTCAAACTCGTAGGCTTTGAGGTCCGAGAATAACTCATGGTTGGATGTCTTTGATAGGTCCATGGAATGTCTTAGTGCCATGACCTTCATTTCTCATTCATTTGGAAGACTTTTAGGATCTTCATACACATTTTTTCGTGTGTATATTCCTTTCCAAGTGCGCATGACTCATTTGTGATTTCGTGAACCGAGGCGTCTAGTTGATCCAGGTTCTCTCCGAGATCATTTTGAAGTTCTCAAATTTCAGACATGACCCATTTCGATAATTTGTTTTCTTTGATTTGCTCCGAGCCTTCACAAATCAATGTCACTTGTCCTGCATTTCTTTAGCCGTTTTGCATGATTTGACTTTGTTGAACATGGCTTTGTCCAAGGTTTTGTAGAGGATGTCCTTGGCTACATTGTCCAGGTTATATCTTTTTCGTCATCATTTGTCCACTCAGTTCTTGGTTTTTCAACCATGACCGGTCTAGGAGCAACATCTTCTTCTCCTTCACCGCAACTCTTCGCATGCCTATGTTCACCTTTAAGATTTGCAGAGGCCCATCTTCTATCACTATCCACATCTCATCATGTAATCCGATAGATGAGCACGCATACGAATTTTCCAATCATCAAATTCTTCAATAGTGAACATAGGGATGCGTGTCAAATTTGCTTCCATGATAATAATTTTTAATGATAAAGAAGAGTTTTGAAAGTTTAAGTACTAAAGCGAGAGACTTTGAAAAGTTTGGAGATCTAGTTCAAGAACGGTGCGGAGGGTTCAATGAACCAACCGCTCGATACCACTTGTAGGTCCCAAGGGGTGTAAGTGTAAGGTTTAGAAGGGGGTTGAATAAACCTTACCAAATTTTCGATTTAGTCCTTTTAAATCTCTGAGTTGATACTACACAAATTTTGTGTGTCCTTGATGGACATGATCAACTTAGTTACTCAAGAGAGTTAATTACTCAACAAACTCAATCGAATTTGTTGATGGAATAACTCATTTGTTAGCTCTAAATTAACTCGATTGTGGTTTTGTTTTATTGGAAGACTTAACACCCTTATGTTTGATTAAGTAAGAGTTTAGTGCTTGGTTTAGTACTTATAATTTATCAAGTGGATAGCAAATTTATCAAATGAGATATAAGCGATTAAAATTGCAAGAATTAAAGTCTTTGAAATGTAAATGACACAATGAAATTTTTATAGAGGTTCGAAGATGGGGTAATTCTTCTACTCCTCTCTTCTCCAACTCCCGGAGGAATCCACTAAGTAATGATCGGTTTACAAAGTGGTAGCAGTCCAGATACAAGTCTTGATCACACGGTGACTTGATCCTTTGGGACTCGATCTGAGACGCCTTGATCACTCGGTGGCTTCTCGACGACTCGCCTTCTTCACAGGCGGTTGCCTTACTACTACTGACTCACTTGCTCAAGCTCTTTGGATTTGATCACGAAGCCTCCAAAAGCTTAAGACTTGGCTCAACCTTGAACCTTCCTACAATCCTTCCCGGAATGTAGACCCCTTGTTTTCGATATTTTCCTCTTCAACCGATTGAAGTTATCTTTCCTTCACAGTGAGTGTTGGATTGATGTTCTTCGTAATGTAGCTTGAGGATTGAGAATGTTTGAGTTTTTCTACTATGCTTGTATATCTCACATGTGTGTCATCTATGTATCACTTGTTTCTCAAACAAACTCCTCGGCCTTTTTATAGTGAACTTTCAAAAATTTGTCCGTTGAAGAGATAGGCTTATTTTTGAAAGTCACTTGCGATCGTTGACTTGTCTTGTTGCGATTCTTGGAATTGCCATTTCCTCGTATGAATTGTTCTTTCACCTTTTGAGTTCGACACGGTGTAGTGCTTCCCATTGGTTCATTCCTTTTGCACGCTTCGGGACCGAGCACTCGAGAAAGGTGGTATGGAGATATTACTTGTTTAAGTAATTCTCTTGATTTGTCGTGCAACGGATCTTTACTGATTATCTTGACTTGACCGCATTTCCTTGCTTTCCCAGGTGACTTAGAGTCACTTCCAATCATGGATGACTCTTGTCACTTCAACTTGAGACTTGGCTTTTCTTGAGTTGACTTGGTGATGCTCCACTCGTTGCATCTCTGCTTCTTCATAGAGTTCCCATCTACTCTTCTTTGCCATACTCAGTGTCTCGCAATGAGTCTTCCTTCAAGTCTTGATTGTCTTCTTGCATGTTAGGGCGTAGGCGACTTAACTCGGCTTGGCCACTCTATTTATTACAATGCATTTTACAACAAGAATTGGGGTGCCAACTTTCTATTCTAAGTTTTACATGGCATTCATCAAAATCTAAACAATAAAGTTCCTAACAGGTTACGTAACACGAACATATTATTAATGAAACGCGACCCAACTTTTACTTATTTTTCCAACATCAATTATGTTTTTCTCATTTTCGAGCTTAACGATTTTATATTTTCCTATAGTATTAATTCTTGATCGATTGACTACGAATTTAAAAATATTAGACCATCGATAATTTAGGAGTACATTTCGACCCTTATTCAAATATTTCATCGTAATCTATATTCGTCCCAACCAACTTCCAATCAATTTTTTTTAAATACATATTTCTTATCTCGCATCTTTAATCTTTAAATTTCTAAATATTTAAGTATAAATATTTATACATTTTATTTTCTTTCAAAAAAAAATATTTTTATTATATTTTTTAAAAAAATTCGAAAATTACCTCTTAATGGGAGGTTATTTCATATTCTTTTCAAAGCCTACAAAAAAACTATACCCTACAAATTCCACCTAGATACCTATTACTATTATTAAACACCAAATGGCAAAAAAAAAAAAATCTCCTACTCATTTTCGTTCATAGGTGGTCAAAAAAGAGAATCAATCCCATTTATTTTCCTGCAACATTTAATTATACCACAAAACCCCACCACATTAAATAAATACCAAAAAAAAAAAACAAAACTAATCATCCTACTCCCCAACCTTTCGGCTATAGCCTTCCTTAGAGGGGAATCATTCAATTTTATTTCTTAAAAACTCCCAACAAACATTTTACTCCAATGATTACACCTCAAAAAAAAAAAAATCTTTCCCCCCCAATTACATGAATTTTCGGCCATATGAACAAATAGGGGGAATCAATTCAATTTCATCCTAAAACTTGTACAACTCTCCAACCTTCTCTTCATTTCATACTTAGAATAAAAACACAAGACTTGTTCCCATTTTTCTTCTCTAAATGATCAAATTCATCAAGCATAAGGTAAGGAAATTTTTACTTTTTCCAATTCTATTTTTCTTCTCAAATTCTAAACCTTATATCTTTACCTTCTAATCATGTTATATCCATCTCATTGAGGTACTCCTAGTGGATTATTTCTTGAAGATTAGAGACTTAGACTTGACTACAAGCTTGAAGAGGAAATTCAAGACTACATATTTTTAAGGTGAGAAAATTATGGTTTTAGTATTTTTCTCTTGACAACATGAAGAATTAATTTTTGACTCAAGGATATGAATTTTTGAAGTTTAGGGGCTGACCTACACAATCTCAAGTGAAGTTAGAAGCTTGAAGGAAAAAATTCCATTTTTAGAGACTACTTGAAAACATTAAGGTAAGTAGTAGCCATTTAATCCTATTAAATCCCTTTAAAATTTGAGACTTTAATGTTAACACAAAAATATGGTTTTGTTGGGAAATTATTTTGTAGATTTTGATGAATGACATGTAAAACTTAGAATAGAAGTTGGCACCCCATTTTTGTTGTAAATTGCATTGTAATAGATAGGGTTGGTCGAGCTGAGTCAAGTCAGCTATGCCTGAACATGAAAGAAGTCAACTAGAGACAAAAAGTAAGTGTAACACCCCAAATATATCGGTACTTAAGACAAACACAATAATAATCCTCGGAGTATAATTCCAGAATGTTATACACTTAAGTGGGGCATTAACTAACAAAACCCACAAAATACAGAATACAAAGCGGAAATCCACACAAGTAAATATCAATTCTTAATACAGACCAAAGCTAAGTCCGACAATAAAATACCACCAACATTAATATATATTATAACTTGAAAATCACCCATCATCCTGAATTCTGAATAGAAAACTCCTCTTCGATCTCCTCATTACCATCCTCACCTGTGTCTAAAAAAAATATAAACTATGGGGTGAGCTAAACGAGCTCAGTGGAGATGGATCGGGTAAAATTTAATTATTTTTACATGGTTATAGAAAATAATACAGTATTCAATTTAGTTATAAAGAATTAAGAATTATGCATGTTTATGACACTCAACAAAGGTGTATTTTTAGAATATTTTTTTATAACTCAATTTCAATTAAATATTATAATAACATATTTGCGCATTCCGGCTAACAAAATCAATTAATAATGAACATTAAACAATGACAGGATATAACGAATAGTAAACAAGATCAGGAAACAGGCACTTCAAACATTAACAAGCAGGAAACAATAACAGGAACACCGAAGTGTTAACAATCATAATAGAGCTGATCGGGCTATAATTGTGACGACCCAACCCTTTTTAAATTACTCGAGCTTTTAATTAATTATAATGTTGCATCAAATATCTAATTTATATTTTTAATGAGCAATTTATTCGCTTTATGAAATTTATATACATTTGAGCATCCGAGAACTGATTGCGCCCCTAACTACGGTAATGGAAATGTATAGATATCGCGATGACATAACAAGAACATTATTATGGAGTTTCGGACTTAGATATCGGGATTTAGATTTTTGTACTTAGAATAAGTGATTTTGGATATTTTCACAAAAGTGTTTATTTATATTGGGAATTCGATATTTAGTTTCTACATTACAATTTATTACTAACGACCATCAAATTTGTGAAAATCGAGTTTTACTAACTCTCGGGATTTGTTTTAAGAAAATTTGTAGACTTTATGAGTATTTTTAAATAATAACTCTTATTAAATATTTTCTTTTTATATTTTCTTTTACCCCAAGCTATTACATTATTTTTTTATAAAAACCCCCAACACATGGTCTTCTTCTTCACACCACCAAACTCAATTCAAAACCTCCATTGTTGAAGATAAGCTCCAAGGGTAAGTTTCTTCATCTTTTCTTTAATTCTTGACTTTTCTTTAAATTATTTTAGGCAAAATAATCCTATGAAATTGTTAAACATAGAAATCCACTTTGATCATGAAAATATGAAGTTTTGAACCTTAATTTTTGGCTTCTAATTCTCGGCAGTTTTTGAAGAAATTTAACAAAGAATTTTGATTCAATTTTGTTTGTAGATTAAGTATTTTTTTCTAACTATTATAAGCTCAATTAGGTGTTTTAAGTTTGTTTAAAAAAAAATAAAAAGTCATCCCTAATCACCTAATATTGGACGGCAATGATAAGGAATTTTAGGGAAATACTTTGTTAAATTTTTTAAGCTTGATACTTGATAATTTGATAGTTGAAAATGATGATTAAAACTTTTGTTTTTAATTTTGAGTTATATATGATTTTTAGTGAATTAATCTTGTTATTTATGGCTTAAGAAGATTTCAAGAAAAATTTCATAAGTAATTGTTGGAGATGAACTTAGGCTAGTTGATGAACAAACCAATTTGGAATTTTTGGTTTCATTACTTTCAATGTTATTAAAAATTAGGAGTTTAGAGCCTTAAGGAATTAATTTGGTGAAATTTGAAGAAGTGTGTGTTTTTGGTGTTCTTGGTGAAATTTGAAGAAGTGTGTGTTTTTGGTGTTCTTGGTGAAATTTGAAGGAGTGTGTGTTCTTGGTGTTCTTGGTGAAAACTTGAAGATTTAAAGCTTTTAGTAATTTTAGGATATTTTGATGAGAGCTTCTAATTTCTAATAACTGGTTTTAGAATAAGTTAATGACAGCTCTTAATTTCTAAAAGTGATTTTATGATGATAAGTTGATAAAATTTGGTGTTTAAAAATATTAGAACCGGGAAAATTGAATAGAGCTTGAAAAACGGAGAAATACGTTCCATCAGGTCCGACTACTGTCCACCAGAGGTGGCAGTGCCGGAGCCGGCTAAGGCTATCCGGAATTGAGGATAAGGATGATGAATAGTGACCATGTGACAAGTAATGATGAGATGTGACTTTGATGTGATGGGTGTAAGTGATGTGATGTGATGTGATGTGATGTGCACATGGCACGCAAATCAATGCAATCTTATCGGATTTTCATGACTAAGATATTTTCGGGATTTTTCCGGGATGACACGTCATTTTTAAGAAAATCGGGAATTTTAGTCGAAATAAGATTTTATAAATTAAGGGTTCGATTAATCGGAAATTTTATGTAAAACGAGTCGTTAGACGATTATTTGAATTAGGTGATTAATTAAGGATTAGATGACTTTAAGTTGACTTTTTGACTTTAAATTGATTTTGACTTTATGTTGACCGTTGACTTTGACTTTGACTTTTGACTTTGGTCAACTATCGTTTTTAAAGCTCTTTAAAAGGGTACCGAACACCCGATTATGGGATTTTTGACTTTAAGAACGTAGTAGATTTTACTTAGCTCATTAGACTAAGTTATTTGATGAACTTTACTTTGTCCTATGTCATTTAAGTTATAAGGATTAACTGTGTTAGGTGCGGCGCAATCGGATAACGGACTCATTCGAACAAATACATCACTAGATATCTGTAAACTTCAAAGGTGGGTAAACTCCTGATTTTGTAAGCATGTTGTACTGTTATACTATGTTTGTCAACTTTCCTTAATTGCTAAAATTTGCCTACGGGCTATATGTATGCTGCCAACGGATGGGGGATGACCCTTCGGTGTCAGAAATGGCCGAGAGCCAAATATATGCTGTCAACGGGTGGGGGATGACCCTCGGTGTCGAGAAAATAATTTTAGAGCATTTTTGATTGTTTGACTTATATAGTGTAATCGCTTACGTTTCCCATCGAGTTTCTGACTCACGCCTTCAAATGTTTTGTTACATTTGAGATAATGATGACGAGCGAGCCAGGAGGCGTTGTTCGTATTTCCGAATAATTTAAGTACTTACTTTTGATGAAGCAAACCTTAAAGCTTTTGTAATAAGTATTTTAATAATGCGTAACTCTTATAAACCTTATTAGTTTTGATAAACTTTTCAAGTTTATATTAAGAAATTTTAAGCCCACATTTTAGTAATTAAAGTATTCTATTTATGCTTCCGCAAATTATTTATAAATTCTCAAGTGTACCACAAGTGGCGTTCCTAATCAAAATGGGTTCGGGGTGTTACAAGTGGTATCGAGCGTCACGTTTACGTAGACTATAAATGATTTTTCTTTAAAACTTTACTTTATTTTAAGAACTTGATTCTCTGAAAATTGGGAAGGGCGACCACGTTAGCGTAGAACCTACACTCGCCCGAGGTATGATTTAGTAAAATGCTTTGATATTATTGCATTTTATTTCAATGAAATTTTATGAAATGAACTTGTTCCTCAAACAAGAACGATTATGAACTATGATGAACTTTAGAGGAACTTTATAAGAATTTTATGAGAACTAGTACAACAAATCTTGAAAACCTAGTGATGCTTTTAAGAACTTCACAACTAAAAGAACTTTGAACTTAGATCATTTGATGCTTCATGAACTTAGACTTTTGAACTTAGTTCTCGAAATAAGACTGACAATTAGTTGACTTTTAGATAGACTGATAAAAACTTTCATATACTCAGATGAATCCACAGAGAATTTACGGTGACTATCTGACTGCCACTATGCATATGGGTGAGCCTTTAGCCGACTATGTATGCGCGTAGGTCATCTACGTAACCAGGTTATAGCAAAGGTTTCGATGTGCCGGACTATTCGGCCGCTACTCACTTGATCGCGACCACCGTGCCTGTTGATAGTGAATTGGCACAGGCGGTATTAGACCAGATGTTCGCTGAGAATGTGGTTATAGGAGGAAGCTTTAGTTACGTTCGTTTTGGACATCGTTTAATCTCCACCCATAACAAACAAGAGAGAGGACGGATAGTGAGTGACCAGTTGTTCCAACAATCTGCTATGGAACGAGGGGAGGCGGATAGACTCTGTAGGCGTGCTAAAAAACGCGATATTCAGGCAAACCGAACTCATGAAGATGCGGTCAAGGCCTTAGAGTTGTCTACATTGCCGATGCGCTCGAGGCGAGCAGAGTGACCCCGACCGAGCTATGGGTCCGAGTCCGAAGCGAGACGGGGATGGAGGATATGCTCCATCGATCGTTTGGGTTTCTTTTTTGAGAGAAGGGAGCGATGCACCCGCTCCTAGGGTGTCCGGACGATCGTCCTTTTTATATGTATATATATCTAGTTCTAGGAGCAGCAATACGTAGGTCTACTTCTTTTATATTTATACTCATGCCCATTTTCCCGTAGGGCATCAAGTATATATATCGGCTAGTAGGGTGGACCAAGATTTTTATTTTTTTTTGTGTTGATGATTGTACAAATGACTCGTGCTCGGCCCATTGTAGAGCATGAAGTCCGGCGTTATAAATACGAGTAGGAAGGGCATTTTGGCTCTCTCGTATCGGTTTATAAATATATCGGGAATAGTTCTACTCATTGCTATGTCATTTATCCTTCGCCACATGTATGTATTTACTTTTATGATTGGTTGCACATCTACTTTGTTGTCAAGTACGTGTATGGAACTACCGCTTAAACATTATAGAATTATGTCTATCTATAATCAATCCTAAACAAGGCACTATGATATTTCAGTTAACAAAGAAGAAAATGGCACCACAACGAAGAAGACCAGGCAGACCAAGGATAGAAAGGGAGCCCTCAATCGGCTCAGCTGCGAGTGAGCATGCGCGAGAAACTGAACCGGCGGCTCCTGCGATTGGAGCGGCGGGGCGAGAATTTGCAAGGGACTTCCTTACTACCCTACATGGTATGGTTCAACAAATAACTCCCCAGAATGCACCAATAGCACCACGAGGGGTGCCACGTACCAATGAAATCGTCGGACAATTCCGACGATTCGCGCCACCAAGACTCCATGGAAATGAGGGTCCTACTGTAACTGAAGAGTGGATCATGGAATTAGAAAGAATTTTCGATCACTTAGAGTGTTCGGAAACCCAGAAAGTGTCTTGTGGAAAGTTTCAGTTAGCTGAAAGTGCAGCCCACTGGTGGACGCCGCACGAAAGGACACCGGCGACGCGTGCGAGAGAAGGGAGTTGGCGTGGGATGAATTTAAAGGGATGGTTCTCGGATTGCTATTTTCGGAATCGGTGAGGGATCAAAAGGAAGCTGAGTTTGTAAATTTAAAACAAGGAAGGTTACCGGTGATGGAATATGAAAGGCAATTCAATCAATTGTCCAGGTTTGCACCTCATATGGTGAACACGGATGGGAGGAAGGTAAGGAGATTTGAAAGAGGTTAAGGCCGTAAATGGGAGTATCGTTGCGGGTTTAAGGTTGCCCACCTACGGGGAAGTGATTGAGAGGTCTCAAATCATATCCTACGATCGAATCTTGATCGAGACCCCGCATTACACGATCAAGCGGGAAAGAGGAAATGGTTTCCTCCTCAAAAAGAAAGTTTGTTCCTCCAATCGAAGGTTCAAACCAACTGGCGATCAAGTTCCAAATAGTGGAAATGTACCCCAATGCTCTAATTGCGAAGTATCACTTTGGCGAGTGCCTAGCCGGGGGAAAGGGCTCGCTTTAAGTGTCACCAACCGGGACACAGGATCGAAAATTGCCCAAATGCGGGAATTCGGGTTCCATCGGAGTCGAATGGGAGGCCAGCAACAAGCCCGGGGCGTCCCCAAGATAGGAAGGGAAAGCTCGTGTTTTCGCTCCGACTAATGAGGAAGCACCGGAGGAAAACGAAACCATGACAGGTATGCTACCTGTATTTCACATACCTGCACTTGTATTATTCGATACTGGAGCTTCACATTCCTTTATGTCTGAGAACTTTAGGAGAAAACTTGGACTAAATTGTTGTGATAACGAGGAAGCACTAGAAGTAAGTATTCCCTCAGGAGAAACAATTAATACTAAGAAAAGCTGAGAGGAGTGGAACTTACTATTAGTGGCCAACAAATGAAAGTGATCTCAGACGTGCTAGAAATGAGAGACTTTGATGTTATATTGGGTATAGATTGGTTAAGTAAGAATCGAGCCACCATTAAATGTTATGATAGAGAAATTGAATTTGAAGGATCAAATGGGAATTGATTTGTCTTTCATGGAGCAAAGACTAACACTAGAGTAAAGATAGTGTCAGCAATAAAAGCTATCAAAATGCTACAAAAAAGATATTGTCAAGGATTTTTGGTGAATGTAATGGGGAAAGAGACGATGGAAAGGAAGACAACATATGAAGCAGTGGTTAAAGAATTTTTAGATGTATTCCCTGATGATTTACCAGGGATTCCCCCGGATCGTCAAGTGGAATTCACCATAGATTTAGTGCCGGGAGCGGCTTTTGATGTCTAAGGCACCATACGAGAATGGCACCCAAGGAATTACAAGAACTAAAGATCCGGATCCAAGAGTTGTTGGATAAGAAATTTATTCGACCTAGTGTTTCACCTTGGGGAGCGCCTTGATCTTATTTGTGAAGAAAAAGATGGAACTTTTAGAATGTGCACCGATTATCGAGTCTTGAACTGGGTGACTATTAAGAACAAATATCCTTTGCCTAGGATAGAAGATCTTCGATCAATTGAAGGGAGCCAGTGTGTTCTCCAAAATTGATTTGAGATCAGGATACCATCAATTGAAGATCAATGATTGTGATATCCCTAAAAAAGCGTTCGAGGACAAGATACGGTCATTTCGAAGTTTACCGTTATGCCGTTTGGTTTGTCAAATGCACCCGCAAAGTATTTATGGATTTGATGAACAGAGTGTTCCATTCGTATCTCGATAAGTTTGTTATTGTCTTTATAGATGACATTTTGGTTTTCTCACGAGACAAAGAACAACATGAAGAACACCTTCGCATTGTATTAGAGACCTTGCGACAAGAAAAACTTTATGCCAAGTTCAGCAAGTGTGAGTTTTGGCTAGACAGAGTTGTGTTTTTAGGACACATTGTCACTGCCAGTGGAATTGAAGTAGACCCATCCAAAGTACAGGCAGTGATGGATTGGAAGGCACCAACTAACGCAGGAGAAGTGCAAAGTTTCCTAGGTTTGGCTGGATATTACAGGAGATTTATCCAGGATTTCTCAAAAATCGCCAAGCCACTGACACACTTAACTAAGAAGAATGAGAAATTTCAGTGGACGAACCAATGTGAAAACAACTTCCAAGAACTCAAGCAGAGGTTAGTGACAACTCCTATTTTGACAATTCCAGAAGGAAGTGATGGATTTGTAATTTATACAGATGCGTCAAAATTAGGATTGGGATGTGTGCTAATGCAAAATGGCAAGGTTATCGCATATGCATCGAGACAGTTAAAACCGCATGAACAAAACTATCCCACTCACGACTTGGAATTAGCAGCAGTAGTTCACGCCTTAAAGATTTGGCGTCATTACCTTTATGGTGGAAAATGTGAGATCTTCACGGATCACAAGAGCTTGAAGTACTTCTTCACCCAGAAGGAGTTGAATATGCGTCGGAGAAGGTGGTTAGAATTGGTAGAAGATTATGATTGCACTATTCAATATCACCCAGGAAAGGCGAATGTTGTGGCAGATGCACTCAGTAGAAAGAATAGTGGACAGATTGCAACATTGCTCACACAACAAGAATCTTTATTAAGGGATTTTTCTAATCTAAGGTTGGAAATTTTGAGACCCCCTGTTCAGACAACTGTCGTGATTGCAGCATTGACAGTACAACCTACTCTAAGGCAACGAATCAAAGATGCCCAGAAGACGGATATTTTCCTCAACAAGATGAAGCAACGAGTACTTGCAGGAAATATCCAAGGATTTGCTATTGCACCAGATGAAACGCTAGTCTATGATGGAAGATTATGCGTACCTAAGGATGAAGAGTTGAGAAGGGAAATTCTTGATGAAGCCCATAACACACCTTATACAGCACATCCGGGAGGAACAAAAATGTATAGGGATTTGAGAGAAATTTTCTGGTGGAGAAATATGAAACGGACCATAGGAAAATTTGTTGAAAGATGTCTCATTTGCCTGCAAGTGAAGGCCGAACACCAAAGGCCATCAGGATTACTAAATCCACTTGATATTCCTGAATGGAAATGGGAACACATTACTATGGATTTCGTAACCGGACTACCCAGATCAATATGAAAGTATGAAGCTATTTGGGTTATTGTGGACAGACTCACAAAGAGCGCGCATTTTATACCGGTAAGAATGACTTTCAGTATGGATCGTTTTGCTCAGTTGTACATTGAGAAGATTGTTAGCCTTCATGGAGTGCCAGTATCAATTGTGTCAGATCATGATCCCCGTTTTACATCGAAATTTCGGGGGAGTCTTCATACAGCTATGAAGACAAAGCTTAAGTTCAGCACTGCATATCATCCACAAACAGACGGTCAGTCAGAAAGAACAATTCAGACGTTAGAAGATATGCTCAGAACAGTTGTATTGGATCTCGATGGAAGTTGGGAGACTTATCTACCGTTGGTTGAATTTGCCTACAATAACAGTTACCAAGCTACTATCCAAATGGCACCATATGAAGCCTTGTATGGGAGAAAGTGCCGATCACCAGCTCATTGGGACGAAGTTGGTGAACGCAAAATTTTTGGACCAAAGATTATCGAGAAGACAGTGGGTGTGATAGCTAAGATTCGAGATAGAATCAACGCAGCACAAGACCGACAGAAAAGTTATGCCGATAGAAGAAGAAAAGACTTGCAATTTGAGGTGTTAGATAAGGTATTTCTCAAGGTTGCACCTTTGAAAGGAGTGGTTCGTTTTGGGAAGAAGGGAAAATTGAGACCACGATACATTGGACCATTTGAAATTTTGGATAGGATTGAAGATGTCGCATATCGTTTAGCACTACCTCCAGAACTTGCAACAGTACATAATGTGTTTCATATATCCATGCTTAGGAAGTACATTTCCGACCCAAGCCACATCATTAACCATGAGGAATTGGATGTTAGTAACAATCTTGCCTACGAAGAAAGCCCTGTTGCTATTTTGGGAAAGAAGGTACATAAGTTGAGAAATCGGGAAGTGCCCCTAGTGTTAGTGCAGTGGAGCCGACATGGTAGGGAAGAGGCTACTTGGGAGAGAGAGGAAGAGATCCTAGCTAAATATCCAAATATTCCTAACTAAGTAAGTCGAATTTCGAGGACGAAATTTTTTTTAGTAGGGGAGGTTGTGACGACCCAACCCTTTTAAATTACTCGAGCTTTTAATTAATTATAATGTTGCATCAAATATCTAATTTATATTTTTAATGAGCAATTTATTCGCTTTATGAAATTTATATACATTTGAGCATCCGAGAACTGATTGTGCCCCTAACTACGGTAATGGAAATGTATAGATATCGCGATGACATAACAAGAACATTATTATGGAGTTTCGAACTTAGATATCAGGATTTAGATTTTTGTACCGAATAAGTGATTTTCAGATATTTTCACAAAAGTGTTTATTTATATTGGGAATTCGATATTTAGTTTCTACATTACAATTTATTACTAACGACCATCAAATTTGTGAAAATCGAGTTTTACTAACTCTCGGGATTTGTTTTAAGAAAATTTGTAGACTTTATGAGTATTTTTAAATAATAACTCTTATTAAATATTTTCTTTTACCCCAAGCTATTACATTATTTTTTTATAAAAACCCCCAACACATGGTCTTCTTCTTCACACCACCAAACTCAATTCAAAACCTCCATTGTTGAAGATAAGCTCCAAGGGTAAGTTTCTTCATCTTTTCTTTAATTCTTGACTTTTCTTTAAATTATTTTAGGCAAAATAATCCTATGAAATTGTTAAACATAGAAATCCACTTTGATCATGAAAATATGAAGTTTTGAACCTTAATTTTTGGCTTCTAATTCTCGGCAGTTTTTGAAGAAATTTAACAAAGAATTTTGATTCAATTTTGTTTGTAGATTAAGTATTTTTTTCTAACTATTATAAGCTTAATTAGGTGTTTTAAGTTTGTTTAAAAAAAAAATAAAAAGTCATCCCTAATCACCTAATATTGGACGGCAATGATAAGGAATTTTAGGGAAATACTTTGTTAAATTTTAAGCTTGATACTTGATAATTTGATAGTTGAAAATGATGATTATAACTTTTGTTTTTAATTTTGAGTTATATATGATTTTTAGTGAATTAATCTTGTTATTTATGGCTTAAGAAGATTTCAAGAAAAATTTCATAAGTAATTGTTGGAGATGAACTTAGGCTAGTTGATGAACAAACCAATTTGGAATTTTTTGTTTCATTACTTTCAATGTTATTAAAAATTAGGAGTTTAGAGCCTTAAGGAATTAATTTGGTGAAATTTGAAGAAGTGTGTGTTTTTGGTGTTCTTGGTGAAATTTGAAGAAGTGTGTGTTTTTGGTGTTCTTGGTGAAATTTGAAGGAGTGTGTGTTCTTGGTGTTCTTGGTGAAAACTTGAAGATTTAAAGCTTTTAGTAATTTTAGGATATTTTGATGAGAGCTTCTAATTTCTAATAACTGATTTTAGAATAAGTTAATGAGAGCTCTTAATTTCTAAAAGTGATTTTATGATGATAAGTTGATAAAATTTGGTGTTTAAAAATATTAGAACCGGGAAAATTGAATAGAGCTTGAAAAACGGAGAAATACGTTCCATCGGTCCGACTCATCCCACCGAGGTGGGCAAGGTCTGGAAGCCGCTAAGTGCTATCCCGGAATTGAGGATAAGGGCGATGAATAGTGACCATGTGACAAGTAATGATGAGATGTGACTTTGATGTGATGGGTGTAAGTGATGTGATGTGATGTGCACATGGCACGCAAATCAATGCAATCTTATCGGATTTTCATGACTAAGATATTTTCGGGATTTTTCCGGGATGACACGTCATTTTTAAGAAAATCGGGAATTTTAGTCGAAATAAGATTTTATAAATTAAGGGTTTGATTAATCGGAAATTTTATGTAAAACGAGTCGTTAGATGATTATTTGAATTAGGTGATTAATTAAGGATTAGATGACTTTAAGTTGACTTTTTGACTTTAAATTGATTTTGACTTTATGTTGACCGTTGACTTTGACTTTGACTTTGACTTTTGACTTTGGTCAACTATCGTTTTTAAAGCTCTTTAAAAGGGTACCGAACACCCGATTATGGGATTTTTACTTTAAGAACATAGTAGATTTTACTTAGCTCATTAGACTAAGTTATTTGATGAACTTTACTTTGTCCTATGTCATTTAAGTTATAAGGATTAACTGTGTTAGGTGCGGCGCAATCGGATAACGGACTCATTCGAACAAATACATCACTAGATATCTGTAAACTTCAAAGGTGGGTAAACTTCTGATTTTGTAAGCATGTTGTACTGTTATACTATGTTTGTCAACTTTCCTTAATTGCTAAAATTTGCCTACGGGCTATATGTATGCTGCCAACGGATGGGGGATGACCCTTCGGTGTCAGAAATGGCCGAGAGCCAAATATATGCTGCCAACGGGTGGGGGATGACCTCTCGGTGTCAGAAAATAATTTTAGAGCATTTTTGACTGTTTGACTTATATAGTGTAACTGCTTACGTTTCCCACTGAGTTTCACAGCTCACGTCTTCAAATGTTTTGTTACATTTCAGATAATGATGACGAGCCTGGAGCTGAGGCGTAGGGACTGTCTGCGTGGCGTTGTTCTGTATTTCCCGAATAATTTAAGTACTTACTTTTTGATGAAGCAAACCTTAAAGCTTTTGTAATAAGTATTTTAATAATGCGTAACTCTTATAAACCTTATTAGTTTTGATAAACTTTTCAAGTTTATATTAAGAAATTTTTAAGCCCACATTTTAGTAATTAAAGTATTCTATTTATGCTTCCGCAAATTATTTATAAATTTTCAAGTGTACCACAGTGACGTTCCTAATCAAAATGGGTTCGGGGTGTTACAATAATTATGTTGTTCTTCCTTATATCTACCCAGGGTTCAATATTTGACCGAAGTCACAGTCACCTTATGCCTCCAACAGTTGGCTCGGCGTCTCTTTATCTAGGACCTATCTGTCCAGAGATCGTCATATTCCGGAATATACCATTCTACGACCCACTTCGCCTGTTGGACACTCCGTCCTCCAGTGGTGGGATTAGGACCAGGAAGTGTGTACGTAGACCGCAGGCAACCTGCTCAATATAGCACAACATCTCCCCACCTCAGTTGGGCCCGACTCAACCAAATAGGTTTTCACGACAGGAAATAAATTCAGTAATTATACTACTAAAAAACATTTAGAATGATTGATTGATTTCAGGTCCAGATTAAGTGTGACAAATCAATTATCCATTTAAATGACTCACAAGTCCTAGACAAGCAAATAACAGTTGATTGATCAATTTAAACGAATATGGTGAAAATGTTATTTAATTGTACATTAATAAATGAATTATCTGAAAATCCCTTAGGAAACTTGTCTGAATTTTTTGTCAACTTATAAAATTATATTACAGCCCCTAATCTTATTGAAAGTTTATTTCAGATTTTAAGTTTACTTTTTTAAAAATTTGCGTAAAGGTCCTTTAAGTTTTGAAATTTATGATTTATACCCAAATGATAAGATCAACAATGGAGGCCTAAGTAATTATCAAAACTGAATTAATAGAGTTATATTTTTGTTATTTCAATTTAGAAACCCCAATAATTCAGTCTTTTTCATTCAACCCATAATGTTTTGAAAACCTCATTTTAAAACCTTAACTTTAATATTGTCCAATTAGGCCTAAACTAACTTAAACAAATTCTCAAAATTTCACAAATATAAGTAAACATAATATAAAATAGGCTTCTGTCCAAAATTTCATTTCTTAGTTTCTGAATTTTTAAAAAAAAATTATATTTTGGCCCCAATTTGTTGGTAATATTTATTTAGCCCATTAACTTTGATAGTTTCGAAAAGGGGTCAAACAAATTTGGAAAATTCTCAAATTATAACTAAGAGTCTATAATAACATTATAAAATAGTACCAAAAACAGTTTTGTAAATCTCTACCCCAAAATTTTGAAAATTACATATTAGTCCTCAATTTATTCTAAATTCACATTTCTTGTCTACAAATTTAGAATTTAATCAATTTCAAACCAAGGCAATGAAATAATTACATGAATAGCCCATGTACTTAATTTAAAGTTTTACAGTCTATAAAATTCGAAATTGCAATCTAGTCCTTGAGATTTTCAATTTTTACAAAAATTGTCTAATCTTTCGATTAAATTCATGATTGTCTTATAATTAAATCAATAAAAATATAACTACATAAATACCATTTAATAACATAAAAATTTCAGAGATTTCAGTTTCTCAAGTTTTTTTTTATAAAATTAAATCCCAAGATTTTACATATATAAAGAAATTATTACCCACCTTTTGTGTTCTTCAAATTTATACTCCAAACCAAGCTTCAAAACCTCTTCAAACCAAGCTTCTAAGATCACCAATTCATAAACCCAATTCTCCGATAACACCACCTACATATCCAATCATATATCCAAATTTTTGTAATCATTAAATAAAATCATATTATAAGTCCTATAATTAGTTCAATCTTACTAACCTTTCTAGAAACCAAAACTGTGATGAATTTCTTCTAGTTTCTCCTTTCAAATCTCACGGCCACACCTCCAACTCCAACAATGTAAATTTGGTTGTGTTTTTTTTTATTTTTTATTTAGGCAATATTAAAAGAGATGAAGAAGCAAATTAAGGTTCAGAAAGTAAAAACAATTGAGGAACATTAATGCTCTCTTTGATATACGGCCAAGTAAGATAGAAAAGAGGATGGAATTTTGTTATCTCTAATACTAACTACAAGTTGATGTGATGAAGGTTATAAGTAAAAAAAATTAGTCTTCTTCAGAACATGATGATTGGCCTCTCGTAGGATGAAAAGACAAGATGGTGTGAGTGTAGTGATGTTTGGATAAAACAAATTAAGAACTAAAAGAATTGTAGCATTCCTATAATGTAACCAGCCAAAGTAGAATAATTAAGAGAACAAAAAATGGAGTTATTGGAAAAATAAGGGTAAAGTAAGGTCAAAAGAACAAAAGTAAAGTTTATTGTCTCATTACCTATAATTTAGGTTAGGTTATGCTAATAGTCTAATTAGTGTAATATAAAAGATAAATAACTATATATAAAAAAATTACAATTCAACATATTAAAATATTTATCCATTACATAATTACATTAATATCTGAAATAGAGGGTTTCACAGGAAGACTCCGCTGTGAGGCAGCTGAGTGTGGCAAAGAAGAGAAGACATGAACTCGACTGAAGGTGCAGCTGAGATGCAGTTGAGTGAAGTATCAGTCAAGTCAACTCAAGATAGCCAAGTCTTAAGGTTGAAGTGACAGGAGAGTCATCCAATGATTGGAAGATGACTCGAAGTCACCTGGGGATGTTAAGAAAATGCAGTCAAGTCGAGATAACTGAAAGAGATTCGTTGCACAGAAATCAAGAGAATTACTTAAACAAATAATACCTCCATACTGCCTTTCTTGAAGTGCTCAGTCCCAGAAGCGTGCAAGAGGAATAAAACAATGGGAAGCACTGCACTTGGGTCTGAACTCTGAAAAGCTGAAAGAATCATTCATACGATGAAGTGGCAATTTCAAGGACTGCAACAAGACAAGCCAACGACCACAAGTGAATTTCAAAAATAAGCCTATCTCTTCAACGGGCGATGATTTTTGAAAGATCACTATAAAAGGCGAGGAATAACTCTGAGAGAAGGTTACCTGAACCACGAATATTCAAGAAAACATTTGAACTGTAACCAAAAATATTCTCAAATCATTCAAGATCAATCCTCAAGCCTACATTACGAAGAAAATCAATCCAACACTCACCTGTGAAGGAAAGATAACTTCAATCAGTTGAAGAGGAAATTTTTGAAGAATCAAGGGGTCTACATTCCACGGAGGATTGTAGGAAGGTTCAAGGTCGAACCAGTCTCAAGTTTTGGAGGGCTTCGTGATCAAATCCAAGAAGCTTGAGCAAGTGAAATTTGTAGTAGCAAAGCGGTGCCTGCCTGAAGAAGAAGGCGAGTCGCATGCGAGAAGCGGATGTGTGACCAAGGCATCTCGATCGAGTCCCAAAGGATCAAGTCATTTGTGTGATCAAGACTTGTATCCGGACCATTAACCACTCGTATATTGATCAATAATTAGTGGATTCCTCTAGGAGTTGGAGAAGAGAGGAGTAGAAGAATTACCCCATTTTCGAACCTCTATAAAAACTTATTGTGTCATTTACATTTCAACACTTTAATTTTCGCATCTTATTTTTATATCTGTGATAAATTTGCTATCAATTGATAATCAATGAGTGCTAAAACCAAGTATTAAAACAAACTTAACCAAATTCAAGGGTGTTAAGTCTTAGTGAAAACAAATCACGGTCGAGTTAAGCTTTAGTCAAAACGGCTAAGTTATTCTATCAACGGCTCGTCAGTGCATTTGAGTGACTAACTCTATTTGATTAACTAACTTAGTTGTCCATCAGGACACAGGTTGATTGTGAAGTATTAACTCGAATATTTAAAAGGGACAATTTGAAAAGTTGGTAAGGTTTATTCAATCCCCCCTTCTAAACCTTACACTCACACCCCTTGGGGACCTATAAGTTGTATCAGCGGTTGGTTCATTGAGCCTTCCGCTTGCAGTTCTTGAACTAGATCTCCAAATTTTTTCAAAGTCTGTTTTAGTACTTGATCTTTCAAAACTCTTTTTACAAAGAAAAGTTATTATCATGGAAGCAAATTTGACACGCATCCCTATGTTCACAATTGAAGAATTTGATGATTGGAAAATTTGTATGCGAGCTCATCTATTAGCATTACGATGAGATGTGGATAGTGATAGAGGATGGGCCCGCAAATTTTAAAAGTGAACAATTTGTATGGAGAGAGCTGCGGTGAAGGTGAAAGGATGTTGCTCCCGGACCAGTCATGGTTGAAAAACCAAGAGCTGAATGGACAAATGATGACAGAAAAAGATATAACTTAGACAATGTGGCCAAGGACATTCTTTACAAAACCTTGGACAAAGCCATGTTCAATAAAGTCAAATCATGCAAAACGGCTAAAGAAATGCAGGACAAGCTAACATTGATTTGTGAAGGCTCGAGTAAATCAAGGAAAATAAACTATCGGTTCTTTGTCTGAGAAATTTGAGAATTTCAAAATGATCGCGAGGAGAGACCTTGGATCAAGCTGGATGCTCGGTTCACGAAATTACCAACGAGCTATACGCACTTGGAAAAGAATATACGAGAAGAAAATATGTATGAAGATTCTAAGAAGTCTCAATTTGAATGGGAAATGAAGGTCATGGCACTAAGACATTCCATGGACCTATCAAGACATCCAACCATGAGCTATTCTCGGATCTCAAAGCCTACGAATTTGGTGAGAAGAAAAGACCGAGGAGGAGGCATTTGTGCCCAAAACAATTTTGCTCTAATTGTTAAGGATGGCAAGAGAGGCGAGGTCAAAGAAGTCATTGACCAGAGGAAATAGCCATGATGGTTAAAAGGTTTAACAAGTTCTTCAATATGAACTACAAGAAGCAAGGGCGAATCCTCCGAGAAGACACTCGGCTCCTCCAAGTCAAGGAAGATAGGCCAACCAAGAGAGCGAGCATCAAAAAGTTGAATATCAAAGTGACAATCCAAGAATGGAAAGAGAGTGATCAAAAGGTTGAAAATCTATCTTTGGAGGCTGAAGGCAACCAGGTCACTATGTCATTGATTACCCATATCCTGTAGTCAACAAATACGGGGAATGAAGAAGAAAGAAAGGTCTTGAGATAAAGAAGACAAAGAAAAGAAAAAGGCAATGTTGGTGCAGAGCTGCTTTGAGACAGCCAAGTCAAGAGACACTGATTGATTGAGAGTAGTGAAGCCGACTACTCAAGTGACTCGAAGAAGAAGCCTTGATCTATTTGATGGCCAAGGAACAAGACCAACCCGACCAAGAAGATGAGGTACACTCTAATTCATCACACTCGATTCTAGTGATAGTAGATCGTGACACACACACTTCATCACCCACTGATCTTTATGATTCATTAGGCAAAATGATGAAAGACTTTGAACACATTAAATCCTCACACACACTACTAAATGAGGAAAACAACCTACTCAAGAGCAAAACTCACGGTGACTAAGAGCCGAGTACTCTAAGTCAAATAGGTGATAAGAATGAAAGTCTAAAAATTTGAAAATGCTAAGCTAATAGCAGAGATAGTTGCTATAGAAAAGAGGGAAAATGAACTCAAAAATGTTATTGCGTCATTCACTAAGGCATCTAAATCATTGGATGATCTTATTATGAGTCAAAGAGAATGTGGAGACAAGACAGGCTTAGGATTTAATTCCTTTGTGCTATGTCAAGCTCCAAAAGTGATTTTGGAAAAAGGATCTTCAAGTAATGAAGTATCTCAAAAATCCAAAACTCCAAATGGTGCACACACATTTATTCCAAAGCACAATCACAAGAAAAGCGGCCTTGGTTATAAAGGAAAAGGAAAACGGCCGAGTTGAGTGTCTTTGAGAAGAGCGATTGAGAAGAAATCGGTCGAGTTCCTCGGCAAACTCCAAACAGGAAATACTCTGTAAGGAAGAAACAGAGCTACCAAAAACCCCAGAAGTTCTATAAAAGAAACACATATGATGGGAATGGTAGAAAGTACCCAAGCCAAGCTGATTGGGATAATGTGAACTTTCGGCCAAAGACCTATGGAATATAAGTCTAAGTGGCAAAGGCCAGAACTCAAGCAAAGGCCATTCCAAAGGTATAAGAGATTTCATCAAAGCACACATATGCACCTAGGCACTACACTCGGAGATATCACAACTACCCAAAGAAGGCAATTGCTAAAACACATACACAGGCATACGGACAAAAGAGAGCGGTATATGAACCTAGAACCCCAAGCAATTTGCCAAAATTAATTATGATTATGGGCGATAGATGGCAACCCCTTAGAGTCAAATCATTTGGCTATAGGTTGGTTGGATCATCTTACAATACTAACCCCTCGGGACCCAGGCAAGTATGGGTACCTAAAACCTAACTTCCTTGATTGCGGGTTCAAGGAGCGGTGAGTGCAAGGAACCTGGTACATGGATAGTGGCATTCAGGCAAATGACGGGTAACAAGAAAAATCTATCAAAATTCAAGGAAGTCGAGAGGTGCAAAAGTCATATTTGGAGAAATGAAGCTCGGGAGAAATAAGAGGCATTGGATCCATCAAGAAAAATGGATTAGAAATCACAGATGTTGCATATGTTGAAGGACTCAAATTCAATCTGCTAAGTATTATTCAACTCTGTGACAAAGGCTACAATGTTGGATTCAACATGGGTATATGCCAAATCAAGGACATTGAATCCAATGAGGTTATGTTGCAAGGATGCGGATAAAAGAACATGTATGTGGTAGATTGGTCAACTGCAACACCAAGCACTTGTCTACTAGCAAAAAACACAATTTGAATCAAGTTGTTGTGGCACAAAAAAGTGAGTCACCTAAATTTCAAAACAATTAACAAGCTTGCGGAAGCGATCTTGTAGAAGGACTTCCAGACTCAGTATACAAGAAGGAAAGTGTATGTGATGCATGCCAAATGGGAAAGCAAATCAAATCATCATTCAAAGAAAAGACATATCCATCTTCAACAAGAATATTGCACTGCTACATATGGATCTATTTGGTCAGTTGAACCGGCTAGCATAAGTGGGAAGAAATACACCTTGGTGGTAGTAGATGACTACTCAATATATACATGGGCAATATTCATGTGTAAGAAGAAAGAAACTCTGCGAGAAACTACCACGGTGATGAAAAGAATCCAAAATGAGAAGAGTCAAACCATTATCAAAATAAGATCGTGAGAGGAACGAGAGTTTGTCAATAGTATAATCACTCGATCTTGTATTGAAAACGGTATTGGCCATGAATTATCTGCGGCAAGGACTCCACAACAAAATGCGATTGCGAAAGAAGGAGCAGAACTCTTAAAAAGCGGCAAGGACCATGTTAGTGAAGCGGGGGCTACCTAAAAGATTTTGGGTGAAGCAATAAACACAAAGACATGCTATACTCAAAATAGATGCATGATAAAGAGCCGGTGTAGCAAAGACTCCTATGAGATTTGGACGGGGAGAAAGCCAAATGTTGCATATTTTAGAATATTTGGATGCAAATGCTTCATCCATAACAATGGCAAAGATAATTTAAAGGCTTTTGATGCTAAAGGCGATGAATGTATCTTCTTGGGATACTCGGTGAAAGCAAAGCCTCTGAGTACTCAACAAGAGGACTATGGTTACGAGAGGAATCCATTCATGTGGTGTTTGATGACCCAAATGTAAATGGAGAAGACATTGAAAAGTCGGTGATAAGTGAATCAACCAACCATGCGAGAATAGTCCCTATCTTTCAAGTGGAAGTGGAATTATAAACCCGGATGAAGATGAGATAGGTGAGTCTCAAAAAGATTTGGAAAATCAGTAGCTAAGTGATAATGAGAGAGGCTGATCAAAGCAACACAAATTTGCAAGACGATGAATCCAACTAACTTACTCCAACCTTTGATGTAAGATGGTGAGAGACCATCCACGAGAACTAGTCATTGGAGATGTAAGAGAAGGTGTCAAAACGAGATCGAGCTCAACAAGAAGCAATGTTCACATGCTTTATCTCACAAATAGAGCCTAAAGATGTGTCACAAGCATTGGATGAGACACATTGGATTCAAGCCATGCAAGAAGAGTGAATCGGTTTGAAAGAAATAAAGTGTGGGAAGCTGGTTCAAAGACCTACCCATCAAAATGTTATTGGCACTAAATGGGTATTCGAAACAAGATGAATGAGGAGGTTACGTGGTAAGAAACAAAGCAAGATTGGTAGCCAAAGGATATTGCCAAGAAGAAGGGATAGATTTTGATGAAACATTTGCTCATGTGGCAAGATTGGAAGCCATAAGGATGTTTCTTGCCTATGCAACTCACAAGAACTTTATTGTATATCAAATGGATGTAAAGAGTGCATTTCTTAATGGTTTATTGGAAGAAGAAGTGTATGTTGAACAACCTCCAGGATTTGAGCAGAAGACTCTTGGAGATAAAGTATACAAACTCAAGAAAGCTCTATATGGGTTGAAACAGGCACCTAGAGCATGGTATGATACATTGTCACAATTCTTGACTGAGAATGGATTCACAAAAGGCAAAGTGGATAGAACACTCTTCAGAATTCAAGATAGAAAGAGTATACTGCTTGTTCAAATATATGTGGATGATATCATTTTTGGATCCACAAACAAAGAGTTGTGTGATAAATTTTCAAATCTTATGCAAAGCAAATTCGAAATGAGCATGATGGGAGAACTGACATTCTTCCTTGGACTCCAAGTGAAACAGCTGAAGGATGGAACCTTCATAAGTCGGACAAAATACACGGAGATTTAATGAAGAAATTTGGTATGGAAGAGAAGTCTTACGTGAAAATACCAATGAATACATCATCAAAATGGATATGGATGCGGATGGCAAGCTTTGTAGATCAAACAAGATCTGAGCACTTATTGGATAATTGTTTTATCTCACGGCAAGCAAGCGGACATCACCTTTGTTGTAGGTGTATGTGCAAG
Source organism: Rehmannia glutinosa (assembly GCA_016081115.2). NCBI lineage: Eukaryota > Viridiplantae > Streptophyta > Magnoliopsida > Lamiales > Orobanchaceae > Rehmannia > Rehmannia glutinosa. The sequence continues at coordinate 33,640,154 of CM071934.1, read as the reverse complement.
ATTTCAATCTGCTCCAAAAGAAAGACATGATTTTGCGAGCCAAGAGGATCTTGAGATATTTGAAAGGAAGCAAGAAGTTGGCTATGGTATCCAAAGGAAGGCGGATTCAAGCTAATTGGTTATTCGGACTCGACTATCTTTGGATGTAGAGTTGACCAGGAAAAGCACCTTAGGCACATGTTAAATGCTTGGAAATAGGCTAATTTCTGGTTTAGCAAAAAGCAAAATTCAATAGCCACCTCTCTACAAGCAGAATACATACTGTGGGGCATTGTTTGCCCAAGTCTTATGGATGAGACAAGTGAGAGACTATGAAGTTGAAGAAAAGGAAATTCCAATCATGTGTGATAACACAAGTGCAATTGCAATCACTCAAAATCTGTGTTGCACTCAAGAACAAAGCATATCGATGTCGAGATATCACTTCATAAGAGATCTTGTTGAAAAGAAAGACATCACCTTGGAATATATTTCAGCGATAAGCGGTTGGTGACATATTCACAAAACCATTATGTGAGTCAAGATTTGAAGAACTCAAGCATGAGTTAGGATTAATTGAGTGAGTTGACACTCGGAAGACTCAAAGAAAATAGATGAAACATGAAAAGAGGAAAAAGAGTGAATTCGTAATTGACTAAGTGAATCACCGTATCGGAAAATCGGTATGTCGAGTTAGGCGACGGTGAGTCACTAGGAGAAGCGATGAGAAGAAGGATTGAATCGGCTAAGGAGGAAGGTGAGTCATTCATGAGCAAAGTGACAAAAATGCAGTCGTTTTTACTAAGCGGGAATATTTTTAAGAATGACGTCAGCATAATTATGATGTGTACAGGCTAAAACTGCACACCAAGCTTATGATTGGAAATAAATGCTGCCGCATTAAATGCAAGAAATTAAATGTAAATCGGCGTGCAAGATCTAAGCCGTTGATTTTCATCAAATTTCAAAAACCACCCGCACGTCCTTTCATGAACCATACTTAAACCATTTCGTCCGTTTCTCTCACACTTTACCAAAAACTGTTCATCTCTCTCGCGAAAGCAAAAGCAAAAATTTTCTCTCAAAACCCTATCTATCCTCAGTTCAGTTTTCAAGTTTCGTTCGATAAAACATCTCGAAATGGCATCTACACATGATTTTGTCAAGCTAGGAAAGCAAATCCACACCGGGTCTACTGTGGATTTCGATGGTATGGTTAAACAGGGTCCGACGACACCCTAGTGAAGAAGATTCTTGAGAAATTGGAAACGCCTGGGCTGAAACCGTTTCTAATGTTGGAGTTTCCGATGACCTATGTGGAAGAGGTCGCATAGTTCTACGTGAACGCTGAAGTCCACGATGAGGGCATCAAGTCCTCTGTTCATGGAAAGAAGTTCACCATCACTGCGAAGGATTTGGATGAACACTATTTGTTGTTGGCGGAAGGAGTCGGAGATTCATGAAGTCGAGGTCGACTGATTCTTTGCTTGGAAGGAAGTAGCCAAGTCCGACTATCTTTGCAAAAGTGGTCTACTGACTAACAAGAGGCTCTTTGAAAGAGGACTACCACAAATTCTTTGGACATCATTGCCAAATGCATAGACATCAAATTTGGCGGCTTTGACCGGTGTCTAAAGCTAAGCGATCGTAATGGTTGCGATCCTTGAAGAAAAAAAGAAGGTGAATGGGGCTGAGTTTGTCTGATGGACTCTGCGAGAATGTTGGGAACAAATCCTTCAAGGAGGATGGAACGTTTGGAGGTTCCCTAGGATACGGCCTGGTGATTGGCGGTGATGGAAGTAAAAGGAGTCCTTCTTCAACATGGAAAGGCGTTCCATGTACACAAGAGGATGTTCGAGATCAAACCTATCGGCGCACGAGAAGAGAGTATACGCCAAGAGGGCGTCACAGTGAGGGGAATCGGTGACCCTAAAGATCAAATGTCTCCTCTCCTCCAAAGAAAAATGCTGCCCCTACAATTTGCTAAAAAGATGCTTTGCCCCTGCGTGCAAAGAAAAAGAAATCTGCTCCTACCCCTGCCGCAATGGAGAAGGAATCATTAATCCCTTCTCCGGTAATCAAGAAAGAAGGATTTGCGAACAAGGAAGCGATTGCCTCTAAGACATCTGCGAAGGCATTTACCTTCAATGAACCGGATGAAGTGGAGCGGATATCCCTTTGGTAAAACAAAGAGAAGAAGAAGACTTTCCAAGCTCTCCGAGCTTGAGAAGGCATTTGAGTTTGTCACTCGGTGGAGAAGATACCGAGGCTCGCTTTGGAGAAGTAGAGTCTCCATAAGTGATCGATGAAACGGCCAAGTCTGCGAGGCCGATCAGTGAGCAAGTCGAGGACCCAGTGTAGATAGAACAAGCGAGGAACAAGGAATGGGCCGAGACAACCGAATCACTGTTGTGACGGGGTTGTGTCTCTCACTGTAATAGAGGCTGCGAGGGTGTCGGCGGCAAAGTCTGCTACCCCTAATCCGGAAAGCGAGGGCGGCAAAGAGAATGATGAAGACGATGTAATCATGTACTCTTCATTGTATCCAGACATCCAAAATCGAAATGCGAGAGTGGAGAAAATGGAAGGTTGAGTCTATCAAAGTGCGGTTTGAAAGTCGAGTTCATTCTTTGAGGAAGAAGAACTCTTGAGGTTTCTTGAGGTGGACACGATCTTTGCAAGCCCTTGCGAGGATAATTGCATCAATATCTGCAGATTCGAAAAGAAAACGAACGGGCTAGAAGCGGTGAGGACGAGAGGCACGTGAGAAGGCGGCATCGCCCTCTAATGGAACCACCGATCATACACACCCTAACCTTGGCGTCTATCGAGAAAGTGATGATGATCTAGACCTATTCTTTGCCCTTACGGAAGAATTGCAAATCTGACAAGAAGCAATGCAAGAATCGAGAATACTTCATGAGCAAAGAATGATGGAGGGACCGGAGAGTCCTCCAAATCACAGTGGAGATAGACCCCATGGGAGTGGTGCAACATATTGCCCTTTGTTGTCGCTGCCACCACCTCCCGGCTCATTCGGAGGAAGGTGTTAAGGAATCGGCGATGGCGGGATTGTGGGGACCCGGTCGAGCCAACCCCTAATGAAGGTGTCTCACCACCGCCCCAACGGTGAATACTCGGTGGGAAGCCGGGAGTGCGGAGGACGAGTGACCCCATTCCAAGTCACTCGGTGGTGTGCGGTGAGGAGAAACTCCCTCGGCTGCGGCAAGGTCGGAGGATCTTTGCGGTGACTCCACAATGCATCTCGGAGGCGAAGTGGAGAAGGAACAATAGTTGAATACACGGCAAGTTGTCGCGGCGAGGCTCGAGGCAGTTGTGATTGTTTTTGAAGTGCCAACTACTCTGCGAGGCTAATGGCGTTGCGATGCGGTCGAGCACAGAGGAAAGAACTTCCCCTGGGAGTTAACACTGCAGGCGATGAAAGTGCAATCCATGGAGTTGAGACTCAAATGGATGCCACCTCGAAAGACCCCAAGGCAGTGACTTTCTTTGTCGAAAGGGATGTCAAGGCCTCGGCTGCGATTGAGGCTGCGGGAGGTAATGAAGGCCAACGGGAGGTTGAGACTTCGGGGGGTAGAAAGCGAAGCCAGAACATCCCTCCTGCTATCATTGATCCATCGAGAAAAAGGAGATAAGTGCTCTTCACGATTCCCGGGGGTAATCGATGTAACCTTTGCGGGATCGGAAGGAGGCGATGAAGGCCGAGTCATCCCCGTGTCGATCCCAAAGACTTCGATTGAGGATGTTCCAACCACGAGTAAGTCGACCTCAAGACTACTCGCCAAATATTCAACTTTGATGATGAGCCACCCATGGAAATCTCATCATCGTCCGATGACGCTCCCGATAAGGCGAGGACGATCAACTCATTTGGAAAATCCAGTTGAGACCAAGCGAAGCTGTTGAGGCAGTGAGGCTCGGCTCGGGCCGACTTCACAATGAGACCACGGTGAAAACAGAGTCAGCTGCGCGGAGATCCCCAAGGCTGCGGCGGGTTCGACTCCACAAGGGACTTCACGAGCACCAATTATCATTGAGCAATTCGATTGCCGTGATGATCCTTTCGTAGAATCATTTCCCTTCTCTCACGGAGGTACGACCTCCACGAAGAATCACTAAAGATCGTGGCGCTTCCACGGACGATCTTGTTATTCCATCGACACCATTGTTCGGTGACTATGACTTTGGCGTTGCTTGGCGTCGTCATTTGAAAGCGAGAGATGACAACTAAAGTTAGGGGCGTGTTCAAAGCCTTATTTCTTGAGATAGAAAAAATGGAAAGGCACCAGGTCTCCTTTGGACATGAGGATGGATAACGAGGACGCCAAATTTCTGGCGATTTGAGAGGCATAATAGTCGGGATCCGTGAGTGGTGGCAACAAAGAACAAACAATGCGTGTGGAACAAGCTCGATATTTCAGGACATTTTTCAACAAGTTGTTAGTCCGGCGGGTGAGAATGCGATGCAAAGACAAAATTGCAAGAGCACATTGAACAAATGCATGAATCTTATACTACGAGAGATAAAGGCTGCTGCGTGAACATAATAAGAACGATCTCTGCATGTGGAAGAGAATATGAATCGAAAATTCAGTCTCCTCATGGTGAGATGAAGTTGGTAGCAGTGAATCTAATGCCACCCGCTACGAGTTCCATGCGGCTTACTCCTGGCCAGATTGACGAGAACTCAACTATCGGACTAGACTTCTTGCTTGCTAGCTTGTTTCAGGGGTTCCTCTCTCCTTTGATGATGCCAAAAAGGGGAAGAGGAATACCTGCAAAAAAGCGCTGAAGGGATCACGAAGGCGAGAAGGAGGAAGCGGTTTGTGAAGGGAAAGACAGTGAGGAAGTAATAAAGAGAGAAGAAAGGGAAGTCTGTTGAGGGGAAGGTTCGAAAGATGTGACCTTGATGATTACTAAAACCCCCAACAAGGTCTTATCACGGTGGTATTATCGGCAAACTCGGTGACTCTGCCACTCCAACACTCTTGTACCTATGGTGAAAAGAGAAAAGCGATTGAAGCGGTGATGAAGGAAGTAGAAGGAAGGATGGATGCCCGAGTTATGGATATTACGAAACAACATGGAGACATTCAGTGACGAGAGACACCTATGCCATTTCGGATGCCCGAACCGAGCAAGATCGGTCGATGAATTCAAGACACTCGCATCGAAGGTTATTTCGCAAACATGTCCATGGCTCAAGCACTGGGATTTATCTTGGGAGAAAGGTCTCAAACTATGTGAAGAAGGATGACGAGCTGACAAACTCGCGATCGCTCTGCTGGTCACTCTCTTGGTCACTCTTTCGGTGGGAAAAAGAAGGCCCCAAGATACAATACACGCCCGAGGCGCGGAGGAAGAAGCGATGGTGGAGGAAGAGGTTTCACCTAGATCTCGCCCAAAAACATTGAGTACATAGATCTAGGCAAGAAAGGAGGGATCTATTGGGTGGATTTTGAAATAGCCAACTGCAAGTGGCTAAGAATAATCTTGAGTATGTGAAGAGAATTGAAGAGGAAAATAAGAGACAAACTCAACTATGGGAGGAAAGACAAGAAAAGCGAGAAGAGATGAAGGCGCCGAGGAAGGGCGTATGTAAAGAAAGAAGGCGGTGAAGATGAGAAAAAGATAAGAAGATCGAGAAGATGGCCGTGAAGAAGATGAAAGAAAGGAGAGCGTGAAGGAGATGAAGTGTTGTTGTCCACCCCTTCATGTATTTTACTATGTAAATACATTCTATGTAAGTTTTACGTACATTGAATAAAATTGTACAATTTCTACTTGTGTAGATATAAAACATCATGGATACTTTAAGGTCCACTTAAGCTACGATACATTTTCTTTTGATTCAAGCTCGATACACTTTGTGCTTGACTATGTAAAGAACAAGAATGTTATGATCAATAAAAGATCGATTCTAAGCATACATTGCAGTGATTCCACATTTGTTTGTATGTATCTTTGCTATTTAATTATTGTTGTATATTTTAAGTTTTGGCATCATCAAAAGGGGGAAATTGTTGGGAAATTATTTTGTAGATTTTGATGAATGCCATGTAAAACATAGAATAGAAGTTGGCACCCCATTTTTGTTGTAAATTGCATTGTAATAGATAGGTGGTCGAAAGTGAGTCAAGTCGACTATGCTGAACATGCAAGAAGTCAACTAGAGACAAAAAGGAAGACTCGCTATGAGGCAAATTTGTGTGGCAAAGAAGAAGAAGACGGGGAACTCGATCGAAGGTGCGGTGAGATGCGGTGAGTGAAGTATCGATCAAGTCAACTCAAGATAGCCAAGTCTCAAGGTTGAAGTGACGGAAGAGTCATCCAATGATTGGAAGATGACTCGAAGTCACTGGGGATGTTAAGAAAATGCGATCAAGTCGAGATTCTTGAAAGAGATCTTTTGCACGTAAATCAAGAGAATTACTTAAACAAGTAATACCTTCATCTTGCCTTTCTTGAAGTGCTCGATCCCGAGAAGCGTGCAAGAGGAATAAACCAATGGGAAGCACTGCACTTGGGTCAGAACTCTGAAAAGCTGAAAGAATCATTCATACGAGGAAGTGGCAATTTCAAGGACTGCAACAAGACAAGCCAATGACCACAAGTGAATTTAAAAAATAAGCATATCTCTTCAACGAGCAGATTTTTGAAAGATCACTATAAAAGGCTGAGGAATAACTCTGAGAGAAGGTTAACCACTGTAACCAAACATTTGAACTGTAACCAAAAATATTCTCAAATCATTCAAGATCAATCCTCAAGCCTACGATCAGAAGGAAATCAATCCAACACTCACCTGTGAAGGAAAGATAACTTCAATCAGTTGAAGAGGAAATTTTTGAAGAATCAAGGGGTCTACATTCCACGGAGGATTGTAGGAAGGTTCAAGGTCAAACCAGTCTCAAGTTTTTGGAGGGCTTCGTGATCAAATCCAAGAAGCTTGAGCAAGTGGGCTGTAGTAGCAAAGCGTTTGCCTGTGAAGAAGGTCGAGTCGCACGAGAAGCTTGGTTGTGTGTGACCAAGGCATCTCGACCGAGTCCCAAAGGATCAAGTCATTTGTGTGATCAAGACTTGTATCACGGGTATTAACCACTCGTATATTGATCAATACTTAGTGGATTCTCTCAGGAGTTGGAGAAGAGAGGAGTAGAAGAATTACCCCATCTTGAACCTCTATAAAAACTTATTGTGTCATTTACATTTCAACACTTTAATTTCGCATCTTATTTTTATATCTCACGATAAATTTGCTATCTAATTGATAATTAATCGAGTGCTAAAACCAAGTATTAAAACAAACTTAACCAAATTCAAGGGTGTTAAGTCTTCAACGAAAACAAATCACGGTCGAGTTAAGTCTTTAGTCAAAAGCAATTGTGAGTTATTCTATCAACGGCTCGGTCAGTCGTTGAGTGACTAACTCTATTTGATTAACTAACTTAGTTGTCCATCAAGGACACAGCTGTGAAGTATTAACTCTGAATATTTAAAAGAACTAATTTGAAAAGTTGGTAAGGTTTATTCGAACCCCCCCTTCTAAACCTTACACTCACACCCCTTGGGACCTACAGGTTTAGATACCATATAGGGGCTGACCTTCAAGAGTTTGAGTCAAGAAGTTGATATCAATAAGAAGACTTCATTTTTTATCAACCCGAAAACTACTACGAGGTGGGTGAAAAATATTTCTACAAAAATGCATCATTCTTTCTACTAGTGCACAAAAATGCATGTTCATGTGAAAATATGATATTTTATGAATTGTATCAAGTATTTATGAGATTTATGTTTTAATGAAATTTTGAGAAAATAAAAAGATGAGTATGATATTTTTCTTGCATAAAATGTTGATAAAATTGCTCATCATTATGCTTTTATGATTTATGATGCTATGAATATTCAAATATATTTTAGAAATGTTTAAAATAAGTTTTTATATATTATTGGAATTCTGGACTTGCAACTTGTGCAAGAAAAATCGAAACTTGGGTTATTTTTGCAATTATTTTAAAATATTGGGCCAAAAGTGTAAATATGAAAAACTGTGAAGACCACCTCTAAAAATTCGAAATATTGGACCCAATAATCTATAAATTTTATATATAAGGTGACTTGAAAGATTGGGACCCCTTCCGGGCAAGAAAGTTCAATAAGGAACAAGTTTGATATCGAAATGTAAAATTGTAAAACTTAAAGGACTAAAACTGTAATTTTTAAAGCTGGGGCAGTCAAGGTATCTCGAAAACTTGCAGATTTATTTATTATGATATTTTAAACCTTTAGGTCAAATTTCATAACCATCCGACTTGAAACGAGCCTTTAACGACAAAATATCGCTTTTGGGCCAAAATTATAATTTGTGAAAATGAGGTACCTAACTTTCGAAATTTTCAAAACTTTTTTAACCACAACTTATTACTGCCCAAAGAAGTATTTTAAAATTGGAATCACCTCAAAATCCTTCTCGGTTTAATATTTACATAATTTTAAAATATCAAGTCAAAAATCAAAATTTTTGGAAACTATAGGGCGAATATGCAAATTTTATAAAATCTTTCTCGAGCCTCTGAAAAATATAACCCTCTAGGAATTTGGAAATTTTTGGAACTGACTTTATCATTTTCCGAGTCCGGAATTGAAACTTATTGAATTTTAAAACCCGGCAAGGGAATATTCTCCTTAGTAAAAATGATTTTTATTTTTAAAATTGCTAAATACATTGAAATTGAGATTTTCTAACTCAGTTGTCTTATAAATATTTTAAGAGATATTTCTTACTTATCTAATAAAATATCGAGCTTGAACATAATGCCCGAACCGAATATTAAAACCGGCTAGATTATCCGCCCGATAACTAGACTGCGAATTTTGTTTTGAAATAAATACCGGATATCTTGTGACCAAGATCACTCCGGACTTGCTAACTGATTTTATCAAAATTTTCGAACGAGAAAGATAGTACTTGGAAGAGAAATTTTGACGTGAAAATTTAAGTGCACGTAAAGTGGAATTAAATGAAGTGAAGTGCAAATTGAAGTGAAATGTGAAGTGAAGTGAAACGTGAAGTGAAATGATAAGTGGAAGTGAAGTTGAGAATGAAAGTGAAAAGTAAAATGAAAATTTAAAGTGGGATAATTTGCTTCGGCTTTATCCAAGTGATGTGGGATAATTTGCTTTGGCTTTATCCAAGTGATGTGGGATAATTTGATTCGGCTTTATCCAAATGAAGTGGGATAATTTGCTTCGGCTTTATCCAAGTGATGTGGGATAATTTACTTCGGCTTTATCCAAGTGATGTGGGATAATTTGCTTCGGTTTTATCCAAGTAAAGTGGGATAATTTGCTTCGGCTTTATCCAAGTGATGTGGGATAATTTGCTTCGGCTTTATCCAATTGAAAGTAGAAGTAAATTTAATAAGACAATAATAATGCTTGACTAATTCTGGCAATTCTAACATAATGGTTAATGGAAATCTTTATACAAACAACGAGACAAAGTCATACGCACTTCATACATTGATTTCTATGAAACTATTTTTCGTGCATAAAATAAGCCACACTCGCACACCGACACCCACCCACTGATAATTTTTGTCTCACCCCCACCTTCTTTTCAACGGCCAGCTGATGATCCACCATATTATGAAGACGTCAATGAAGACAACCAAGTGACGGATTAATCCCTCGACTTAGTTTGTCGATCTACCCTTAAATTTCATTTATGAACAATTGCTATGTTGGATGTAATAGAGGGGCGTAAGACCTCTTTCGTTGAGACAAATGGATTGTAGTAATATTTCCGCTGCGACTATTAACTCTATTTACGAGAGGTAATGAAGAACTATGTCTATTTGAGAATTAATAGTGCTCAAATATTTGGTGGATTATATTCTCAAATGGGAGAACTGGCAAGAGTTACCATTGGGTAGCGGCTCCAAATTTCTGGGGCGTTACAGATGGTATCAGAGCTCGGTTTGTAAGGAGAAAACTTACACCGAGCTGACCCAGGATAGGTTCCACTGACCTTGGATTGGGTACCGCTACTAGATGACTTAAGTTAAATCCTGGATGAATATTTGAACTCCTTCAGGTGGTCATGGTGTCAAAATATCTGGATATTCCTCTGTTTGGACGTTAGGTGACTTAGAAAACCCGTGATTTAGAGATTATAATGCTTGATATGCTGAGACTTGAAGAATATGAGGTTATCTCTTGATAAATATATGATATGGATGTGACATATTATGGGTTCTAGACACCTAATGATATTACTATGGGAAAATGATAGTAGGGGACTCACTAAGTATAATGATCGATGACAGTATCCTTGTGTTATTCGTTCTCCAATACTTGTACAAGCTTAAGTAAGGGGAATTTGACTTGTGGTTTAGGTATCACGTATAAGATACATTAAGGTAGTATGACAAGCGCATGATCGAGACAAAGACGCCACGTGGGAAATAGAAGACGATATGCGAAGACAATACCCGAAACTATTTTAAGAGGAATTTGGGGACCAAATTCTTTTAAGGAGGGGTGAATGTGACGCCCCAAATTTTAACGACGTGAGATAAGACGTTGTGTAGTGATTTATTTATTTGGTTAAGTAACACGAACACATTATTAATGAAATGCGACCCGACTTTTACTTATTTTTCCAACATCAATTATGTCTTTCTCATTTTCGAGCTTAACGATTTTATATTTTCCTATAGTATTAATTCTTGATCGATTGACTACGAATTTAGAAATATTAGACCCTCGATAATTTAGGAGTACATTTCGACCCTTATCCAAATATTTCATCGTAATCTATATTCATCCCAACCAACTTCCAATCAATTTTTTTTAAATACATATTTCTTATTTCACATCTTTAATCTTTAAATTTCTAAATATTTAAGTATAGATATTTATACATTTTATTTTCTTTCAAAAAAAAATTATTTTTATTATATTTTTTAAAAAAATTCGAAAATTACCTCTTAATGGGAGGTTATTTCATATTTTTTTCAAAGCCTACAAATAAACTATACCCTACAAATTCCACCTAGATACCTATTACTATTATTAAACACCAAATGGCAAAAAAAAAAAAAAATTCTCCTACTCATTTTCCTACATAGGTGGTCAAAAAGGAGAATCAATCCCATTTATTTTCCTACAACATTTAATTATACCACAAAACCCCACCACATTAAATAAATACCAAAAAAATAAATAAATAATCATCCTACTCCCCAACCTTTCGGCTATAGCCTTCCTTAGAGGGGAATCATTCAATTTTATTTCTTAAAAACTCCCAACAAACATTTCACTCCAATGATTACACCTAAAAAAAAAAAAAAATCTTTCCCCCCCAGTTACATGAATTTTCGGCCATATGAACAAATAAGGAGAATCAATTCACTTTCATCCTAAAACTTGTACAACTCTCCAACCTTCTCTTCATTTCATACTTAGAATAAAAACACAAGACTTATTGTTCCCATTTTTCTTCTCTAAATGATCAAATTCATCAAGCATAAGGTAAGGAAATTTTTACTTTTTCCAATTCTATTTTTCTTCTCAAATTCTAAACCTTATATCTTCACCTTCTAATCATGTTATATCCATCTCATTGAGGTACTCCTAGTGGATTATTTCTTGAAGATTAGAGACTTAGACTTGACTACAAGCTTGAAGAGGAAATTCAATGCTACATATTTTTAAGGTGAGAAAATTATGGTTTTAGTATTTTTCTCTTGACAACATGAAAAATTAATTTTTGACTCAAGGATATGAATTTTTGAAGTTTAGGGGCTGACCTACACAATCTCAAGTGAAGTTAGAAGCTTGAAGGAAAAAATTCCATTTTTAGAGACTACTTGAAGACATTAAGGTAAGTAGTAGCTATTTAATCCTATTAAATTCCTTTAAAATTTGAGACTTTAATGTTAACACAAAAATATGGTTTAGATACCATATAGGGGCTGACCTTCAAGAGTTTGAGTCAAGAAGTTGATATCAATAAGAAGACTTCATTTTTGATCAACCCGAAAACTACTACGAGGTGGGTGAAAAATATTTCTACAAAAATGCACCATTCTTTCTACTAGTGCACAAAAATACATGTTCATGTGAAAATATGATATTTTATGAATTTTATCAAGTAGTTATGAGATTTATGTTTTAATGAAATTTTGAGAAAATAAAAAGATGAGTATGATATTTTTCTTGCATAAAATGTTGATAAAATTGCTCATCATTATGCTTTTATGATTTTTAATGCTATGAATATTCAAATATATTTTAAAAATATTTAAAATAAGTTTTTATATATTATTGGAATTCTGGACTTGCAACTTGTGCAAGAAAAATCGAAACTCGGGTTATTTTTGCAATTATTTTGAAATATTGGGCCAAAAGTATAAATATGAAAAACTGTGAAGGCCACCTCTGAAAATTCGAAATATTGGACCCAATAATCTATAAATTTCATATATAAAGTGACTTGAAAGATTGGGACCCCTTCCGGGCAAGAAAGTACAATAAGGAACAAGTTTGATATCGAAATGTAAAATTGTAAAACTTAAAGGACTAAAACTGTAATTTTTAAAGCTGGGGCAGTCAAGGTATCTCGAAAACTTTCAGATTTATTTATTATGATATTTTAAACCTTTAGTTCAAATTTCATAACCATCCGACTTGAAACAAGCCTTTAACGACAAAAAATCGCTTTTGGGCCAAAATTGTAATTTGTGAAAATGAGGTACCTAACTTTTGAAATTTTCAAAACTTTTCTAACCACAACTTATTACTGTCCAAAGAAGTATTTTAAAATTGGAATCACCTCAAAATCCTTCTCGGTTTAATATTTACATAATTTTAAAATATCAAGTCAAAAATAAAAATTTTTGGAAACTATAGGGCGAATATGCAAATTTTATAAAATCTTTCTCGAGCCTCTAAAAAATATAACCCTCTAGGAATTTGGAAATTTTTGGAACTGACTTTATCATTTTCCGAGTCCGGAATTGAAACTTATTGAATTTTAAAACCCGGAAGGGAATATTCTCCTTAGTAAAAATGATTTTTATTTTTAAAATTGCTAAATACATTGAAATTGAGATCTTCTAACTCAGTTGTCTTATAAATATTTTAAGAGATATTTCTTACTTATCTAATAAAATATCGAGCTTGAACATAATGCCGAACCGAATATTAAAACGGCTAGATTATCCGCCCGATAACTAGACTGCGAATTTTGTTTTGAAATAAATACCGGATATCTTGTGACCAAGATCACTCCGGACTTGCTAACTGATTTTATCAAAATTTTCGAACGAGTAAGATAGTACTTGGAAGAGAAATTTTGACGTGAAAATTTAAGTGCACGTAAAGTGGAATTAAATGAAGTGAAGTGCAAATTGAAGTGAAATGTGAAGTGAAGTGAAACGTGAAGTGAAATGATAAGTGGAAGTGAAGTTGAGAATGAAAGTGAAAAGTAAAATGAAAATTTAAAGTGGGATAATTTGCTTCGGCTTTATCCAAGTGATGTGGGATAATTTGCTTTGGCTTTATCCAAGTGATGTGGGATAATTTGATTCGACTTTATCCAAATGAAGTGGGATAATTTGCTTCGGCTTTATCCAAGTGATGTGGGATAATTTACTTGGCTTTATCCAAGTGATGTGGGATAATTTGCCGGTTTTATCCAAGTAAAGTGGGATAATTTGCTTCGGCTTTATCCAGTGATGTGAGATAATTTGCTTGGCTTTATCCAATTGAAAGTAGAAGTAAATTTAATAAGACAATAATAATGCTTGACTAATTAAGCAATTCTAACATAATGGTTAATGGAAATCTTTATACAAACAACGAGACAAAGTCATACGCACTTCATACATTGATTTCTATGAAACTATTTTTCGTGCATAAAACAAGCCACACTCGCACACCGACACCCACCCACTGATAATTTTTGTCTCACCCCCACCTTCTTTTCAACGGCCAGCTGATGATCCACCATATTATGAAGACGTCAATGAAGACAACCAAGTGACGGATTAATCCCTCGACTTAGTTTGTCGATCTACCCTTAAATTTCATTTATGAACAATTGCTATGTTGGATGTAATAGAGGGGCGTAAGACCTCTTTCGTTGAGACAAATGGATTGTAGTAATATTTCCGCTGCGACTATTAACTCTATTTACGAGAGGTAATGAAGAACTATGTCTATTTGAGAATTAATAGTGCTCAAATATTTGGTGGATTATATTCTCAAATGGGAGAACTGGCAAGAGTTACCATTGGGTAGCGGCTCCAAATTTCTAGGGCGTTACAGATGGTATCAGAGCTCGGTTTGTAAGGAGAAAACTTACACCGGTGACCGACCAGTGATAGGTTCCACCTTTGACCTTGGATTGGGTACCGCTACTAGATGACTTAAGTTAAATCCTGGATGAATATTTGAACTCCTTGGTGGTCATGGTGTCAAAATATCTGGATATTCCTCTGTTTGGACGTTAGGTGACTTAGAAAACCCGTGATTTAGAGATTATAATGCTTGATATGCTGAGACTTGAAGAATATGAGGTTATCTCTTGATAAATATATGATATGGATGTGACATATTATGGGTTCTAGACACCTAATGATATTACTATGGGAAAATGATAGTAGGGGACTCACTAAGTATAATGATCGATGACAGTATCCTTGTGTTATTCGTTCTCCAATACTTGTACAAGCTTAAGTAAGGGGAATTTGACTTGTGGTTTAGGTATCACGTAGAAGATACATTAAGGTAGTATGACAAGCGCATGATCGAGACAAAGACGCCACGTGGGAAATAGAAGACGATATGCGAAGACAATACCCGAAACTATTTTAAGAGGAATTTGGGGACCAAATTCTTTTAAGGAGGGGTGAATGTGACGCCCCAAATTTTAACGACGTGAGATACGACGTTGTGTAGTGATTTATTTATTTGGTTAAGTAACACGAACACATTATTAATGAAATGCGACCCGACTTTTACTTATTTTTCCAACATCAATTATGTCTTTCTCATTTTCGAGCTTAACGATTTTATATTTTCCTATAGTATTAATTCTTGATCGATTGACTACGAATTTAGAAATATTAGACCCTCGATAATTTAGGAGTACATTTCGACCCTTATCCAAATATTTCATCGTAATCTATATTCATCCCAACCAACTTCCAATCAATTTTTTTTAAATACATATTTCTTATTTCACATCTTTAATCTTTAAATTTCTAAATATTTAAGTATAGATATTTATACATTTTATTTTCTTTCAAAAAAAAATTATTTTTATTATATTTTTTAAAAAAATTGGAAAATTACCTCTTAATGGGAGGTTATTTCATATTTTTTTCAAAGCCTACAAATAAACTATACCCTACAAATTCCACCTAGATACCTATTACTATTATTAAACACCAAATGGCAAAAAAAAAAAAAAATCTCCTACTCATTTTCCTACATAGGTGGTCAAAAAGGAGAATCAATCCCATTTATTTTCCTACAACATTTAATTATACCACAAAACCCCACCACATTAAATAAATACCAAAAAAATATATAAATAATCATCCTACTCCCCAACCTTTCGGCTATAGCCTTCCTTAGAGGGGAATCATTCAATTTTATTTCTTAAAAACTCCCAACAAACATTTTACGCCAATGATTACACCTCAAAAAAAAAAAAAATCTTTCCCCCCCCAGTTACATGAATTTTCGGCCATATGAACAAATAAGGAGAATCAATTCACTTTCATCCTAAAACTTGTACAACTCTCCAACCTTCTCTTCATTTCATACTTAGAATAAAAACACAAGACTTATTGTTCCCATTTTTCTTCTCTAAATGATCAAATTCATCAAGCATAAGGTAAGGAAATTTTTACTTTTTCCAATTCTATTTTTCTTCTCAAATTCTAAACCTTATATCTTCACCTTCTAATCATGTTATATCCATCTCATTGAGGTACTCCTAGTGGATTATTTCTTGAAGATTAGAGACTTAGACTTGACTACAAGCTTGAAGAGGAAATTCAATGCTACATATTTTTAAGGTGAGAAAATTATGGTTTTAGTATTTTCTCTTGACAACATGAAAAATTAATTTTTGACTCAAGGATATGAATTTTTGAAGTTTAGGGGCTGACCTACACAATCTCAAGTGAAGTTAGAAGCTTGAAGGAAAAAATTCCATTTTTAGAGACTACTTGAAGACATTAAGGTAAGTAGTAGCTATTTAATCCTATTAAATTTCTTTAAAATTTGAGACTTTAATGTTAACACAAAAATATGGTTTAGATACCATATAGGGGCTGACCTTCAAGAGTTTGAGTCAAGAAGTTGATATCAATAAGAAGACTTCATTTTTGATCAACCCGAAAACTACTACGAGGTGGGTGAAAAATATTTCTACGAAAATGCACCATTCTTTCTACTAGTGCACAAAAATACATGTTCATGTGAAAATATGATATTTTATGGATTTTATCAAGTAGTTATGAGATTTATGTTTTAATGAAATTTTGAGAAAATAAAAAGATGAGTATGATATTTTTCTTGCATAAAATGTTGATAAAATTGCTCATCATTATGCTTTTATGATTTTTAATGCTATGAATATTCAAATATATTTTAAAAATATTTAAAATAAGTTTTTATATATTATTGGAATTCTGGACTTGCAACTTGTGCAAGAAAAATCGAAACTCGGGTTATTTTTGCAATTATTTTGAAATATTGGGCCAAAAGTATAAATATGAAAAACTGTGAAGGCCACCTCTGAAAATTCGAAATATTGGACCCAATAATCTATAAATTTCATATATAAAGTGACTTGAAAGATTGGGACCCCTTCCGGGCAAGAAAGTACAATAAGGGACAAGTTTGATATCGAAATGTAAAATTGTAAAACTTAAAGGACTAAAACTGTAATTTTTAAAGCTGGGGCAGTCAAGGTATCTCGAAAACTTTCAGATTTATTTATTATGATATTTTAAACCTTTAGTTCAAATTTCATAACCATCCGACTTGAAACAAGCCTTTAACGACAAAAAATCGCTTTTGGGCCAAAATTGTAATTTGTGAAAATGAGGTACCTAACTTTTGAAATTTTCAAAACTTTTCTAACCACAACTTATTACTGTCCAAAGAAGTATTTTAAAATTGGAATCACCTCAAAATCCTTCTTGGTTTAATATTTACATAATTTTAAAATATCAAGTCAAAAATAAAAATTTTTGGAAACTATAGGGCGAATATGCAAATTTTATAAAATATTTCTCGAGCCTCTGAAAAATATAACCCTCTGGGAATTTGGAAATTTTTGGAACTGACTTTATCATTTTCCGAGTCCGGAATTGAAACTTATTGAATTTTAAAACCCGGCAAGGGAATATTCTCCTTAGTAAAAATGATTTTTATTTTTAAAATTGCTAAATACATTGAAATTGAGATTTTCTAACTCAGTTATCTTATAAATATTTTAAGTGATATTTCTTACTTATATAATAAAAATATCGAGCTTGAACATAATACCCGAACCGAATATTAAAATCGGCTAGATTATCCGCCCGATAACTAGACTGCGAATTTTGTTTTGAAATAAATACCGGATATCGTGTGATCAAGATCACTCCGGACTTGCTAACTGATTTTCTCAAAATTTTCGAACGAGTAAGATAGTACTTGGAACGTGAAAATTTAAGTGCACGTAAAGTGGAATTAAATGAAGTGAAGTGCAAATTGAAGTGAAATGTGAAGTGAAGTGAAACGTGAAGTGAAATGATAAGTGGAAGTGAAGTTGAAATGAAAGTGAAAAGTAAAATGAAAATTTAAAGTGGGATAATTTGCTTCGGCTTTATCCAAGTGATGTGGGATAATTTGCTTTGGCTTTATCCAAGTGATGTGGGATAATTTGCTTCGGCTTTATCCAAATGAAGTGGGATAATTTGCTTCGGCTTTATCCAGTGATGTGGGATAATTTGCCGGCTTTATCCAGTGATGTGGGATAATTTGCTTCGGCTTTATCCAAATGAAGTGGGATAATTTGCGGCTGACTTTATCCAAGTAAAGTGGGATAATTTGCTTGGCTTTATCCAGTGAAGTGGGATAATTTGCGGCTTTATCCAGTGATGTGGGATAAATTGTTTCGGCTTTATCCAATTGAAAGTGGAAGTAAATTTAATAAGACAATAATAATGCTTGACTAATTCTGGCAATTCTAACATAATGGTTAATGGAAATCTTTATACAAACAACGAGACAAAGTCATACGCACTTCATACATTGATTTCCATGAAACTATTTTTCGTGCATAAAACAAGCCACACTCGCACACCGACACCCACCACTGAGAATTTTTGTCTCACTCCCACCTTCTTTTCAACGGCCAGCTGAAGATCCACCATATTATGAAGACGTTAGTGAAGACAACTAAGTGACGGATTAATCCCTTGACTTAGTTTGTCGATCTACCCTTAAATTTCATTTATGAACAATTGCTATGTTGGATGTAATAGAGGGGCGTAAGACCTCTTTCGTTGAGACAATTGAATTGTAGTAATATTTCTGCTGCGACTATTAACTCTATTTCCGAGAGGTAATGAAGAACTATGTCTATTTGATAATTAATAGTGCTCAAATATTTGGTGGATTATATTCTCAAATGGGAGAACTGGCAAGAGTTACCATTGGGTAGCGGCTCCAAATTTCTGGGGCGTTACAAGAGGCATTTTTCTCCTTTATTTTTGTTTTTTCTCGTTTTTTAGCTATATGTTGTATTTTTCTCATTTTTTTTGTTTCTTTTTTGTTTTCACCGGTTGAAGGGCGAAATCCGTAGGCGGTCAATTTTGTCTGTCCCGCAGTGTTGGGTGGTTGCTCGTGCCCGGTTTTTGTTGTAGTGTTGCGGTTTCTTAGTGTTTTACAGTCTTCATTAAGGAGTGCTGAAGTCTCCCAGCGTGAGAGTGGTCTAGTTTTGGGTGTAAAGTTTTTAGTTTGTGAAGTGGATCTGAATTGCTCTTACCAATTCCCCGCTTGACTTTTATTTAGTCAGTCAGCTCTTAGCCAGTTGGCTACGTTTGTAGTTGTAATTCCAGTTTTTTGAGTTATTATAATAAAATTCTATCGTTCGGATAAAAGAGAAAAGAAAAGGAGAATTCGTCTTTAGCTCCAAACGACCCATGTCCCATGACGACACAATCAAGAAGGTCGGACGTTGAATGCCCAAACCCAGAAATCATGGATTTAATCATGGGCCAAAAAATATTAATTATGGGGCTTCTCTCCATCAATCCAATATAAATTAATGTTTGACCCAAGGATCAACTTTTCCTATCATACCTTATCTTGGAGTCCCAACGTGCGAGCTCTTAAGTGTCGATTAATGAATTGCTTTGTTATTTATGAGTACTTTTTTTTTACGAAAGTTATTTTTGAGTACTTGAAATGAAATCAACATCGGAAAATCTTTTTCCATTTCCACTTAAGGAAATAGAGACAAAAAAAAAGTTTCAGGGGTATAGTGGGGCAAATTTTTTTTTTAGTTCTCTAACTGAACCATTTCAGAGATTTAGTCCTCACTTATTTCGATTTTGACATTTAGTCCTTTAAGAGAGTTTTTTCCAACTATTTAGTCCCACGACTCTACAACAAGTAAAAAGTCACCTGCTGAGCTGATGTGAAATTTAAAAACAGAACAAACTTATTTTTTCATTCTTTTCTGGCTGACTGTGCATCATATGTGGCGTAACAGTTGTAGAGGGTGAAAATAAAGGAACTATAAATTTGAAAAAAAATCATATTTAAGTATAAAAAAATATATTATGTATAAATAAAAATAAATTATTTACAATTTTAAATAATTTGATTGTCACGCTCCAATTTCATAATAATAAAATAGAATACTTAATAAATACTAATAAGAGAAATCCACTATTCTATAAACCGGCGGTACCAAATTCATTCCTTATCTGGGTGCTCAATATCTGCCTCCTCACAAGCTCCAGTATCTGGCTCTGAAATTCTTTAATGCTAATGGGCGGACGACGCGAGTCGTTTTGGGGGCGAAATCCGGCGGTCTTGGCGCGCGAGATGGTGCGCCCCGCACGAGGAGACCCTCGGCGAGGACCCGATGTTTTTTTTATATATGTATATATACAATCAATGGCGGAGATAGGGGCCAACCCGGGCCCCCTCCTTTTTTTTAAAAAAAAATTACTAGGTAAAATTTTTCAATTTTTTTATTTAATATTTATTTGTATTTTTATACGGCCCTTTGATTTCTTGTATCACCCACCCAGTAATAATCCTAGATACGCCATTATATAATGGCGTATCTAGAATTATTAAGGGTAAGCCGATACACAAAATTGGAATGAATGAGATCAAAAAAAAAAAAAATACACATAAATATTAACTAATTTTTTTTAAAAAAAAAAGAGGGTGCGAGCCGAGTTGGCCTCCTCTTATCTCCGCGATTGTATATATATTATTTATTGCTCTAGGTCCCTTGAAACCTTAGACCGGCTCTAGCAAAATCAAATCTAATATAAATAAAAATAAAACATACAAGCTTTTATAACAAAATTACATGAAAATTTGGGGGAGGGGGGGGGGCAAAATATGTTGGCTTACATTTTTATATACTATATTAATTTATTAAATAATATATTATAGGGGTTCAATCGCAAGACGAGGGGGGGCGGTTGCCGCCACCAGCCCCCCCTTGGGTCCGTCCCTGCTAATGGGGTGAGCTAAACGAGTTCAGTAAGTGGGGAAGGGAAATACTACAGTTATTTATAGAAAGCTGAAATAACTTTTATTTAGCCTGAGCACAACACTTGGCATGAATAATCAATTTTCATGCATATGCATATTCAATTGTTCTTTAGTTAAACTGTAGCATTATAAGATTAAACTCCAAAATGAAAACTAGTTTGTAACAATGGGGACAACGCAACACACCCAAGTACAACGGTCAATCAAGTAAATAGAAAGTTTCAGTTTTTAAAACATGCAGTAGATATTTTAATTTTGATAACAGTCAGTAGATATCTTGTTTTAAAACCCCATACAGTTAGTCAATCAATCACGAAATAGTAAACATAGGGTCGATGTTGATCAGACATAGAAACCATTCGTTTTCCTTATAACTCCCAAACAGTATTTGGCTGACGCTCAGTCACCTTATCCGTCCCAGTTGGCTTGACGTCTCTTTAGTTGTGGGCTATTACCCAGAGATTGTCATATTCTGGAAAATACCATACTTGCGGCCCAATCACCTGTTGGACACTCCGGCCTTCAGTATTGGGATTAGGACAATGGATAGTCAAACAAAGACAAGATGCAACTTGTTCGATCTATTGTCTGACCCACCCACACTACAGTAGAGCCCGACTCAACCATATAAGTTTCACAAACAGTCAATCGAGTTAATAACGATTTAAAATTATTCCATCGGCTCTTGCACCGTCAATCAATTTAAACAATTTCCTTGAAATAGTTTCATGCTTGCACCGTCAATCAATTTAAACAATTTCCTTGAAATAGTTTCATGGCTCATATGCCCAAATAATGACAAGCAGTAAAAAGTTTGTTAACGTCGCACAGACCCATATAACGGACAAGCAGTGGAAACTGGAAAGCACTTAATGGCGCACATGCCCAACCATTTTGAAAGTTATTTAAACAAATTTTTTTATTGGCTCACAGACCCCAATTAATGATCGACAAGCACTTGAAACAACTAAACAATTCTTTCAACTTCAATATGCTCAATTCAATTTGGAAATAAAGGGAATTTTAAACAAATTTAAACAAACCCATCTGATAAACAATTGGAATTTTTTACTCACCTTTTCTTTAATTACAAATTCCCCATGATCTTCACAATCTTTCTTAATTGAACTCTCAATTCAAGCTCAAATGCCGCCTACAGAAATTTCATAAAATTAAACTAGATTTCTAACCATTAGACTCAAGAATAAACCATAAATTCACTTACATGCCTTTGAAACTTCAAGAACCCGGATGATAAACTTACACTTTCAAATTCACTTACATCACTTTCCTCAAGTGATGGACTATTAGAATATGAAGAATAACACTAAAGTTTCCTCCAAGTTGGCCCTCATACTCACGGTCCCAAGCCAAATCCACCCCTAATTGGCTCCTATTATTCTGCTCATGTAAGATAGTGATAATTGGAGACAAAAGTATGGTGGTGTTTCTTGAAAAGAATGGATAAATTACAGAAAATTGGCTGCCACCCCCCCTTTTTTTCCAGGAGCTTTCTGTCGTATTTAATAGAGAAACTTACCTTAACTTGATACTACTCTCGGTCGTGTCACCAAGAAAAGAAGAGGTAAAGAAGCACTCTGGTTTATCGGAATGAAACTGAGGTGTTCTATAAGTTGTGAAGTCTGATAGACTGATATGCATATGGCCTTTGGGCCATGGGCTTGGGTTCTAATTCTTTAGAAACAATCTGGAGATTTGACTTTGTTTATGGAAATGGGCTTGGATGAGTTTACAATGTATTTAGACATTTTGGACTAAAGATAATTTAGATGGAAGTGGACTTGTCTTCTTAAAATAAATGATCCAAAGAAATATCTAGATGGGCTTTAAATTAGATGTGAATACTAAACAAGAATGTATAATAATTATAAAATTCCACCCTCACCTTCATCAACTTCCGGCCCAAGAAGGATAAAGAATGGGATTGGGAAGTCCTGATTTATGTGTTAATCTTAACAAAATGAAGGTGAATGTGGTTAGTTAATGGTTTGGACTTGAAATAAAATATAGGTGGCTTGAATTGGGAGTTAAGTTAGAAAAACACTGATGTGAGAAATGGGCTTCAAAATGAGTATTGTATTCTCATATATTATATAAGATTTATTATAATTTTCGCTAATTCGATCTTGGTCTACACTAAATTTCTAATAACTCCCATTATAAAAATCTCAAATCTTAATCTAACAAAGTTAGAGCACTACTGTTTACTAAAGCTTAATCTATCATGCTATATTATTACACGTATTTACTAGATTTATTAAAGTACCAAAATGATCACTTAAAATCGCGAAATAATATTAAATCTCCCTCAAATATTATAATATCGAGATTTATACTACTATTTCAAATACAGGGTCTCACATTAATAATTTCTCAAAACTTAATGTCACATGTGATGCACGGTCAACCAAAAAAGAATGAAAAATATAAGTGTTTTTGTTGTAAATTCCACATCAGCCTAACATGTGACTTTTACCTGCTGTAGCAAGTTGTGGGACTAAATAGCTGGAAAAAACTAACGTAAAGGACTAAATGTCAAAATCGAGGACGAAATCTCAAAGTGATCCACCTAGAAGACTAAAAAACAGTTTTACCGGTACAGTGGACATTACATCCAGATTTATTAGAGATTTTTATTTTAGATTTGAATGTTATTGGCAAGATAGTATCTCAAAGGTGATGCAAACCGGCAATTTTTAGTTTCAAATTCCAACAAAGTATGATGAGACTGACCGAGTTGAATTTAATTAAGGGAAGTGCTAAATGGCCATATTATGGATGTCCATAAAGTAGGTAGATTATTTTTAATTAATATTTAATAATGCTTAAGGAAATGAAATGACTGTACAACCCTTAAACCATTGTAGCTCTAAATACACATATAAATGGTGCCACTTTATTTTCCATTGAGCCCACATTCTTGAGATCGAGAATCAATGTGATAGTTTTCAATGCAAAAGTTAATAATAATTTTTCAATTGGGTAAATCTAAATTTCGAAATTCGTTTTCATAAACTCAAACTCAATTTTAACTTTGATTATAGCATAAAGTAAGATAATCATCTAATAATATTTAATATATTCTTATGTGAATTATATTTATACTTATATTTATTTTACATAAAATTTAAATATAGTATTTTATATTATATTAAATTATGACTTAACATCATTAAAAATAAGTATTTAATAATAATCAATCTACTGATATATGTAATTAACATTCTTATTTTGTCTTTTATATAATATTCACATAATAATAATAATAATAATAATAATAATTAATTTTTGAAAGATTTAACTTAATTTATGTATATAATATTGAAATAAAGTATTGTTTCGAAGTATTAAACACATAGTTACAAAGCGTGTACTAAGTGTTTTTTACTTAAATAATATAACATATTTTAATGACACTTCGAAATTGCATGGAAATTGAAAAATGTGTGATGCCGGGATGTTTAAATAATGATACACTTTTTTTTTAAAAAATAATAAATAACTCGGGACGCCATACCTAAAAGTAGGGAAAGACGAGAGCAATGTTTTTCTTAATTTTTATTTTTTTTAATATTTTAGTAATATTAATCTATGAATATTAATATATGTTCTTATATTATGTTCTTTAAGATATAATATAATTTCTATTATGTTCTTTAAGATATAAATTTATTATGTTCTTTAAGATATAATATAATTTCTAATATAAAATATAATTTATAATATATATATATACAATATATGATATAAATTTATATTTATTGTATAATATAATTCTAATACATATAGTAAATAATATAATTTTTAATACATATATATATATAAGCATATATATATGTGTATATATAAAAATCAAAGCAAAAGATGCAATAAGAATCAACTTAGCCCAGTGGTATAAATTATTACTTCTAAATAGCATATGTCTTGGGTTTGATGTTTTTTTTATTATATTTTAACAAAAAAGTGCTACGTTAGACTTATATGTAATATTTTATAATTATACTTTTAAAGTGTTACAATAAACACTTAAAAAGTGTCACTAAAGCTATTAAAAGTGATACCGTAGACTATAGGTAGCACATACAGATGTATTACGATAAAAAGTACAACCTATTGTCTATAGTAACATTTTATGGCTATTATATAATATTTTTTGGGTGTTACCTTATGTCACTGTTCACTTGGTTTTATACCATTGATTTGGGCTTCCTAGACTTGAGTTTTGTGTTGTTTTTGAGTATTTTAAGTCATTTTTGTTATATCTCATAGGTTAGGCATTAATTCTCATTATTTCGAGTCATTTGAGTGGTGAAGCCATGTTGAGGGCCAATTATATTAAGTCTAGAGTCATTGTAATGAGTCGTGTGTCAAAAGAAGCAAGGATGATCAAACAACGAGAGATTGATTTGAAGAAATGCCCAAACGCGTATGAAATTTTCATCATTTGGCGGGGTTTCGTATTTTGGCCATAACTCTCTCTACAAAATTGATATTGAGCTGATTCAAGTGGCTATGGAAAGCTAAGAGATAGGGCTACAACGTTGATGAAGGGCGCAAAGTCAAATTCGGACATTTTCTGGGGCGCTGCAGCTCCCAAGTCCGGCGGCTGCGGCTGACGTAAATTGAATTTGGCGTGCCATTTTACGTTTAGGCTGCAGCCAAGCCGTCGGGGCTGCAGCGCCCGTGGGCGGACAAAAACAATACAACTCCGATTTTTGGATCTAAAAAGGGGTATTATAAATAGATACATTAGAGGCTTGAACTAGGGCATGGAGGACACAGGGATGAAAACCAACACCACCAAGACACTGAAAAGAAAGAGTTGGGGGAGAAGATTGAAGACATTTATCATCTAGAAATAGATAAGATTCTTCTTTAATCTCTTTAATTCCTTCTTTGTTGTTTCTTGCATATCATTTGAGATGCATTCTCATTTGATTATGGGTATTTGTATTTTCATCATGAGCTAAACTTTATAATTCTAGAGGGATGATGTAATCTATGTTTGAACTTATGTTTTGATATTGTGGTTTGTCAATCTAGATTTCTCAATCTATTTGTGCTATTTGGATTTATTGCTTCTAAATTACTTGATCAATAATTTAGAGTGTTTGGTGTATTTGATTTGACACTTGAGAGAGGTAGTTGAATACATGGCCTTGAAATAGCATAACCTAGGATTTCATAGAATTGAGAGATTTGTGAATCCTTTGAAGTCATCAACCAAGATTCATAGTTTTTATGTTGTAGTCATATTGCATTACAACTTAATGCATATTTTACGTGACTGGAATTTGTTAAGAAGATTTGATCACCATAGTATACTCAACAAGAAATGAGCAAATTACAAATTAGGTTTTTTTAGTTTCACGTAAAAATAAATATAAAATCAAAAAGTATTACATGTTTATTAATAAAATATTATTTTTTTGCTCAAAGATATTAATTGTCTTAAAATTATTATCGTTTTCTCAAAAGGTATTACCACACTATTTTTGGCGGAGAATTAACCTTTTTATTGACCCGCAGATTTTCTGTTGACTTGACCGACTCGACCCATCTCACGGATAAAGATCCGTGAGATGGACTTATGTAAGTCTTTGTCATATATTAAAGTAGTAAAACGAACAATTATTGAACATTGTTCAATGCTTCAATTTGGAAGACGAGTAAAATATGTTTGGACTAGAATGTTTGGATTTGTTTTAATACATTAAATCTGCATGAAACTAATGTATATTGGCGAAAACTTGCGTGAGATGGTCTCACGGATTTAGATCCATGAGACGGAGCCCTTACACAAAGTTTTATAGGTTATTTTTTTCAGATTATATTTTTTTAGGGTTTATATTTGTTTTTTTAGGGTTTATTTTGTTTCTTGGGTTTGTTTTTAATTGATTTGGGTTTTTAGGATTTTTAGTTTTTTTTTAGGGTTTATTTTTTATTTTTTGGGTTTATTTTTGTTTTTCGAGTTTATTCTTCATGGTTCATGTTTTTAGGGTTTATTTTTGTTTCTTCATGGTTCATTATTATTTTTAAATTTATTTTCATGGTTCATGTTCTCAAGACGGGGCCCTTAGGAGGTCCGTCTCACGGATTTAGATCCGTGAGACCGTCTCACAAGAGACTTGCTCATGTATATTAGAATGTTTGGATTTTTTTTTGTTTTTAAATATCTTCATTCTTTAAAAATATTTTCTCAAAATAAATTCATATATTTTTGTTACTTTTTTTATATATATCGTGATGTCAATAGAATAAGTGAAAATCCAATTTGATTGTCGGAGTGGCCAAATTATACTTGTCATTAGAGAATCTGAAAACTTAATTTAGCATTTAACTAATTTATTAGTGTTTGTTTGATTTTCATTTATATGATATTTTAAATTCCAATATTCCTACTAAAGATATTTTTATGTGTATTGATTTTTGGATGAAAATTCAAAAAAATTATGGCAAAGATTATAAACTTTTAAAAATTAATTTGACTTGATTCACGTATTGATTGTTAAAAGGGACAATGCATATGAAAAGCTCTTGTACATCCGAAATATATGTTTCTTATTCAAGTATTAATCCATCAATTAATTTGTTAAACAAATTATTTTCTTGAAAAGGTAAAAAGAATAATTTAATGAAGAGAGAGAAATTTGAATCTCAAATTCTAAAATAGTGGAGTTATTGGTATTTAGGTGGGAAGGGTAGAGTAGTCAAATAAAATATTAAATTACTATATCACCCTTCTCATTAATAAGAGAAATGATGAATTTGTCTTTATGGCCAGCCATATTATGGCCATTTAGATTTATCCTTTAATTAATTATGCCCACTCACTCTTACCAAACAAGTTTTTCTATCCAAATTTTCTCACATAATACAAATATTTCCCCATATATATCTTATTCTGATGTCATCAACTTAAAATAGGGCGCAATTTGTTTTTGTTATTCCAAATTTAAGAGGCTCATCCGATGTACCTTAGATTTATGCAGTAGTGATGTAAACAGTGTCATAGCTTTATATTATTGTAATATGGCAATACTCTGTAGGCTAAAAGATCATTTAGGAAATCTATCAAGTTGGACAAGTTGGACAAGTTGACCTAATAACCCTCAATACAGCTTAAACAAACCTCATGAGTTATATAGGTTTAGCAAAGAAATTAAATTAGATTTTGTCTTATTGATATGATTTCGGAAAAGAACTGGAAATTTATTTTGATACAAATGCATCTGACTAATTGATAAAATAATAACTCATGAAAAAGGGTCATCGAACGATTTGAAATACACACATATAATACATGAATTTGAATTTGTATAATTTTCAAACTTTTCAATTCAAACACTATACTCAAGTTTCCGGTAAGGAGTGGCTTAGTCTGCTCTGATTGGGGTGTTTTAGTTTTTTTCAGGGTGTAGTTTCCTCCTTGGCAATTGTATGTGTAAGGAGGTCTTTTGCCAGTTGGCAACGATGTAAATTTTTTGGTTGAGTTTCAAATAAAAAGTCTATCATTCGGAAAAAAACAAAAATTCAAACACTATACTATGTTATGTTCGCGCGTGGCACTATCTTTATATAAACCACCGAACGAAGTTCTCAATGAATGTTAATTTTCAAAAGCTTAAAACTTAAGGAAATGAGAATTTATAGGTTTATGTAAGAGTCCACTAGATTTTTGTGTTGGATCATAATCTAACATTGGGCTTATATGTGAAATAATTATGCATTGTGGACTGTCAATTAAGGTTAAGCCCATTTTATAAGTAATCAAATAAGGTTTAAGGAATGAGCTTTAATGTATCTAATAGGGTGTGGGCCTTTAATGTGTAGATACTTAATGGGTTATTCCTATTTTAATGATGGGCTAAAATAGGATACCCAATATAACACAGTTATATAAGGGTTATGGTACCTAGGTCACACATCTACGATATTCTATTCTGCTATCCCATCGTAAGAAAGAAACCTACGGAGAAAACTAAAGGGTTCTCTGAAAAGTTTCGAGACATGTAGATCTAGAAGGCCAAATCCTAAGAAGGCTAAATCCTAGGATTCAACTGCTATGGAATCAGGTACGCTTCCACAATCTAGTATTTGATTCTTGATAATTTGATATGAAGGCTCCTGGATTAAAGTGATTAATTCACTAAAGTTTATTCCAACAAGTGGTATCAGAGCTACTTCATATTGAGTTATGATTGAATTAAGAAATCTGAATATATTGTCGTCGTTCGGATTGAGTTTCGGGTTTTTGTTGATTGCATATTATAGATGAATTTTGATTCAGACTCATGCTTTATCTCTTGAATTTGCGGCACAAAACTTACAAAATCTGGAAAGGGTTTTGTAAATCCCTTAATATCCTATTGGATTTTGTCATGTTTTTTGGTTCATGGGTAAGAATTGTTCAAAGTATATTCATACGATCGATAAAGTTTTCTTTGAATCGATCGACGAGAACAAATTTGGATTTACCACCGCCATATTCATCCTTCCAAATTTCATTAAATAAAAAGAAGGGACCCCATTGTCGATCCGGAATTTTAGCAGAGGCGACAATCTTTGTTTTTTCCTTTTTCTTTTCCCTCTTCCTCGATTCAGTCGGCGATGAAGATGTGTGGCGGATTCCCGCATGGGCGGTGAATAGCAGCTGGTCGCGGCGGCCGTTGGAAGGCTGAGGTGGGTTTTCTCGCTGCCCCGTGCGGAGTCGTGG
The DNA here is from genome assembly GCA_016081115.2 of Rehmannia glutinosa. NCBI lineage: Eukaryota > Viridiplantae > Streptophyta > Magnoliopsida > Lamiales > Orobanchaceae > Rehmannia > Rehmannia glutinosa. The sequence continues at coordinate 33,610,600 of CM071934.1, read as the reverse complement.
CGGACGGCCTTTTCGCGCTGATCTTCGCCGGCGAAGGATGGTTTTTGAGGCAGATGTTGGTAAGGCTAGCGGGGGTAATTTGGATTCTGGCAGATGGGTTACTTGGTTTTGTTGGAAAAGATGGGTTTTTTTTTTAAGATTTGGGTTTGTTTTGAAAAATCCCAAAATTTTGGGTTGATTGAATGTCAGCCTTATTTCGAATGCATGTTTTACTTTGGGGTTTTCTGGAAATAAAGTTTATTTTGTGACCCATTTAAATTTAAAGAAATTTAGGGTTTTATTATAAAAGGTTTTAATTTTGGGGTCCAATTAAAGTTTGTGTTTAAATTGGCCTCAAATAATAATGAAAACCCTAAATTAAGTTTAGTCTTGAAATCTAAATTTTAAATTCGAATATTGGTGTGGATTTATATATTTTGAGATGAATTAATTGAAGCAACATATCACCAAAGTGACATCTCTTGTGGAAATTATTTCATTTTAGAATATAAAAAGTTGTGCGTGTGCAACGTATGTGAATATTAACGACCCAAAGGAAGGTGAATATTTATCAGAATTGCATGTGCAACTGTGGTAATAAATGCGTGATAATTATTCGGGTTTACATATGAACACTAAATCGGCCCAACGAAAGGTTTATTGTTTGATATGGTCTTATTATCAGTGTTTGATTACCGCACCAAGATGTCAATTACAAGTTAATGTTTTGTCCAAAGATGAAATATTAATGGAGTGACGATATCTTGAGATGGGATTTACCATTATTTGAATTTATTATTATGATTCCGAGATTTATGTGAGCATGATTTATGTATTGTTTATTTTCGGAATTTGGTTTTGAATATTCCTGCTAATATTACTGCCAACATCAATATAGCTTTTATGTTAAAAGGGCAATTTATCTAGAAATGTCACTATAGCTAAGGAATTCCTTGCGCATACTGAGAACATATTTGTTGAGAACGAAAGGCTCAGATTAGTACGCTTTTGACAAATATGATCTCAGTAAGGTATGAGAGTAAATGCAATATTAAGAATAAATTATAGATATGTCTCGTATTGCTTTAGAGGACTTGCTAGTGCATTTAGTTTTGATATCTCTTTCGACACAGTTTAGCCAGTTTAAGGTGAGTCGACAGTTAAAAGAGTTTTACTCTCTAAATCAGTCATCTCATACTGCACTCAGAAAGAGAAAAGGTTAGAACAATATGAGACAAAAGGGGCTAATATTGCCTTAACTTCAAAGAATAAAAGGCAAGGAATTAAAAATATAGAACGATAAGGTACGCTGTTTAGCTATGATTTGTTTTGAGGTTAACTTAACTTCGGTACATTCGCACACATGGTGGAAAGATTTTAGTTTATCAACTCACACCATTGTATCTATAAGGGGTTGTCTCCATTGCCAAAATCTAAATGATGGTGAAAGATACATCAAAATAGGCAAAGGCAAGATAATTATGGTTGAAATAATAGGAAAATATAGATTATGGTTAAGTACTGGATTTTATTTGAATCTAGATGAGATGTTTATTTGGAACTTGATTTCTATTTCTGCTTTGGACAAATTCGGTTATTCATATTCATTCAGAAATTGAAAATTTAGCTTGTCTCATGATTCAAAGTTGGCTAGTTCCAGTTCTTTATAATAACCTTTATTTCACAGACATTGTTACTTCATCCAATGAGTCCCCACATTTAAGTACACGGGATATAAGTAGAAAAACAAACCAACAAAAGAGATTTGTACCCAATTGGATTGCGGGCGTCTTAGAACTTATATATACAAATATTTGTAGACCATTCTTTATGGTTGCTTGGAATGGTCAACAATATATAATAACGTTCATAGACGATATTTTAGATATGGCTACAAGTTCTCATTCATGAAAAGTCACAATCACTAGACGTGTTTAAATCCTATAAGGATGAAGTTGAGAATCAACTCAACAAAAGGATTAAAAACATCACATCTGATCGTGGTGGTGTATGCAATGACAGATATGATGGTTCAGGTGAACAACGTCTAGGATTGTTTGCTAATTTCTAGAGTAATGCAATATCGTCCCACAGTACACTAAGTTCGGCTTGCCATTATGAATAATGTTACTAAAAGACGAAACAGAATACTTAAGGATATGGTGAGAAGTATGATTAGTCATTTTACCTTACCAGAATCACTCTAGGAAGAAGCACTTAAGGTTGCAGCATATATCCTTAGTATGGTTTCCAACTAAAGCGACTAACAGAATCCCTTATGAACTTTACACGGGCAAGAAGCCTAGTCTGAAGCACTTCCACGTTTGGGAATGTCTAGCTGAGGCAAGGTTTTACAAGCCTAATGAAAAGAAACTGGACTTAAGGATAGTTAGTTGTTATTTTGTTGGATACTCTGAAAAGTCCAAAAGGTACAAGTTTTATGATCCCACAACCAAACTATTTTTAAGTCGATAAATGTCTGGTTCTTTGAGGATATTGAGTTTGCGGGAGGAGATAGAGTTAAGGACTTTGTCTTTGAAGAGGAATACGTCGATATTCCCACAGGTGTTGTTGGCATTGATCGGAATTTCATTCCTGACCTTGTTCAAGACACAAATCAAGACAATGTCAAAGAACCTCCTGTTTCAGAAATTATTCCAGATGAACAAACTATATAACCTGAAGAACTCATGCCATTAAGGAGATCCTCTACGGAAAGAAGAAGTGCAATGCTAGATGATTACATTGTATTTCTCCAAGAAAATGAGGTTGACATTTGAATGATGGAAGATGATTTAATCAACTTCTATCGAGCCATGGAAAGTTCCAACTCTCATTAAGTGGATGGATGCCCATGAATGAATACATTAAGTCCATGAGGGACAATGATGAGAACTTTTCCTATCACCTTAATGTGTGAAACTCATTAGTTGCAAATGGATATTTAATACCAAGAAAGATTCAAAAGGCAATGAGGGAAGATACAAAGCTCGTCTTGTCGCAAATAGCTTTACACAGAAAGAAGGCATCAACTATAAAGAGACTTTCTCTTCAGTTTCTTTGAAAGACTCTTTCAGGATTAAAATGGCATTGGTGGCATACTTTGATCTTGAGTTACATTAGATGGAAATAAAGACGTTGTTTCTCAATGGTGATATTGATGAGGCGATTTATATGGTGCAACCAGAAACCTTTTTGTCGGAAGACTCAAAGGATATGGTTTGCAAACTTAAGAAATCTATCTATGGACTCAAGCAAACATCTGGACAATGGTATTTAAAATTTCATCAAGTGATCATCTTGTTTGGTTTTGAGATGAATTTGGTCGATGATTTTATGTACTGTAGATTCTGTGGGAGCAAGTGTATGTCTCTGGTTTTGTATGTCGATGACATTTTGCTTTCCATCAACGATATATGCTTATTGCACAACACCAAGAGATTTCTGATTAAGAATATTGAGGTGAAAGATTTTGGTGATGTCTCTTTTGTGTTAGGATAGAAATACAATGAGATCACTCTCGGAGTACTATGGATTATTACAAAATAGCTATATCGAAAAGGTCCTTCAAAATAGCATGCAGAATTGTAAACCAAATGATAACCCTGTGGCCAAGGGAGACAAGTTCAGTCTCAAATGATGCCCTAAAAATGATTTAAGGAAAATGAAATACAGAAGATTCCTTACACATCAGCGGTATGGAGTCTGATGTATGCTCAGATATGTATACATTCGGATATTGCGTACACTGTAGGAATGCTTAGCAGATATATGTGTAAGTCATGAATATACAATATTTGAAAAATAGCCAAACAAGTCTAAAGCACTTATGGATAAAGAAAGATCACATGCTCACATATCAGAGGTCAGATCTGTTTGAGATCATTCAGTATACTGACTCTGATTTTATTGAATGTCAAGACAACATGATAATTAAGTTGGCCTATGTATTTTTGCTAGTTGTGGAAGAGTCCTAAACAGTCTTCTATATAGACTCTTCTATCATGGTAGAAAATTTCATAGCATGTTAAGGGACATCCAAATCATGGATTATAGTTGCGAAAGTTTGTCACGAGGCTGCGTATGTAGATAGTACTAAAATACCACTAAGTTTGTGACATTGAGTCAGCAACGCTATATTCCAAACAACAGGAACTCGACGAAGACTTAAGATAAATAGATCAAGTTCCTATTGTTAAAGAAATAAGTCAAAGTGGATAGATGTCTATAGAACATATTGATACAAACTCCATAATTGCGGATCCGTTTACTAAGGGGTTGCCACCCAAAAGGTTTGACGAGCTTGTTGCTCATATGGGTGTCAAATTAGGTTCAAGATATACAGTTTTAAGGATATTCAGTTCTAGTGGGAGTTTGTAATTATAATGTTCTTTCAATGTAGACACATTTTCAGTCACTTCAGTTTAAGAATATATTAAGGTTTTACTCTACAGAGATAAAGTTTAAGTATGTTCACACTTTGACTCTGCCATATAGTTTGATCTCACTAAGGTAAGGTGGACCAGTTGGAAATAGACATGTTAAGATCACATTGCATGAAATTTCCATGCTACACATCCACATCATGATCCATGTCTTTAATTGTATTGGGATACGTGACCATGGATGGGTCGAGTTACGATAAATGTAACGAAGGCCGTTTGGATCCTATGTTGGTACGATTAATGGACCGGATTGGTTACAGATACATTTGGTTATGACAGCAAAGTTGAGCTCATATGGTTATTTTTACAATACATAATTATAAGGTTACATATATAGCCCAAGTGGGAGATTGTTGGATCATAATCCAACATTGGGCGTATATGTGAAATAATTATGCATTGTGGACTGTCAATTAAGGTTAAGCCCATTTTATAAGTGATCAAATAAGGTTTAAGGAATGGGCTTTAATGTATCAAATAGGGTATCGGCCTTTTGTTAGATAAATGTTTTTATCATGATTTTGATGATTTTGTTCAAATAAGTTTTTAAACCAAAACAATGTCCCTAAATGTTGTCTAAATACTTCCGATCATCTTAAAATGTTTTTACTATCTTTCGGAGTATTTTTTGAAGTTTATTTCTGAAAAAAAATTGGACAACACATTTGTTTCAGGCTCGACCGGTCGCCCTATAGGGCAACCCATACCTGAGTTGAGTTTTGAAACAGAAAATGGGACGTAAGAAAAAAAGAAGAGGGCGACCGGTACCTGGGAGCAGCCCTCTTAGTTCAGACTTGCTGTTTCATAATTTCTTCAAGTCCAAGGTCACTGACTAAGGCGGCGACCGTCGCACCCTCCGACCGGTCCCCCAGTGCAAAAATTCGCAGAATTCAATTTCAATCTTATCTCGCTTGCGACGGTCGAACCCCTGTTTATCGCCAAACTATCCGTTGCGTTTTTGCATGACTTTTCCCTATTTTGTGGGATTGATTTCTAATGACTATATTGATCATTTTAAATGGTTTCTTTTGCAGCAAATCACTCCCCAAGGAGGAGCCAATGTCTGGAAATGAAAGCCAAATCCTCTCCTATAAATAGAGATTTCATTCAAGCAACAAGACACAACACTCTACACAAGCAGAGAGCAATCGAGCAAACACTTTCATATATCTTGTTGTATTAGCCTTAACACTTTCACTTGCACAAATTTGAGGTCTAGGCTTTCAATTCTTGATTACACTTGTACTCATATTTTATCAATCATTATTGAGTTGTAATCTTGATTTTGGTCATCATTCAACACAAGACATCCTTGTGAGTATTCTTGTGGTAAGAATACACTTGGGTGATCTAGGTGATAGGTGTTTGAGGGTTGTGGTGAACCTCAAGGTGTTGTAAGAGGGTTGTGGTAATCCTCAAGGTGGTGAAAGAGGGTTGTGGTAATCCTCAAGGTGTTGTATTAATTTTTGGTAAATTAATAAAATCTTTTTTTTTAAAATCCATCCCGGATATACTGGGGTGGTAGAGGATTATGCCCTAGGTGGGTTGCACCTCTTTAAATCAACGTGTGCTATTTACTTTCCGCACTTTGCATTTCATCTTTGCTTGACTCTTTCGAAAAAGAGGGCAAAATCTGAAAAACCGGGATAATCTATTCAACCCCCCTCTAGATTATTGTTGCCACTTGGACTTACAAGTGGTATCAGAGACAAACTCATTGGCTAGCTCGTTCCGAGTAAAGAGGAAAGATCCATGGCTACAAATGATGCTCATCTCACCACCGGCGCCTCCACCAACAAGCCACCGCTATTCGACGCCAACAACTACGCATTTTGGAAAGACCGTATGGAGTGCTTCCTACAAGGGTGCGGATTCGACATTTGGAATGTGGTCATTGAAGGAGTTGATCAACCAACAAAGAAATCGGAGGATGGCACCTTGGCTCCTAAACCTTTCAAAGAGTTTGATGAAAATGACAAAAAGGCTTTCTCTCTAAACGGTAAGGCCTTAAATATTTTGCATTATTCTCTTACCGCCACCGAGTACAATCGCATAAGAGGCATAAGGTCGGCACATGAGGTTTGGGAAAAATTGGAGACAATCTATGAAGGGACTAAGAAAGTCAAGCAAGCAAGAAAGACCATGCTTGTTAAAGACTTTGAAAACTTTAACATGTATGATGGCGAAAGCATCTCCAAGATGGTGGAAAAGCTTGACAATATTTCCGAAGAAGACAAGGTGACCAAGGTATTGAATGCTCCTCCCGGCTCATGGTGCAAAAAAGTAACGGCAATCACGGAGGCACAAAATCTTGAGACACTCAAGTTTGACGAGCTAATTGGAAATCTACTCATCTATGAAGTCTATCTCAAGGAGAGGAAAAATTCCAAACCATCCATAAATCAATTGGGTATGCAAATCATTCCTAAAGGTCTTGCTTCTTCTTCTAATAATGCATACTATGATAATGATGATGATGATGAGGAGACGGCCGCACTTGTTCGAAAGTTTGCAAAATTTGTGAACAAAAATAAAGCAAGAAAACCAAGAGATAATGCTTGCTTTAAATGCGGAAAACCCGGGCACTTCATTGCCGATTGCCCAAAGCTCGATGAAGAGAAGCAAAAGAAAAGGAAGCCTTTCACTAAAAAGAAGGCTCTAAATGCGGAGGTCAAAACGTGGGATGAACTACTAGAAACAACCGATGAGGAAGGAGAAACCGAACACGGTCTCATGGCCATAGACGATGAAAACAATGAGGTACGCTCTAATTCGTCTACTTCCTCCATAGTTGATGACTTGCAATGTGATTTTGATGAATTGCAAATTGAGTTTCAAAATTTAATTGTTAAATACAAAAATTTGAAAAAGGAGCATAAGGAGCTTAAGGTTGAAAAAGAAAAAATATTTACCTCTTATGAATCTCTAGACAAAGCTCATACTTTTAATCTTACTAGAGTTCACTATCTTGAAACCGAAAAGGAATCGCTCACAAAAGATATTGAATGTTTGAAAAATGATGTGCATCGTTTCAACATAAGCACGGATAAAGTCACAAAAATTTTAGATGCACAAAGAGGTGAGCATTCCAAATTGGGACTTGGTTATAAACCATTTCAAAGTGTTTTTAAGAAAAATAATCAAGGTCCGACTTTTGTACGTGCTAATAGTTATAATACTCCTACTTGTTTTTATTGTGGCAAGGTTGGACATTATGCTAATAATTGCAAATTGAGAAATAGCTCTAGACATGTTTGGAGACCCAAAGGTCTCAAGACTAACCCCCATGGACCCCAAAATTATAGGGTACCTAAAAGAAATTTTTTTGTAGGTAATAGGGGCTATAACAACAATGGAAGATTCAAAATGGCTCGTGGGATAGCGGATGTTCACGCCATATGACCGGGAGGAGAGAACTTTTTACCAACATCAAGCTCCAAGAAGAGGGTATGGTCATGTTCGGCAATGGCAAAGGAAAAATTCTTGGAAATGGAGAAATTGGTAACTCTTCTTTCTCTCTTAGTAATGTTCTTTTAGTTGAAGGGATTAAGTTTAATTTGATAAGTGTTAGCCAACTTTGTGATTCAAACTATGATGTTTCCTTTAATAAAGAAAAATGCCTTATACTTAAAAATGGTGAAATTATTTGTGAAGCAAATAGAAAAGGCAATCTTTACAAAATTTGTACAAGTGATTTGGTTAGTCAAAATATTTCTTGTTTAGTCGCCAATAATGATTTAACTAGTTTATGGCATAGGCGACTTGGACATGTTGGATACAAAAATTTGAAAAATATTTACAAAAATCAACATGTAAAAGGACTACCCAAATTGAATTTTGAAAATCTTGGCTTATGTGACACTTGTCAAAAGAACAAATTAGTTAAAAGTAGTTTTAAGCCCAAAAATGAAATTTCCACAACCAAACCCCTACAATTGCTTCACCTTGATTTGTATGGGGATATTGGTACGGCTAGTCTAAGTGGAAAACATTACACTTTCGTTATTGTCGATGATTTTTCTAGATATACTTGGGCTCTTTTTCTTACCAATAAAAACGATGCCGTTAATGAGTTTGTTAAGTTGTGTAGACTTATTGAGAATGAAAAGGAAGACATTATCAAGTCTATTCGAAGCAATCGAGGTGGAGAATTTGATGGTGAATTTAGAGTATTTTGTGAAACCAAAGGATATGCTCATAATTTTTCGGCTCCAAGGACACCTCAACAAAATGGAGTAGCCGAAAGGAAAAATCGGACATTACAAGAGATGAGTCGGTCCATGCTCAATGAATTTTCACTTCCAAAATACTTTTGGGCCGAAGCCGTAAGTACCGCTTGCTATGTCATTAATCGAGTTTATATTCGTCCTAAAATGAATAAAACTCCATATGAGCTTTGGAAAGGTAGAACTCAAAATAGTAGTTATTTCAAGATATTTGGGTGTAAATGCTTTATTTTGAATACCAAAGACCAATTGGACAAACTTGATCCTAAGGCCGATGAAGGGATATTTATGGGATATTCAACAAAAAGCAAAGCATATCGGGTCTACAATAAGACTAGTGGAGTTGTCGAAGAATCCATTCATGTCAAATTCAATGAAGCTTCGGGTGTTGAAAGAATACCCAATGATGAAAGTGATGAAGAGGATATTATTGAACCAATTTTTCAAGTTGATGTTCAACCGCCTACATCAAATGATCAACCGTCCACTTCAAATGGTCCTCAAGAAGATAGAGGTGATATCTCGGATCTTCCCGTTGCATTGAAATTTAAGGGAGATCACCCAAAAGATCTCATTATTGGTGATCCCCTTGACAAAGTGATGACCCGGAGAAAATTTGCCGAGAAAGCTCTTATTTCTCAAAAGGAGCCTAAAAATGCTAAGGAGGCTATTGAGGATGAGGATTGGTTCCTAGAGATGCAAGAGGAGTTGAATCAATTTGAAAGAAATGATGTATGGGAATTGGTACCTTGTCATCCTTCTCAAACCATTATTGGTACAAAATGGGTGTTCCAGAACAAACTTGATGATCAAGGTAACATTGTTCGAAATAAGGCAAGGTTAGTAGCTCAAGGGTATTGTCAAGAATAAGGTATTGACTATGATGAAACTTTTGCACCAGAAGACGTTTAGAAGCTATTCGTAGTATTTTACTTGCCTATTCTTGTTTTAAAAATTTCAAACTTTACCAAATGGATGTTAAATCCGCTTTCTTAAATGATATTATTCAAGAAGAAGTCTATGTAAAACAACCTCCGGGGTTTGAAAATTTTTCTAGGCCTAATGATGTTTATAAACTTAAAAAGGCCTTGTATGGTTTAAAACAAGCACCCCGTGCATGGTATGATAGACTTAGCTCTTTTCTTTTGCAAAATGGTTTTATAAGAGGTAAAGTTGATACAACTCTCTTTGTTTTTGAAAAAGGGCAAGATTGTTTACTTGTGCAAATTTATGTTGATGATATTATCTTTGGTGCTACTAATGATTCTTTGTGCAAGAAATTTTCTAAGTTAATGCAAGGTGAATTTGAGATGAGTATGATAGGGGAGCTCAATTTCTTTCTTGGACTCCAAATTAAGCAATGTCAAGAAGGAATATACATCTCACAATCAAAATATACAAAAGAACTTTTGAAAAAGTTCGGCATTGAAGAAGGAAGAACCGTATCTACTCCCATGGCAACAAACGTCAAAATTGACAAAGATGAAAAAGGCAAGTCCGTGGATGAATCCAAATATCGAGGTATGATTGGTAGTTTACTTTATTTAACCGCTAGTAGACCGGACATTCTTCATGCCGTATGCCTATGTGCTCATTTTCAAAGCAATCCCAAAGAATCTCATATGAGTACCGTTAAAAGGATTTTTCGATATTTAAAAGGCACTATTCAATATGGTTTATTCTATCCAAAGAATGAAAATTTTTCTCTTAAAGGTTATAGTGATTCGGATTATGCGGGAAATATTGATGATCGAAAAAAGTACTTAGGATCATGTCAATTTTTAGGCGATTGCCTAGTTTCTTGGTTTTCAAAGAAACAAAACTGTGTGTCTCTTTCAATGGCCGAAGCCGAATATATTTCCGCTGCTTTTTGTTGTACTCAACTTCTTTGGATGAAACAAACCTTAGCGGATTACAAATGCTCTTTTGAAAATGTACCTATCTTTTGTGATTATATATCCGCTATACATATTGCTCGAAACCCGGTTCATCATAACCGTACTAAACATATTGAGATTCGACATCATTTTCTAAGGGATTGTGTTTCAAAACGAAAAATTGAGATATCTTTTGTTCCATCTCAAGATCAATTAGCGGATATTTTTACTAAACCGCTATCTTCCGAGACTTTTGCGTCGATACGAGCTCGGTTAGGCATAATGCATATTGAATGAGGCTTACGTTTGCCTTTTGCATATTTTTGAAACTTAGGGGCGAAAAATTGGATTTTTGGTTGAAAATTCGGATTTCTTCAAAAATGTCAAACCAGCGGGCTAAACAGGTTGAGGGCAACCGGTCAACTCACGACCGGTCGCCCTAAGCCAATTTTTGGATTAAAACGGTTTTGTCTTCAGCATTCACCATTTTACCTTATTTTTGCCATTTTTCGTCCCCTTTGCCAAATTCACACAAATTTCACTCTAAACTTGTTTTCATGCATTCTAATCACAACGTGGACCTTATATAGCATGTTTATCATCATCATAGCTCATCTTTTCTGATCACATGGTAAGAAGTTTCCTTACTTTGCTCAATTGAGTTGAATCCTTGAGTTTATGGCTTTCTTGAATATTTCTTGATATATTTTGCATATGATCTTGTTGAGCTTTGATATTATGTTGTTTTGTATGATGTTTGATGTAATTTGGTGATGAAATTTTTTGGCTTGATTCATTTACAAGGGCTCTATACTACTTCTTTTAATTTTTACGCTCACAAGGTGTTCGAGATCATGTTTTTGGCAAATAAAACGAGCGTATGAACTCTTCATGATACATTTCTCCCATTTTCCTTGGATTTTAAGCGTAAATTGCTCAATGGTTGATAAACCGTCTCTTTTGCGCACTTTGATATAATTGTATGATGTTTTTATCATCCTTACATTCTTTTTTATGATTCCAAAGGGGGAGAAACTGGAAATTGGATCGTTAGCCAAAAGAAGCTATTAAAAGCTCGCATTAAAAGAATATAAGCTATGGCTCGTTAGCAAATGATTATAAGTATTGTGACAGGGGGAGCTTCTTAGCTCATGATATCTATACGCACCTTATACAAGCTTGTTATAGCTTGTGCTTCTAACTTATAATAATCTTTTGTTGATAGGCTCATAGATAGGGGGAGCTTTGTATGGAATGTCTTTAACGGATAGTTTACTAGTAAAACCGGAAAATTTATTTGTTTTTCAAATCGTCCTCGAGAAAATTGTTTTGGTTTGTAATCATCAAAAAGGGGGAGTTTGTTAGATAAATGTTTTTATCATGATTTTGATGATTTTGTTCAAATAAGTTTTTAAACCAAAACAATGTCCCTAAATATTGTCTAAATACTTCCGATCATCTTAAAATGTTTTTACTATCTTTCGGAGTATTTTTTGGAGTTTATTTTCGAAAAAAAATTGGACAACACATTTGTTTCAGTTTCGACCTGGTCGCCCCATATAGGGCAACCCGTACGAGTTGAGTTTTGAAACGAGAAAATGGGACGTAAGAAAAAAAGAAGAGGGCGACCGGTCGACCAGGTGGGCGACCGGTGAGGGCGATCGGTCGACCCCTGGGCGACCGGTACCTGGGAGCAACCCTCATGGTTCAGACTTCTCTGTTTCATAATTTTTTCAAGTCCAACCGGTCACAGCTAAGGGCGACCGGTCGCACCCCCCTCCGACCGGTCCCCCTGTGAAAAAATTCGCAGAATTCAATTTCAATCTTATCTCTGTGCGATGGTCGAACCCCTGTTTATCAAACAAACTATCCGTTGTGTTTTTGCTGACTTTTCCTATTTTGTGGGATTGATTTCTAATAGCTATATTGATCATTTTAAATGGTTTCTTCTGCAGCAAATCACTCCCCAAGGAGGAGCCAATGTCTGAAAATGAAAGCCAAGTCCTCTCCTATAAATATAGGCTTCATTCAAGCAACAAGACACAACACTCTACACAAGCAAAGTGCAATCAAGCAAACACTTTCATATATCTTGTTGTATTAGCCTTAGCACTTTCACTTGCACAAATTTGAGGTCTAGGCTTTCAATTCTTGATTACACTTTTACTCATATTGTATCAATCATTATTGAGTTGTAATCTTGATTTTGGTCATCATTCAACACAAGACATCCTTGTGAGTATTCTTGTGGTAAGAATACACTTGGGTGATCTAGGTGATAGGTGTTTGAGGGTTGTGGTGACCCTCAAGGTGGTGAAAGAGGGTTGTGGTAATCCTCAAGGTGTTATATTAATTTTTGGTAAATTAATAAAATCTTTTTTTTTAAATCCATCCCGGATATACTGGGGTGGTAGAGGATTAGGCCCTAGGTGGGTTGAACCTCTTTAAATCAACGTGTACTATTTACTTTCCGCACTTTGCATTTCATCTTTGCTTGAGTCTTTCGAAAAAGAGGGCAAAATCTGAAAAACCGGGATAATCTATTCACCCCCCCTCTAGATTATTGTAGCCACTTGGACTTACACCTTTAATGTGTAGATACTTAATGGGTTATTCCTATTTTAATGATGGGCTAAAATAGGATACCCAATATAACACAATTATATAAGGGTTATGGTCTCTAGGTCACACGTCTACGATATTCTATTCTGCTATCCCATCGTAAGAAAGAAACCTACGGAGAAAACTAAAGGGTTCTGACGTGTAGATCTAGAAGACCAAATCCCAAGAAGGCTAAATCCTAGGATTCAACTGCTATGGAATCAGGTACGCTTCCGCAATCTAGTATTTGATTCTTGATAATTTGATATGAAGGCTCCTGGATTAAAGTGATTAATTCACTAAAGTTTATTCCAACATTTTGACTATTGATTGTCTATAAAAAAAATGTTTATTTGCCCTTTCAAAAAAAAAAAAAAATTTATGTGCCATGTTTTCCAAAAACATGTCTTTCAGCTATTTTTGAGTTCGATTGTCCATTATGTCTTTTTTTCATTTCTCAGGACCAATACATTTCTCGGTACGAAGATATGTTTTCGGTACCAAGAAATGTACCACATCAATTTTATTCAAAATGATTGGGTAACTCACCAAAGAATAGATGAGTGTATGACTGTTATTTTTTGGTCAAAATGGCTAAAAGAATATGTTTTTGAAAAACATGACTACTTTTCATCTTTCGAAAACGTAAATGGCCAAAAAAACCTATTTACAGTTTCTGAAATGTAAAGCTTATCGCATGCTCTTCAATGTTAGTGCTAAAATGTAAAGTTTATGCCATACTCTTCAATTTACTTTCTGCAATTTATTTTCTGCATATTTATCACTTGCTATTATATTTACTCATCCAATTGATAATAACTAAGTCTAAAACAAGTGTTGAAAACCAATCTTAAAAAGGGTGTTAAAACTTCCGCTAATTAAAACCAAGGAAATTGAATTTTTTTAAAAAGCTAACTTCACTCAAATGAGTTACTCTATCAACAGCTCTCCCGAGTCAGTTGGGTAGTTAACTCTTCTGTTGAGGTTTGACCCAGCTGTCTCCCAAGAGACTTAGTTGTTTTCTTGTGAAAACTCTGATTTGATTTAGAATCGAAAAATTGGTTAAGTCTATTCAACCTTCCTCCCCCCTTCTAGACTTAACTGACACCCCTTGGGACCTACAAAAACTGATGCATAATGTTCACCAAAAGCGTCGATTTTTCGCAAACAACCGCCCCTTAATGTTAGTTTCGGCATCAGTTCGTAACAAGAACTGATGCCTATTGTTATTTTGTTTTGAAAAAATACAATTTTTGGTTAAATTTCCTACCTCCCTAAGTAGAAACTATTTATTACTAGGAATGTTATACTGTCAAGCCTCCAAGTATTACGCATGAAAATTTCTTTAAACCTGTCGAAAATTAAAATCTCCATCATTTCGAAAATTTAGAATCTGCCTAATGATGGACAAATAGCTGCAATTGGGCTATTGATGTCCTCATTCAAAATTTCAATTGAATCATTGTCATGAGAAGATCCATATTTGAATTCACAAAAAAATGAGCCAATTACTTCATTTTCATTGCCATTGGGGCTTTCAAAGTTGAGCTTGAAATCAGCTTCATCAAATTTAGCAAGAGAATTAATGGAGATTTCATCAAGTTTGGTTTTTTCTTCAGTATCAGAAACCAAAGAGTACTCTTCCTTGACGGAGTTTTTGTTGTCAGTTTTATCATCTTCCTTCATTTTCGATTTCAGCTCTCGAACTACAACACAACACAAATAAATCGAAAATCATTAAGGAAGTGTACGCAAACACTTAAAAATAAAATAAAATAACATAAAATTCCAAATTAAGACTGATGAACAAGAAATGCTTACGAGCAAAAATGGAGTGAGGATTCGCAAAAAAACAATCAAGCATAATGTTCAGCCAACCACTGCTTTGTAAAAAAAGACGTGTTCGAAGAAAGGACAACAATCATTTATGTACAAAAAATTATTGAATTGACATCGTACTGGTTACAGTTAAATGATGGCAGTATGAAAACCAAATATTCAACTAAATTGTATACAATATACAGTTTGGCACCTGATAGCATCAAAAATAAACGGCACAACCACATATAAACATCATTAGTACAAATTCAGGAGTTCAACATCATGGTATCCAAAAAACTGGTCTTCATTCCCACAAGAACATTCATGTTACTGCAACATTTCGATTTTAATCACTCAACTAGAGCAATACAAAGACTTGGGCATATGCTTTTACCTGACTAAGGGCAACTTGAGAATCTCTGAAGCAGGTTCCTTGTTCTCCTTGCCAGATGGTGTGTCATAGAGAATCTCTGGTTGAAGTGATTTAACTTGACCTAGTTCAGTTCTTTCTCTATTATTTATCACAAGATCGTCAACCTCAACCCGACACTTTTCAGCATTATTCTTGGTCTGAAGGAAAATAAAAGTTCGCTTACCAACCGCCTCATCTATAATTCCTAATATAGGAAACTTCCATACATTCTATAAATATGATCGACAAGAACATATGAGAGTACCTAGCAACGAATTTTTCTCATTCCAACTGACAGAAGAACAATCTCTCTTCTGAGAATGCCATTTCAGTCTGCAGTTAATGGTTACTCCATTTTGAAAGCAATAAGCATTCAGTTTGAAAGTGCAATAATACAACATGACAACAAAATGGTTCATAGTTGGAAGAGTGACAGATATCCAATATATCAAATAAATTTAGGTAAGCAGTGACGAATCCAGGAATTTCAGGTAGAGGGGCCCAATCTTTTGAAATATAATCAAGTACATCATCAGAGAACACAAGCGTATGACCTTGTCAAAATGGCTAAAAAACATTGTTTTCGAAAATTATGACTTTTCCATTTTTACAAAACATAAGTGGACAATTTGTCCATTACAACATATAAAAATGAAAAATAATATATCGAATTTAAAATAAGTGGAAGTTTTGGTAAGTCATCATATTAATTCAATCACATCTTAATATTCACAAATAAATAACAAAATACAATTACATTTAATTTACCAAAAAGAACAAATAGAGACACAAGAGAATAATACAAAATTCAAGTTAAAGTTTATGACGGAGCTTAAAAAATATACAAAATTTTAAGAAAAGGGAAAAAATGACTATGATTCATATTGTTCAAGATTCCCAAATCAAAATAGGAAAAAATAATGAAATATAATTGAAGACATTTTTTCCCCATTTTTTTATTTTTTATTTATTTTAAGATTAAAATGTGAAATGACCAAAATACCTCTATTTTTTTACAATATTTGAGGGGGCCCAGTGTCCCCTTTGGCCCCTTGATAGCTTCGTCCCTGGGAAACAACCCAAAAAAAAAAAAAAAAAAAAGAAAGGAGATGAAAGCAACAAAATGCACACCCTATTTAACTCTGATTATAGACGGTTTGAACGAAATTATTACCAGAAATCTGAAAAATTATGCGTAATGTTTATGAAAGATAATATGATTGTCAAGTAGTAAACATATTCCTCTAATTCAAGGATTGAAATAGCACGGATAGAAAATACAACCAGGTATTATTTGTTGGGTAAATATAGAAAAGGTTTATGTTTCGGATATGGCTAAGTGTTTGGATGTTTTGGATTCATCGAGACCTGAATTGAATTCAGTCTCCGCAAGACGAAAACGCCATGTATACAAGTGCTAACGGTTCCGGCGTACGTCCCTAAGATACAATGACTATTTCAGTTTCGAGTTTACAGCACTTGCAAACCCGAAACACAGCGAACTCTAAATGTTTCTCACTTTCAAGCTTTTGAAGGAGGGAAGTCAATATGCTTGAATGCAAATGACCGGTTTATTTATCTGATGATTTCGTGTTTATTCCATCTGCAGGGGTCGAGTTTTATAGGCATCATGTGCTTCGTATGGAAAGAACACGTCTTTTGGCTCGAAAAGCCAGATTTTCACTGAACCAACGCATATTTTCTTCACTTTGCATCGACGCATGACCTGGCGCACGGCCCGTGCGTGTGCCCGTGCGTGGATGCGAACCAAAATGACAAAGTTACGGCTTGACGCAAGACCTAACGCACGTGCCGTGCATCTGCCCGTACTCGGATACGAAAAGGTCCGAGCGTCGGGTCGTGCGTCCGCCCGTGCTCGGGTGCGAACACTTCGCTGTTGTAAATCCATTAATTAATTAACTAAAAATTAATTAACTATTTATTTTAAAGCTTTTTGGTCAAAAAGAATAAGGGTCTTGAAGCCTAAGCCTAAGCTTAAGCCCACGACCCACGACCTGGACCCGGGCCGAGCCGGCCGGTGGCGGCGCGCGCGCACATGTGTGCTTTGAACCAAACCCACAAGCATGTAGGTCATCACTCCTTTAAAAACTTGGGTGGCCCCAAGGGCCCAAACCCATAAGTCCAACTTGAGATAAATAAAGTGTGCAAACTTTGCTTCCTTTTCCTATGTGGGATGGAGCATTTCTCCTTCCCCACATTTTCCATTTTCCATTTCATTTACTTGTATTAAGTGTCTAACTTCTATCATTAATTTCTTATTCACCCGGAATTGGTTTTGAGAAATTCCAAATATTATTCTCATTTACTCTCTTAGTAGAATTGTTACAAATAATTTAATCCCATTTTTTCACTAATGGAAATCACTTAATTATTTGGTCAAAATTGGATCAACACCCATTTCTTCAAAGACCAAATTCCAACAATCCCCCACATGAATGAAATTAATGCATGCGTGTATGCAGATTCGCTTGAAAGTCTCGGCGAACTGTTATTGCATCAAGATAGGTAGCTTGTGGCTTTGAACCTTCCTTAGTAAAAATACTGTTTACTAGCTGCTTAATGACGCGATGTCTTGAACTACTTAGCCGTTTGTGTAAACCGAGACAACAGTACTTACACAATAACAACTCTAACACTTATTGTTCTCACGTTGTGTCCATTTCCTGGACCATATCTTAGATTCATAAGCGTTTCTTTGAAGCGGCCATTACTTCTCGCTTATATAAGTGATCTCCTATTGAAGAGTATCCTGACATACTCCACCTTTCGGTATAGGAATCATTAAAAGTCTTAAACTTAACCTCATCACATTCAGCAGGTTTTCATTCACTCGGATGTTTCGGGAAAGAGCTAACACATTTTTCAAGTGTTCAGCTGAACACTCGTAACTTAGTTGTCCCATTGAACCAAGGTCTTAGGATCTCCAATTCACAAGTTGGGTTACCGCTATGAACATTCTTTAAGTTGTGGATTTTAAACCCATTCTCCTTAACAATTTATACAATTGATCTCAATTTATGCCTTTTGTAAGCGGATTCGCAATGTTTTTCCTTTGACTTCACGTAGTCAACCGGAATAACCTCATTCGAAATCAACTGTTTATTGGTATTATGTCTTCGATAAAAATGTCTAGACTTACCTCTATTCTTTCCAAAAAAAGGTACCTTTAATAAATACAACATTTCTTTGATTTAATGATCGTACCATTATTTATATCAAGAATGCTGAATTTATTTTCTTGGGTGCTTCTACTTTAGCCAAAGCACCCCCACACTTCAAGGTATGCTCCATTATGTGGTTTGCTAAAAAGTAAAGCTCCCTTACAATTTCTGATATCCTTGTTCAACACAAGATTATCCAGAACTTTTATGGCTCTCGGCCACTTTTCTTTTATTATGTTAGAACATTGTCCCAATAATCTAGTTAGAATCTCGTTCTAACATATTTCAGACCTTAGTTTTAACAATTCCATTAACACCTTTTACAAGGTGTAACCTTTGATGTTAACACATCTTTAGTAACACTTAGGATTTTACTTAATAGTATGTCTACCTCTAGTGTTACAACACTTTGGGCAACACTTCATGCAATTGTGGTTTTTGTTCCTACAACACTTTTGGCCACACCTTCTGTTACATTTAAAAATGCAACAGAAACTCCACTAGTGTTCCACAAAGTGTGGTCATACCTTTCGGAATCTCGGTTGTCTTCTTCAATCCGAAGTCGAACTATCAAATCCTCAAGCCCCATTTCCTTCCGCTTGTGCTTGAGGTAGTTCTTAAAATCTTTCCACGATGGCGGTAATTTTTCGATAATCGCAGCCACTTGGAACGACTCACTCATATAATCCCTTTAGACACTAAGTCGTGAAGTATGATCTGAATTTCTTGTACTTGGCTAATCACCGTCTTGGTGTCAACCATCTTTTAATCCAGAAATTAATCGAGTACAAATTTCTTTGTGTCGGCATCTTCTGTTTTATATTTCTTCTCCAAAGAGTCCCACAAACTCTTTGGACATTTTGAACGAACTATAGACGTTATAGAGGGTGTCTTCTAGCCCGTTCAAAATATAGTTCCGACAAAGGAAATCACTGTTATGCCAAGCATCCACAGCGATCCTCCTTTGGTTGTAAGATTCGTCATCGGCTATGGTAGGGGAATCTTCCTTCAGAAAACGGGACAGGCCCAAGGTTGTCAAGTAGAACAACATCTCCTGTTGCCATCTCTTGAAGTCGACCCCGGAGAATTTCACCGGTTTCTCGCCATGAGCAGGAGCAGCAACCACCGGTGTGAACGAAACTGAAGCCATCGTCTTGAAACAGAAACGCCTTACATTTCGTCTTGCGATTGTTGGGTAAATATAGAAAAGGTTTCTGTTTCGGAAATGGCTAAGTGTTTGGATGTTTTGGCTTAGTCGAGGCCTGAATTGTATTAAGTCTCCGCAAGACGAAAATGCCCCGTATAGAAGTGCTAACGGTTCCGGCGTACGTCCCTAAGATACAATGACTATTTCAGTTTCGAGTTTACAACACTTGCAAACCCGAAACACAGTGAACTCTAAGTGTTTCTGACTTTCAAGCTTTTGAAGGAGGGAAGTCAATATGCTTGAATGCAAATGACCGGTTTATTTATCTGATGATTTCATGTTTATTCCATCTACAGCGGTCGAGTTTTATAGGCATCAGGTGCCTCGTATGGGAAGAACACGTCTTTTGGCTTGAAAAGACAGATTTTCACTGAACAGATGCATCTGTTCTTCACTTCGCATCGACGCACAGCCTGTGCGTGTGCCCGTGCGTGGATGCAAACTAAAATGACAAAGTTACAGCTTGATGCACGGGCCGTACGTCTGCCCGTGCTCGGATGCGAACAATTATTTTGCCGGTTGTCACTGTTAATACACTTGCAAAGACGAGTAATATGTGAAACAGAGTAAATTATACTTGCCATGTAATAATATTTGAAAAATGAACCATTATTTTGGACGAACCTGACCGCTGAAAAAGCCAAGTCTTCAATTAGAAGTGTTATTATATGCGATTATATTAGATTAGAATTATTATTGTTTTTAGCTTTTTTACAGGACCAAAAAGAGTATTTTCCCACAAATTAATACATGGATTTGAAGTTCATACTTCAGAGGAAACAAAATAATATCAAGCATTGTTAGGAAATTTATTGTTTAGATTTTGATGAATGCCATGTAAAACTTAGAATAGAAAGTTGGCACCCCAATTCTTGTTGTAAAATGCATTGTAATAAATAGAGTGGCCAAGCCGAGTTAAGTCGGCCTACGCCCTAACATGCAAGAAGACAATCAAGAATAGAAGGAAGACTCCGCTACGAGACAACCGAGTATGGCAAAGAAGAGTAGACGGGAACTCTATGAAGAAGCGGTGAGATGCGAGATGAGTGGAGTATCGTCAAGTCAACTCAAGAAAAGCCAAGTCTCAAGTTGAAGTGACGAAGAGTCATCCAATGATTGGAAGTCGACTCTAAGTCACCGGGGAAAGCAAGGAAATGCGGTCAAGTCGAGATAATCGTAAAAGATCCGTTGCACTGAGTAAATCAAGAGATTTACTTAAACAAGTAATATCTCCATACCACCTTTCTCGGAGTGCTCGTTTAGAAGCGTGCAAAAGGAATGAACAATGGGAAGCACTACACCGTGTCGAACTCCGAAAAAGGTGAAAGAACAATTCATACGAGGAAATGGCAATTCCAAGGATCGCAACAAGACAAGCCAACGACTGCAAGTGACTTTCAAAAATAAGCCTATCTCTTCAACGGGCAAATTTTTGAAAGATCAATATAAAAGGCTGAGGAGTTTGTTTGAGACACATGAGAGACACAAGAGACACACGAGACACAAGTCACAGACCTGAACTAAAAACGTTCAAGCAATTATTAGAAAATCTGAAACATTCTCAATCCTCAAGCCTACACTACGAAGAACATGAATCCAACACTCACCTGTGAAGGAAAGATAACTTCAATCAGTTGAAGAGGAAAATACTGAAAACAAGGGGTCTACATGTTAGTCCAAGTGGCTACGATAATCTAGAGGGGGGGTGAATAGATTATCTCGGTTTTTCAGATTTTGCCCTCTTTTTCGAATAATCAAACAAAGACGAGAATGTAAATGCGGAAATTAAACAACACTCGTCGATTTAAAGAGGTTCAACCCACCTAGGGCCTAATTCTCTACCACCCCAGTATATCCGGGATGGATTTCAAAAGAAAAAAAGATATTATTAATTTACCAAAAATTAATACAACGCCTTGAGGATTACCACAACCCTCTTACACCACCTTGAGGATTACCACAATCCTCTTACAACACCTTTGAAGATTACCACAACCTTCAAACACATATCACCTAGATCACCCAAGTGTATTCTTACCATAAGAATACTCACAAGGATGTCTTGTGTTGAATGATGACCAAAATCAAGATTACAACTCAATAATGATTGATACAATATGAGTACAAGTGTAATCAAGAATTGAAAGCCTAGACCTCAAATTTGTGCAAGTGAAAGTGCTAAGGCTAATACAACAAGATATATGAAAGTGTTTGCTTTGTTTGCTCTTTGCTTGTATAGAGTGTTGTATCTTGTTGCTTGAATGAAGCCTCTATTTATAGGAGAGGTCTTGGCTTTGATTTCCAGACATTGGCTCCTCCTTGGGGAGTGATTTGCTGCAAAAGAAACCATTTAAAATCATCAATATAGTGTTAGAAATCAATCCCACAAAATAGGGAAAAGTCATCGAAAATGCAACGGATAGTTTCTTCGATAAACAGGGGGTTCGACACGCACAGAGATAAGATTGAAATTGAATTCTCGATTTTTTACAGAGGGGACCGGTCGAAGGGGGTTCGACCGGTCGCGCCTTGGTCTTGACCGGTTGGGGTTGATAGAAAATCAAAACAGAGAAGTCGCATTTGAGAGGGCACTCCAGTGCACGGCCGCCAGGTGGTCGACCGTCGCCTCACCGGTCGCCCACCTGGTCGACCGTGCCGCTCTCCTTATTTTCTTTTACGTCCCATTTTCTCGCGTTTCAAAACTCAACTCAGTACGGGTTGCCCTATAGGGCGACCGGTCGAGCCTGAAAACAAAAGTGTTGTCCAATTTTAAATCGAATATAAACTTCAAGAAATACTCCGAAAAATAGTAAAAACATTTTAGATCGATCGGAAGTGTTGGGACAACATTTAGGGACATTGTTTTGGTATAAAAACTTATTTGAACAAAATCATCAAAATCAAGATAAAAACATTTATCTAACAAACTCCCCTTTTGATGATTACAAACCAAAACAATTTTCAAGAGGACGATTTGAAAAACAAAATAATTTTAGGTTTATGAGTAACCCGTCCGTTTAAAAACATTTACAAAAAGCTCCCCTATCAACAAGCACATTAATAAGAATTATTGCATAAGCTAGAAGCACAAGCTTTTACAAAATAAACAACAACTCCATGAGCTTAGAAGCTCCCCTCTGTCACAAATACTTATTATCCATGCAAACAAGTTCATAAAACAATCATTGGACTGAGTTTTCTTCACAACTTATGGCCTTAATAAGCCATAGCTTATAGCTTCTATCATGAGCTTTTATTAGCTTCTTTGAGCTAACGAGCCAATTTCCTGTTTCTCCCCCTTTGGAATCATCAAAAAAAAAATGTTAGGATGATAAAAACATCATAGAAGTATATCAAAGTGCGCCAAAGAAATGGTTTATCAACCATTGAGAAATTTAGGCTTAAACACCAAGGAAAATGGGAGAAATGTATCATGAAGAGTTCATACGCTCGTTTTATTTGCCAAAACATGATCTCAATGAGTATTGAAGACTTTTGGAAGCGAGAGAATCATGTAGAAGTTGAAATTTTCATTGTGACATTTCATCGAACACATTGTGGGCGTGAAAAATAAAAAGAGTTGTATATAGCCCTTGTAAATGATCCAAGCCAAAAAATTGCATCACCAATTCACATCAAACATCATACAATACAACATAATAACTAAGCTCATCAAGATCATAAGCAAAAAATATCAAGAAATATACAAGAAAGCCATAAACTCGAGGGTTCAACCCAATTGAGCAAAGTAAGGAAAATTCTTACCATTTGATCGGAAAAGATGAGCAATGATGATGATAAACATGCTATATAAGGTCCAAGATATGAATTGAATGCATGAAAATCAATTTTGAGTGAAAATTGTGTGCATTTGGCAAAGCGGACGAAAAATGGCAAAAAGAAGTGAAAATAACAAATGTCAAGACAGAGCGAACTTAAACCAAAATTTGGCTTAGAGGCGGCCGTCGTGGTTGAGGGTGACCGGTCGTCGTTGAGGGCGACGGTTGCCCTCAACCTCTTCGACCATTTGTTTTGTCAAATTTTTCAAAATCCGAATTTTCAACCAAAAATCCGATTTTTTGCCCCTAAGTTTTAAAAACATGCAAAATGCAAACGTAGACCTCATTCAATATGCATTATGCCTAACCGAGCTCAGATCGACGCAAAAAGTCTCGGAAGTTAGCGGTTTTGTAAAGATGTCCACTAATTGATCTTGAGATGGCACAAAAGATATCTCAATTTTTCGTTTTGAGACACAATCCCTTAGAAAATGATGTCGAATCTCAATATGTTTAGTACGGTTGTGATGAACCGGGTTTTGAGCAATATTTATAGCGGATATGTTATCACAAAAGATAGGAACATTTTCAAAAGAACATTTGTAATCCGCTAAGGTTTGTTTCATCCAAAGAAGTTGAGTACAACAAAAAGCGGCGGAAATATATTCGGCCGGCCGTTGAAAGTGAAACACAATTTTGTTTCTTTGAAAACCAAGAAACTAGGCAATCGCTTAAAAATTGACATGATCCGGAAGTACTTTTCCGATCATCAATATTTCCCGCATAGTCCGAATCACTATAACCTTTAAGAGAAAAATTTTCATTCTTTGGATAAAATAAACCATATTGAATAGTGCCTTTCAAATATCGAAAAATCCGTTTAACGGCACTCATATGAGATTCTTTGGGATTGCTTTGAAAACGAGCGCATAGGCATACGGCATGAAGAATGTCCGGTCTACTAGCGGTTAAATAAAGTAAACTACCAATCATACCTCGATACTTGGATTCATCAACCGACTTGCCTTTTTCATCTTTGTCAATTTTGACATTGGTTGCCATAGAGTCGAGACGGTTCTTCCTTCTTCAATGCCGAACTTTTTCAAAAGTTCCTTTGTATATTTTGATTGTGAAATATAGATACCTTCTTGGCATTGCTTGATTTGAAGTCCAAGAAAGAAATTAAGCTCTCCCATCATGCTCATTTCAAATTCACCTTGCATTAACTTAGAAAATTTCTTGCACAAAGATTCATTAGTAGCACCAAAGATAATATCATCAACATAAATTTGCACAAGTAAACAATCTTGCCCTTTTTCGAAAACAAAGAGAGTAGTATCAACTTTACCTCTTGTAAAACCATTTTGCAAAAGAAAAGAGCTAAGTCTATCATACCATGCACGAGGTGCTTGTTTCAAACCATACAAGGCCTTTTTAAGTTTAAAAACATCATTATGCCTAGAAAAATTTTCAAACCCCGGAGGTTGTTTTACATAGACTTCTTCTTGAATAAAACCATTTAAGAAAGCGGATTTAACATCCATTTGGTAAAGCTTGAAATTTTTAAAACAAGAATAGGCAAGTAAAATGCGAATAGCTTCTAAACGTGCTACGGGTGCAAATGTTTCATCATAATCAATACCTTCTTCTTGACAATACCCTTGAGCTACTAACCTTGCCTTATTACGAACAATGTTGCCTTGATCATCAAGTTTGTTAGGAATACCCATTTTGTACCAATAATTGTTTGAGATGGAGGACAAGGTACTAATTCCCATACATCATTTCTTTCAAATTGATTCAACTCCTCTTGCATTTCTAAAAACCAATCTTCATCCTCAATAGCTTCCTTAGCATTTTTAGGCTCTTTTTGAGATATAAGAGCTTTCTCGGCAAAATTTCTTCGAGTCATTACTTTATCAAGGGGATCACCAATAATAAGATCTTTTGGGTGATCTCCCTTAAATTTCAATGCTACGGGAAGATTCGAAGTATCACCCCTATCTTCTTGAGGAACATTTGAACTAGAAGGTTGATCATTTGAAATAGAAGGTTTATCATTATGAGCATCACTTTGAACAATAGGTTCAACAATATCCTCTTCATCACTATCGTCATTGGGTATTCTTTCAACACCCGAGGCTTCATTAAATTTGACATGAATAGATTCTTCAACAACCATGCTAGTCTTATTGTAAACCCAATATGCTTTGCTCTTGGTTGAATACCCCATAAATATTCCTTCATCGGCCTTAGGATCAAGTTTGTCCAATTGATCCTTAGTATTCAAAATAAAGCACTTACATCCAAATATTTTGAAATAACTAATATTTGGAGTTCTTCCTTTCCAAAGCTCATATGGAGTTTTATTCATTTTAGGACGAATATAAACTCGATTAATGACATAGCAAGCGGTACTTACGGCTTCGGCCCAAAAATATTTTGGAAGTGAAAATTCATTTAGCATGGACCGACTCATTTCTTGAAGTGTCCGATTCTTCCTTTCGGCTACACCATTTTGTTGAGGTGTCCTTGGAGCCGAAAAATTGTGTGTATATCCCTTGGTTTCACAAAAGACTCTAAACTCACCGTCAAATTCTCCTCCTCGATCACTTCGAATAGTTTTAATAGTATCTTCCTTTTCATTCTCAATGCGTCTACACAACTTAACAAACTCATTAACGGCATCACTTTTATTTGCAAGAAAAAGAGCCCAAGTGTATCTAGAAAAATCATCAACAATTACAAAAGTGTAATATTTTCCACTTAGACTAGCCGTACCAATATCCCCATACAAATCTAGGTGAAGAAGTTGTAGAGGCTTGGTTGTGGAAATTTCATTTTTGGGCTCAAAACTACTCTTAACTAATTTGTTCTTTTGACAAGTGTCACATAAGCCAAGATTTTCAAAATTCAATTTGGGTAGTCCTTTTACATGTTGGTTTTTGTAAATATTTTTCAAACTTTTATATCCAACATGTCCAAGTCGCCTATGCCATAAACTCGTTAAATCATTGTTGGCGACAAGACAAGAAACATTTTGACTAACCAAATCACTAGTAGAAATTTTGTAAAGATTGCCTTTTCTATTTGCTTCACAAATAATTTCATCATTTTTACGAATAAGGCATTTTTCTTTATTGAAAACAACATTATAATTTGAATCACAAAGTTGGCTAACACTTATCAAATTAAATTTAAGCCCTTCTACTAAAAGAACATTATTAAGAGAGAAAGAAGAGTTACCAATTTCTCCATTTCCAAGAATTCTTCCTTTGCCATTGCCGAACATGACCATACCCTCTTCTTGGAACTTGATGTTGGTAAAAAGTTCTCTTTCCGGTCATATGGCGTGAACATCCGCTGTCTACGAGCCATTTCGAATCCTCCATGGTTGTTGTAGCGCCTATTACCTACAAACGAACCATTTTTAGGTACCCTATAGTTTTAGGGTCCATGGGGTTAGCCTTGAGACCTTTGGGTCTCCAAACAAAGCTAAAATTGTTCTTCAATTTACAATTGCTAACATAGTGACCAACTTTACCACAATAAAAGCAAATAATATTATGGGCACTTTTAGCACGTACAAAATTCGGACCTTGGTCATTTTTCTTAAAGACTTTTGAAATGGTTTGTAACCAAGTCCTTGTTTTGAATGCTCACCTCTTTGTGCATCTAAAATTTTAGTAACCTTATCCGTGCTTAAATTAAAACGATGCACATCCTTTTTCAAATTATCAATATCATTAGTGAGCATTTGTTTCTCGGTTTCAAGAGTTTGAATTTGAGTAAGGGTAATAGCATGAACATGATCAAGAGTCTCATAAGATGTAAATAATTTATCCTTTTCTATTTTAAGCTCTTTATGCTCCTTCTTTAAACTCTTGTATTTAACAATCAATTTTTGAAATTCATTTTGCAACTCATCAAAATCACATTGCAATTCATCAACTAAGGAGGAGGTAGAGGAGTTAGAGCGTACCTCATTATTTTCATCGTCTATAGCCATAAGACCATGTTCGGTTTCACCTTCCTCGTCGGATGTCTCGAGTAGCTCATCCCAAGTTTTGACATCCGCATTTAGAGCCTTCTTTTTTGGAAAAGGCTTCTTTTTCTTTTGTTCCTCCTCATTGAGTTTTGGGCAATCGGCTATGAAGTGCCCGGGTTTTCCGCACTTAAAGCAAGCATTATCTCTTGGTTTTCTTGCTTTATTTTTATTCACAAATTTTGCAAATTTTCGAACAAGTGCGGCCGTCTCCTCATCATCATCATCATTATCATAGTATGCATTATTAGAAGAGGAAGCAAGACCTTTAGGAATATTTTGCATACCCGATTGATTGATGGTTGGTTTGGTATTTTTCCTTTCCTTGAGATAGACTTCATAGATGAGGAGGTTCCCGATGAGCTCGTCAAACTTGAGTGTCTCAAGATTTTGTGCTTCCGTGATTGCCGTCACCTTTTCGGACCATGAGCCGGGAAGAGCATTCAATACCTTAGTCACTTTGTCTTCTTCGGAGATGACTTTACCGAGGGCCACAAGAGGATTGACAATGTTGTCAAGCCTTTCCACCATCTTGAGATGCTTTCACCATCATACATGTTAAAGTTTTCAAAGTCTTTAACAAGCATGGTCTTTCTAGCTTGCTTGACCTTCTTTGTCCCTTCATATATAGTCTCCAATTTTTCCCAAACCTCATGTGCCGACCTTATGCCTCGTATGCGATTGTACTCGGTGGCGGTAAGTGAGCAATGCAAAATATTTAAGGCCTTACCGTTTAGAGAGAAAGCCTTCTTATCATTTTCATCGAACTCCTTGAAAGGTTTAGGAGCCGAGGTGCCATCCTCCAATTTTTTCGTTGGTTGATCAACTCCTTCAATAACCACATTCCATATGTCAAACCCGCACCCTTGTAGAAAGCACTCCATACGGTCTTTCCAAAATGCGTAGTTGTTGGCGTCGAACAATGGTGGCTTGTTGGTGGAGGCGCGCGGTGGTGAGATAAGCGTCATTCGTAGCCATGGATCTTCCTCTTTTTCTCGAACGAGCTAGCCAAAGAGTTTGGCTTTGATACCACTTGTTAGTCCAAGTGGCTACGATAATCTAGAGGGGGGGTGAATGGATTATCTCGGTTTTTCAGATTTTGCCCTCTTTTTCGAATAATCAAACAAAGACGAGAATGTAAATGCGGAAATTAAACAACACTCGTCGATTTAAAGAGGTTCAACCCACCTAGGGCCTAATCCTCTACCACCCCAGTATATCCGGGATGGATTTCAAAAGAAAAAAAAGATATTATTAATTTACCAAAAATTAATACAACGCCTTGAGGATTACCACAACCCTCTTACACCACCTTGAGGATTACCACAATCCTCTTACAACACCTTTGAAGATTACCACAACCTTCAAACACCTATCACCTAGATCACCCAAGTGTATTCTTACCACAAGAATACTCACAAGGATGTCTTGTGTTGAATGATGACCAAAATCAAGATTACAACTCAATAATGATTGATACAATATGAGTACAAGTGTAATCAAGAATTGAAAGCCTAGACCTCAAATTTGTGCAAGTGAAAGTGCTAAGGCTAATACAACAAGATATATGAAAGTGTTTGCTTTGTTTGCTCTTTGCTTGTATAGAGTGTTGTATCTTGTTGCTTGAATGAAGCCTCTATTTATAGGAGAGGTCTTGGCTTTGATTTCCAGACATTGGCTCCTCTTTGGGGAGTGATTTGCTGCAAAAGAAACCATTTAAAATCATCAATATAGCTGTTAGAAATCAATCCCACAAAATAGGGAAAAGCTGTCTGAAAATGCAACGGATAGTTTGCTGATAAACAGGGGGTTCGACCGGTCGCACAGAGATAAGATTGAAATTGAATTCTGCGAATTTTTACACAGGGGGACCGGTCGAAGGGGGGTTCGACCGGTCGCCCTTGGTCTTGACCGGTTGGGGTTGATAGAAAATCAAAACAGAGAAGTCTGTATTTGAGAGGGCACTCCCAGGTACCGGTCGCCCAGTGGTCGACCGGTCGCCCTCACCGGTCGCCCACCTGGTCGACCGGTCGCCCTCCCTATTTTCTCTTACGTCCCATTTTCTGTTTCAAAACTCAACTCAGGTACGGGTTGCCCTATAGGGCGGCCGAGTCGAACTGAAACAAAAGTGTTGTCCAATTTTAAATCGAATATAAACTTCAAGAAATACTCCGAAAAATAGTAAAAACATTTTAGATCGATCGGAAGTGTTGGGACAACATTTAGGGACATTGTTTTGGTATAAAAACTTATTTGAACAAAATCATCAAAATCAAGATAAAAACATTTATCTAACACTACATTCCACGAAGGATTGTAGGAAGGTTCAAGGTCGAACCAAGTCTTAAGCTTTTGGAGGGCTTCGTGATCAAATCCAAAGAGCTTGAGCAAGTGAGCTATAGTAGCAAGGCAGCTGCCCGGTGAAGAAGTTCGAGTCGCACGAGAAGCCACCGAGTGATCAAGGCGTCTCCGGGACCGAGTCCCAAAGGATCAAGTCATTTGTGTGATCAAGACTTGTATCCGGACTATTACCACTTTGTATATCGATCATTACCTAGTGGATTCCTCCAGGAGTTGGAGAAGAGAGGAGTAGAAGAATTACCCCATCTTCGAACCTCTATAAAAATTTCATTGTGTCATTTACATTTCAAAGACTTTAATTCTGCATTTTTAATCGCTTATATCTCACGACAAATTTGCTATCCACTTGATAAGTTATAAGTACTAAACCAAGCACTAAACTATTGCTTAATCAAACTTAAGGGTGTTAAGTCTTCCAATGAAAAAAAAACAAACGGTTGAGTTAATTTAGAGCCAACAGTGAGTTATTCCATCAACGGCTCGATTGAGTCGTTGAGAGACTAACTCTCTTGATTGACTAAATTGACCGTCCATCAAGGACACAACTGTGTTGTATCAACTCGTATATTTAAAAGGACTAAATCGAAAATTTGGTAAGGTTTATTCAACCCCCTTCTAAACCTTACACTTACACCCCTTGGGACCTACAAGTGGTATCGGAGCGGTTGGTTCATTGAACCCTCCGCACCGGTTTCGAACTAGATCTCCAAACTTTTCAAAGTCAGCCCAAGATTTAAACTTTCAAAACTCTTTTTATCATTAAAAGTTATTATCATGGAAGCAAATTTGACACGCATTCCTATGTTCACAATTGAAGAATTTGATGATTGGAAAATTCGTATGCAGGTGCTCATCTATCAAAGATTACATGATGAGATGTGGATAGTGATAGAAGATGGGCCACCGCAAATCTTAAAGGTGAACACACTGTAAGAAGAGCTGCAATTTGAAGGAGAAGAGGATGTTGCTCCCCTGACTGTCATGGTTGAAAAACCAAGGCGAGTGGACAAATGATGATGAGAAAAAGATACAACCTGGACAATGTAGCAAGGACATCCTTTACAAAACCTTGGACAAAGCCATGTTCAATAAAGTCAAATCATGCAAAACGGCTAAAGAAATGGGACAAGCCGACATTAATTTGTGAAGGCTCAGAGCAAATCAAAGAAAACAAACTATCGGTGGTATGTTAAATTTGAGAACTTCAAAATGATCTCGGGAGAGAACCTGGATCAACTGGATGCGGTCGGTTCACGAAATCACAAATGAGCTGTCTGCACTTGGAAAGGAATATACACGAATGAAATGTGCATGAAGATCCTAAAAAGTCTTCGGTGAATGGGATGGACCTATCAAAGACATCCAATCATGGATTATTCTCGGATCTCAAAGCCTACAAGTTTGAGTGAGAAGGAAAGACAGGAAGAGACAGTGTACCCAAAACATTTGCTCTAATTGTTAAAGATGGGAAGAGAGCCGAGGTCAAAGAAGTCATTGATCCGAAGAAATAGCCCTGATGGTTAAAAGGTTCAACAAGTTCTTCAATAAGAACTACAAGAGAGGAAAGGGTGAATCTTCCGAAGACACTCGGCTCCCTCCAAGTCAAAGGAAGATAGGCCAACCAAGAGAACAGTTATCAAAAGGTGAATATCAAAGGGTCGACAATCCAAGAATGGAAAGAGTCGATCAAAAGGTTGAATATCTATCTTGGGAATCAGACAACCAGGTCACTATGCCATTGATCGCCCATATCCTGTAGTCAACAAATACAGAATGAAGAAGAAAGAAAGGTCTTGAGAAAGAAGACAAGAAAAGAAAAAGGCAATGATAGTGCGCAGAGATCACGAGACAGCTAAGTCAAGAGAGACAATCGATCGTAGAGCAAATGAAGCCGACTACTCTAGTGACTACGAAGAAGAAGCCCGACCGCTTAATGGCCAAAGAACAAGATCAACTCCGACCAAGAAGATGAGGTTCAAGGAACAGTGAGTGCAAGGAACCTGGTACATGGATAGTGGTTGTTCCGGACATATGACAGAAATAAGAAAAATGTCAAAATTCAAGGAAGTTAAAGGAGCAAAAGTCATATTTGGGGAAATGAAGCTCCTGGTGAAATAAGAGGCATTGGATCCATCAAAAGGAATGGATTAGAAATCACAGATGTTGCATATGTTGAAGGACTCAACTTCAACTTATCGAGCATCATCAACTCGTGACAAGGGCTACAATGTTGGATTCAACATGGGTATATGCCAAATCAAGGATCTTGAATCGAATGAAGTTGTCTTTGCAAGGATGTAGAGAGAAGAATATGTATGTTGTGGATTGGTCAACCGCAACACCCAAAGACTCTCTACTAGCAAAGAGCACAATCAATCAAGTTGTGCCGTGGCACAAAAAGCCGAGTCACCTAAATTTCAAAACGATTAACAAACTTGCAAGAAGTAGTCTTGTGGACGGACTTCCGGACTCAATATACAAGAAGGAGAGTATATGTGACGATGTCGAAGGGAAAACAAATCAAGTCATCATTCAAAGAAAAGACATGCCAATCTTCAACAAGAATAATATTGATCCGCTACATATGGATCTATTTGGCCCAAAGTGGAACCCGGCTAGCATAAGTGGGAAGAAATATACCTTGGTGGTAGTAGATGATTACTCGAGATATACATGGACAATATTCATGGGTAAGAAGAAAGAAACTCTACAAAAACTACCACACGGTGATGAAGAGGATTCAAAACGAGAAGAGCCAATCCATTATCAAAATAAGATCGATGAGGAACCGAGTTTGTCAATGGAATAATAACTCAATATTGTATTGAGAATGGTATTGGTCATGAACTATCGGCCAGCAAGAACTCCACATCAAAATGGAGTTGCGAGAAAGAAGGAACATAACTCTCAAAGAAGCAAAGGACCATGTTAGTCAAGGGGTTACCAAAAAGATTTTGGTCAAGCAATCAACACGACTTGCTACACTCAAAACAGATGTATGATAAAGCAGACGGTGACAAAGACTCCCTATGAGATTTGGGTGGAAGAAAACCAAATGTTGCATATTTGAGAATATTTGGATGCAAATGCTTCATCCACAACAATGGCAAAGACAATCTAAAGGCTTTTGATGCTAAAGTGATGAAGGTATCTTCTTAGGATACTCATTTGAAAGCAAAGCCTACTGAGTACTCAACAAAAGAACTATGGTTGTAGAAGAATCCATTCATGTGGTATTCGATGAGCCAAATGTAAATGGAGAAGACATTGAAGAGTCGGTGATAATTTGAATCATCCAACCATACGTAAGAGTTCCTATCATCAAGTCAATTTGGAATTATCAATTCGAAGAAGATGAGATAGTGAATCTCAAAAACGGCTAGAAAATTTGCGGCTAAGTGATTACGAGAGAGTCGACCACAAAGAACACAACCGCAAGTCGACTTAATCCGGCTAACTTACTCCAACCCGATGTAAGATAGCCGAGAGACCATCCACCGTAACTTGTCATTGGAGATATAAGAGAAGGTGTCAAAACAAGATCCAAAACTCAACAAGAAGCCATGTTCACATGCTTCATCTCACAAATAGAGCCCAAAGACGTGTCACAAACATTGGACGACACACATTGGATTCAAGCTATGCAAGAAGAGTCAATCAGTTTGAAAGAAATAAAGTATGGGAATTAGTGCAAAGACCCATACATCAAAATGTTATTGGCACCAAATGGGTGTTCGAAATAAGATGAACGAGGAAGGTTACGTGGTAAGAAACAAAGCAAGACTAGTAGCCAAAGGATATTGCCAAGAAGAAGGGATAGATTTTGATGAAACATTTGCCCTGTAGCAAGATTGGAAGCTATAAGGATGTTTCTTGCCTATGCAGACTCACAAGAATTTCATTGTATATCGATGGATGTAAAAAGTGCATTCCTAAATGGTTTATTGGAAGAAGAAGTGTATGTTGAACAACCTCCAGGATTTGAGCAGAAGACTCTTGGAGATAAGGTATACAAACTCAAGAAAGCTCTATATGGATTGAAACAGGCACCCGTGAGCATGGTATGATACTTTGTCACAATTCCTAACCAAAAATGGATTCACAAAAGGAAAAGTAGATAGAACACTTTTCGAATTAAAGACAAAAAGAGTATCTTGCTTGTTCAAATATATGTGGATGACATCATTTTTGGATCCACAAACAAAGAGTCTGTGTGAAAAGTTTTCAAACCTCATGCAAAGTAAATTTGAAATGAGCATGATGGGAGAGTCGACATTCTTCCTTGGACTCCAAGTGAAACAGTGAAGGATGGAACCTTCATAAGTCAAACAAAATACACCAGAGATTTAATGAAGAAGTTTGGTATGGAGGAGAAGTCTTACGTAAAAATACCAATGAATACATCATCAAAATGGACATGGATGCGGATGGCAAGCCTGTAGATCAAACAAGATACTGAGCACTTATTGGATCATTGCTCTATCTCACAAAGAAGCGGGCCGGACATCACCTTTGTTGTAGGTGTATGTGCAAGATTTCAATCTGCTCCAAAAAGAGAGCCATATGACAAAGACTAAGAGAATTTTGAGATACTTGAAAGGAAGCCAAGAAGTTGGCTTATGGTATCCAAAGGAAGGTGGATTCAAGCTAATTGGCTATTTGGTCGACTATCTTTGGATGCAGAGTGGACAGGAAGAGCACTTCAGGCACATGTCAAATGCTAGGAAACAAGTTGATTTCCTGGTTTAGCAAGAAGCAAAATTCAATAGCCACCTCTACAAAATTGGTGGCGAATAGGTGGCAGGTTGTGCCCAAGTCCTATGGATGAGACAAATGGATGAGGCAATGGTGAGAGATTATGAAGTTGAGGAAAAAGAAATTCCAATCATGTGTGATAACACAAGTGCAATTGCCATTACTCAAAATCCGTGTTGCACTCAAGAACAAAGCATATCGATGTCGATATCACTTCATAAGAGATCATGTTGAAAAGAAGGACATCATCTTGGAATATATCTCAACCGATAAACAATTGGTGACATCTTCACAAAACCATTATGTGAGTCAAGATTTGAAGAACTCAAACATGAGTTAGGGTTAATTGAACGAAATGACACTCGGAAGAATCAAAGAAAAGAAATGGAAAGAAAAGGAGGTGAAAAAGAGTTGAACACGTAAATCATTTCAAGAATCACCAGATGTCGGAAAGAC
Organism: Rehmannia glutinosa; assembly: GCA_016081115.2. Lineage (NCBI taxonomy): Eukaryota > Viridiplantae > Streptophyta > Magnoliopsida > Lamiales > Orobanchaceae > Rehmannia > Rehmannia glutinosa. The sequence continues at coordinate 33,575,454 of CM071934.1, read as the reverse complement.
AACTACACCGAGTCGGTGATAGCCGAGTCACTAAGAGAACGTGAGAAGTAGAGTTAAATCACTAAGGGATAAGCCGAGTCACTTATGAGCAAAGTGACAAAAACGCAATCGTTTTGACTAAGCGGGAATGTTTTTAAGGAATACGTCAAAGATAATGATGATGTGTACGGACATAAAGCCGCACACCAAGCTTATGATTGGATATAAATCTTTGCCGCATTAAATACGAGACATTAAATGCTAAATAGGCGTGCAAAATCTAAGTCGTTGATTTCGATCACATTTCAAAAACCACCCGCACGCCCTTTCATAAACCATACTTAAACCATTTAAAATCTGCTTTTCTCTCTCACACTATCAAACTGTTCATTTCTTTCTCTCAAAAGCAAAGGCAAAAATTCTCTCGAAACCCTATCTATCTTCAAATCAATCTCTAAGTTTTTCTTTGATAAAATCCTGAAAAATGGCACCAACCTACGACTTTGTCAAATTAGGGAAGCAAATCCACACCGGGCTCTTTGTGGATTTCGGCCGGATTTTAATGGTGAAACAGGGGTCCGACGACACCCTAGTGAAGAAAATCGCTGAAAAATTGGAAACGACGGCTGAAACCATTTCGACGTTGGAATATCCGATGACCTATGTGGAGGAGGTCGCACAATTCCACGTGAATGCCGAGATTCACGATGAAGGAATAAAGTCATCTGTTCACGGAAAGCGGTGACTATCTCTCGCCAAGGATTTGGTGAACATTGCTCACTACCGGAAGGAGCATCGAGATTAACGGTTTGATGTAAACCTGGCGGATGCTTGGAAAGAAATAGCCAAGCCCGACTATCTTTGATAAAATAGTATACACAAAGAAACAAGAGATCTATTTGAAGGAGGATTATCACAAGTGTTGGACATAGTTGCCAAATGTATTGACATCAAATTTGGCACTTTTTGACCAATCACAAAAGCTAAGTTCGATTGTAATGGCCGCAATCATCGCAGAAAAAGAATATAAACTGGCTGAGTTTGTCTACAGCAGACTCGCCGTAACGTGGGAACAAATCCTTCAAGGAAGATGGCTCATTTGGAGGATCCCTAGGATATGGCCTAGTGATTGGCCGGGGTGATGGAGGTGAAAGGAGTCCTCTTAGACATGGGAAGTCATTCCATGTTAACAAGAGGATGTTGAGCAAACCTCTCGGCGCATAGATAGAAGAGAGCCTACGCCAAGAGAGGCGACACGAGTGAGGGGGAATCACCACCAAGATACTGTTGTTTCCTCTCCACCCAAGAAAGAAAGCCGCCTCGCAGCTTGCTAAGAAAAGATCTGCCGCCGCGCGCAAAGAAAGAAAGTCAAACATGCTCCGCCCCGCAGCAGAGTCACCGCCCCCGCAGCCGTGTCTCTCCCCCTGCCTAGCGGCGGTCGAGAAGGACTCACAAATACCTTCTCCGATCGTCAAAAAGAGGAGGCGAGAAGCCAAGACGGCCCGCTCCTCGAGAAAAAGACACCAAGACGGCCCCCCGCCAAGACTCGAGGAAACCGTCTCAACCGTAAATCCTCGGTACAAACTAGGAGACGAAGAAGAATCATCAAGTACTCGAGCTTGAGAAACCGGGGTGAGTCATCACTCGGTGGAGCAGAGCACTCGGAGATCAGCTGGAGAAGTAGAGTCTCCGGATGTAATTGATGAAACATCCAAGTCTGTCAAGGCGATCGCAGAGGCAACCGGAAGACACAACATTGTAGTAGTCCACACGGTGAAACACAAGAAGAAGCGATAAAGCGGATAGTGATGTGATGATCCTATCTCCACCTTACCCGGACATCCAAAATCGTCTGCGTGAGTGGATGAAATGGAAGTTAAGTAAATCAAGGAACAGTTCCAACGGCCCGAGTTTTTATAGAAGAAGAAGAGGAACTGTTAAACTTCCTTGGACTAACCATGTGCTCCCAAAGATCTTTGGATGAAGACAATCGCACGAGACATCCCGCGGATCTTCAAGGACAAGGAGAAAGAAAAGCAAGCGAGAGGAAGCCGAGGCACGTGAGAAGGCCAACATCCGCCCTATCTCCGCACACGTAACACACACATCCTCTTCTTGATGTCTTCTCGGCAGATGATGAGGATCCAGGAGAATGTCACGCCACGAAAAAGTTGCAAATGCAGCAAGCATTGCACGAATCCGAAATTCTTCACGAGCAAAGATCGATGGAGGGACCAGGAGAGTACTCGAACACAATCGGAAATTGATCCAATGGGAGTGGTTCAGCAAATCGCCATTGTTATTCTTGCCGCCACCACTTCCCCACTCACTCGGAAGAAGGCAATAAGGGTAATGGCGATGAAACCGGGATAGTGGGGACTCGGTCGAGCCAACCCCTATTGAAGGTGTTTTACCACCGCCCCAACTACTGAACATTTAATCGAAACAGTAGGGAGCTTGGAGACGAGTGACCCCATTCCACGTCACTCGGTGGTGCGCCACCGAGGGGGAAACTCCCTCCACCGCAGCGGCAAGGTCGGAGGATGATCCGCAGATGACTCCACAACGAATCAAGGAGGCGAAGTAGAAAAATACAAACACAAGAAAAACAGCAAGTTGCCATCAACGAAGCTCAAACATTGAGATGTCTCGGTGAGGTGCCAATCGCTCGAAGGCTAATGACGGCCGATGCGTCGAGGCACAAGAAGGAATGTACGGGAGTTAACACTGGCGATGAAAGTGCAATCCATGGGGTTGAGACTCCAATGGATGCCACCATAGAAGACCCTAAGACAGTGACATTGTCGAAAGGGAGGACAAGGCCTCATTGCAAGAGAGACTGCCGGAGGTAATGAAGGCCACGGGAGGTTGAGACTTCCTGGGGGGTAAAGAAGCTGAAGTAGAGAACATCCCTCCCGCTATCATCGACCCATCCGAGAAGGAGATAAGCGCACTTCATGATTCCTAGGATAATCGATGTAACCTTTCCGGGATCGGAAGGCGAAGAAGAAGTTGAGTCATCCCCGTGACAAATCCAAAAGACTCAGTGCGGATGTTCCAAGCACGAGCAAGTCGATCCCAAGACTACTCGTCAAACCTTTAATTTTGATGATGAGCCACCAATGGAAATCTCATCATCGTCCGATGACGCTCCGATAAGGCCGAGGACCGTCTACTCAATTAGAGAAATCGGTGAGACCAACGAAGGCGTTGAGACGAGCTGAGGCTCAAGAAGCGGGTCCACTTCACAACAAAACCCAATTTGGACCGAGTCCACTACGCAGCTCCTCAAGCCGCTGCAGCAGAGTCGATTCCTAAAAGAACTTCACGCGCACCGCTCATCATCGAACAAATCCCGGTTGGCGGTGATGAATCCTTTATAGAATCTTTTCCTTTTTCCTGGAGGTACCCGACCTCCATGAAGAGTCGAAAACGAACGCGCACGCTACCACAGACCAGCTCCCGTTTTTCCATCAGGCACCATTGTTCCGGTGATTATGATTTTGACGTTGCATGGCCATCACCGCAACGGAAGAATCACGGTGAAGTCCGCGAAGTGTTCAAGGCATTATTCACGAGATTGAACGGATGGAGAGGCATCGGCCTCTATGGACATGCGATCGACAACAGAGATGCCAATCTCACTGGCGATTTAAGAGGCATAACAGTCCGGATCAGGGGAATGGTGGCAACAACAAAGAAACAATGCGTGTGGAACAAGTTAGATACTTCAGGACATTGTTCAACAAGTGCCGGGTATGGAGAGTGAAAATGCCGATGCAAAAACGAAGGCGAGGAACATATTGAGCACATGCATGAAGCTCACATTACCGAGATTAAGCCGTGTGTGATCAAAACAAGAGTGATCTACTGACGTTTGGAAGAGACCATGAACACAAAATTTAGCCTTCTCATGGTGAGATGAAGCCGATTTCAGCAGAGTCCAACGCTACTCGATCCGAATTTCGTGTTGCATACTGCAAGCAGACTCAAGACAGAACTCTACCATCGCAGGCTAGACTTCCTCGCTTGCAAGTCTGTTTCAGGCGTTCCTCTCTCCTTTGATGATGCCAAAAAGGGGGAAGAGGAATACCTAAAAAAGCGCAAGGGGATCTGAAGTTGAGAAGGAAGGAAGAAGTTCTGCGAAGGGAAAGTCGGTGAGGAAGTGTTGAAACAAAAGAAAAGAAAGCTTGTTGAGGGGGGAAGGATCGGCGGATGTGACCTTGATGATTGCACAAACCCCCAACAAGGTCTCACACGGTGACATTATCAAAGAAACTCCTCGTGACTCGCCACTCCAACACTCTGCTATATCTATGGTGAAAAGAGAAAAACAATTGAAGCGGGGATGAAGGAAGTGGAAGGAAGAATGGATGCCCGGGTTATGAACATCTTGAAAGAACATGGAGGCATTCCAAGAGAGCGAGAGACACTTATGCCATTTCGGATGTCGGGACAAAGCCACGATCAGTTGATGAATTTAAAACGCTTGCATCCGAAGGATACTTTGCAAAAATGTCTATGGCTCAAGCTTGGGACTTGTCTTGGGAAAAGGGTCTCACGTTATGTGAAGAAGGCGACAGCGAGACTACCAGGCGATCACTCTCTGGTCACTCCGTGGTCACTCGGTGGAAAGTAGAAGACCCGTCTGACAATACACGCCGTAAGTAGAGGAAAAAGTAGTGGTGGAGGAAGAGGTTTGGACCAGGCCTCGCCCAAAAATATTGAATACGTAGATCCAGGAAAGAAAGGAGGGATCTACTTGGCTGGGCTTGACCAAGTAGCAAATTTGCAAGTGGCTAAAAGCAACGCTGAGTATGCAAAAAGAATAGAAGAAGAAAACAAGAGACAAACTCAGCTATGGGAGGAAAGACAGGAAAGAATAAGAAGAGATGAAGCTGCCAGGAAGGCATATGAAAAGAAAAAGAAAGCAGCTGACGATGAGAAAAAGAGAAGAAGAGAAGAAGATGCTGAACAAGATGAAAGAAGGAGACAACGAAGGAGATGAAGTGTTGCTGTCCACCCCTTCGTGTATTTTATTATGTAAATACATACAATGTAAGTCTTCTAAAATAAAGCTGTAAATTCTTCATGTTTTGTGTAGACAAATATGTGCTCTGATACACCTTGTAAACAGTGTGTAAAAGTACAAGAATGTTATGATCAATAAAAGGATTGATTCTGCGCATACATTCTATGTCAATACACTATATGTATGTATCTTTGCTATTTGCATTTTTGAATGGTTTAAGTTTTGGCATCATCAAAAAGGGGGAAATTGTTAGGAAATTTATTGTTTAGATTTTGATGAATGCCATGTAAAACTTAGAATAGAAAGTTGGCACCCCAATTCTTGTTGTAAAATGCATTGTAATAAATAGAGTGGCCAAGCCGAGTTAAGTCCTACGCCCTAACATGCAAGAAGACAATCGAAGAATAGAAGGAAGACTCACTGCGAGACAGTGAGTATGGCAAAAGAAGAGTAGACGGGAACTCTATGAAGAAGCGGTGAGATGCGGTGAGTGGAGTATCAGTCAAGTCAACTCAAGAAAAGGCAAGTCTCAAGTTGAAGTGATGAGAAGAGTCATCCAATGATTGGAAGTCGACTCTAAGTCACCTGGGGAAAGCAAGGAAATGCAGTCAAGTCGAGATAATCGTAAAAGATCCGTTGCCACGAGAAATCAAGATTTACTTAAACAAGTAATATCTCCATACCACCTTTCTCGGAGTGCTCGGTTCGAAGCGTGCAAAAGGAATGAACCAATGGGAAGCACTACACCGTGTCGAACTAACGAAAAGGTGAAAGAACAATTCATACGAGGAAATGGCAATTCCAAGGATCGCAACAAGACAAGCCAACGACGCAAGTGACTTTCAAAAATAAGCCTATCTCTTCAACGGGCAAATTTTTGAAAGATCAATATAAAAGGCCGAGGAGTTTGTTTGAGACACATGAGAGACACAAGAGACACACGAGACACAAGTCACGCGACGAACTAAAAACGTTCAAGCAATTATTAGAAAACCCGAAACATTCTCAATCCTCAAGCCTACACTACGAAGAACATCAATCCAACACTCACTGTGAAGGAAAGATAACTTCAATCAGTTGAAGAGGAAAATATCGAAAACAAGGGGTCTACATTCCACGAAGGATTGTAGGAAGGTTCAAGGTCGAACCAAGTCTTAAGCTTTTGGAGGGCTTCGTGATCAAATCCAAAGAGCTTGAGCAAGTGAGTGTAGTAGCAAGGTAGCCGCCTGTGAAGAAGCCGAGTCGTACGAGAAGCCGGTGAGTGATCAAGGCGTCTCCGATCGAGTCCCAAAGGATCAAGTCGTTTGTGTGATCAAGACTTGTATCCGGATCGTTACCACTTTGTATATCGATCATTACCTAGTGGATTCCTCCGGGAGTTGGAGAAGAGAGGAGTAGAAGAATTACCCCATCTTGAACCTCTATAAAAATTTCATTGTGTCATTTACATTTCAAAGACTTTAATTCTCGCATTTTTAATCGCTTATATCTCACGACAAATTTGCTATCCACTTGATAAGTTATAAGTACTAAACCAAGCACTAAACTCTTGCTTAATCAAACTTAAGGGTGTTAAGTCTTCCGCAAAAAAAACAAAACCACAGTTGAGTTAATTTAGAGCCAAACCGGTGAGTTATTCCATCAACAGCTCAGTTGAGTCTGTTGAGAGACTAACTCTACTGATTGACTAAATTGACCGTCCATCAAGGACACAGCTGTGTTGTATCAACTCTGTATATTTAAAAGGACTAAATCGAAAATTTGGTAAGGTTTATTCAACCCCCCCTTCTAAACCTTACACTTACACCCCTTGGGACCTACAAGGATTATGTCTTAGTACATATGTAAAGATAGAAATTTAATGCTAACCTGAAGTGGATATAGTTACTGTAGTTTTATAGAGGGAGTAAATGTAACCATTTAAGTACTATGACACTATCAATTTATAATGGAATTTAAAACTTTCATTGCTACACAAGTCACAGACACGCTCATTGATATTGGAAATTCAGCCTAGTGTTCTTGGTAATTACCTTAATAACTATATTAACACATGATAAAACTGAGTTATATGATCAGGTAAACACACATGACACAATTAAAGTCAGTTAACTATATTAACTATATTAGAAATGTTATGAAAAATTTATTAAAATGTTATACCTCAGAGCCAGGTTCTGTACTTCTTCCAGATTGAGATGCAACTAACTGAAGAAATTGGAGGATTTTCGTTGAACCAAGTTCTGTATAGCTGTGACAACAATAAATAGCTAAATCCCATGCTCTTTAATTTGACATACCCAAATATGACCTACAAATAAGACTTTGGCAGTTGAATTACTGAAAAACTCCAGCGGGGTCGAATGGATTCTTCAGCGGCTGCCTTTGAGGCTAGGTGGCGGCGACGGCGGCAGCGGGGTGTGAGGTGCTGCCTGAATGCCCCGAGGTTAGACAGCAGGGTGCGGGATGCCGGGTGCTGCATGATTACCCTAAGGTTAGACGGTGGGGTGCGTGAATGCTCTAATGAACCATAATGAGGTTGCTGAATGTGTTAATTGAAAAATGAAAAAACTTATTGGTGTCGGTTAATGCTTACAAATGATGCGTAAAATTGGGTTAAAGGCATCTGTTTTTATTAAACACTGATGCCTAATGTTTTAAATTTAATTGTAAAAAATAAAAGATTTTATAGACATCGGTTTTTAATCAACAACAGATGCCAAGACTTTATTTTAATTTCCAAATTGCCACCGCCCCTCTTGAGGCATCGGTTTCCATGAAAACCGATCCATATTTGATGATATTATGGTCTTTTGTTGTACTAGTTAACAATTTTTTTGGGAGCACTTTTCAAATGAAACTTTGGGTCTAAAAGTTCATTTTTCATAATAATAATAATTGTTTGTGATTGAATAATAACCTTTTGGATAAGTCATTTCTTCAAAAAGTCCAATCTAGATAAGCCACAATTGGAGAGTATGAAAACCTCAAAGAATTGTTGCTAAGTACAACTTCATGTCTGCTTTTTTTAGTGCAAAATTATTTTTGTTTTGTTTTTTTTATAATTTCGGGCAACGACCGCACTGACGAACATATATTATTTAATTGCTATTACATCATTCAAAGTTATTTTCAGGTATGATTAAAAAAAAAGTTATTGTCACGTAATGGTGTGTCTGTGTTACCCAATGACGAAACCAAAATATTCCGATAGAGGGGTGGCCCAACTAATATCAATAAATATATTAAGTCAATGTATTAAATCAATTACATCTTAATTCAATTACATCTTAATATTAAAAACATAAAATAACATATTAGAAGTACATCAATATATCATAACATTTTGAAATCGTATGTTGCATAATAGCTTCATTGCTAATATTTCTAAAACAAAATATTGGGAGAAAATATACAAAATTTTGGCGGAGTTTAAATAAAATTTACAAAATTTATGGTGGAGCAAAAGATAATATACAAAATTTCAAAAAGGAAATTTTTTCACTAAGGCTCAAAGATTTTTCTTCAAGATTAACAAATGAGAAGGAGAAAAGAAGAATGAACTGATTGAAGATTTGTTCCATTTTTCATATTTTATATAATTTTTTAGGGTTATAAATTAAAAATACCAAAATACCCGTTTTTTCAAAATTTGAGGGGGGCACATTGATTTCTTGGCCCCCACTAGTTTCGTCACTACTAGCCTTATGAAATTATGGATTAAAGAACACATTATAATATTCGAGAATTAGAATTTAAATTTCCTTTGTACTTTGTAGTTATAGTGTATCTCATAACTTAACTGAATGATTGTAACAAGAATAGGAAAAGAATGATATATAATTAACGTACACAACCTACCCTATATACTAAAGAAAAAACAAAATTGACACATGTATCACCTTATTAATTTTGGACATTTGTCAACTTCTCATCTTCTCAATTCCACATGTCAGTTTTACATTTATCCATGTGGCAATACTATTCACAAAATTAAAAGACAACAAATTTAATCAAGATTCTAAAAGATAAAATATAATCCCAAAAATAGAGGATTTACTCACAATTAGTTTAAAAAAGTTGATCAAATCTATCCGAAGATTTTTTATTGAGAAATACTCTATTAGTTCAATACATATATATTTTTTTAGTTTAAAAGATAACAAATTTAAGAGATAACAAATAATCCAAAAATTAAGGATTCTATTGATACTATCTTTTAAATTCGTGTCACTAAAATTTTATCTTTAGACGAATCACGTGTAACACACGGGTGTTATTCTAGTGAGTTTCTAAATAAAATATCAGTTCAAATTTCCAACATAATTATCTCCACATGCTTATCGTCATATTTCGAAGTCAATGACTAATTAAGAATCATCCTTAAAAAATAATATTTCTTTGGGTAAGTTTCCTGTCAGACATCTATCCATTAGATGGATCCAAATACCCGATCCACGGTCAATCCGCTCATTGACCCCCATAACCACTAACACAACAACAACCACATCCGCGGCTAATATTTTTTAGGAGGGCTACTGATTGTTGGGATTATGGGGTCCGAGCGATCACCCTTAGGATTTGCTGTATGCTTACTGCTACATCGAGGCTGTGGAGGCCCAACTTGCTGAGGATCCATATGGATTCTTGCGAAACCTCTCATGTCCGTCAATCGCTTCATATGGGGCTCTGCGTTGCCATTGTGAACTGTTGGGGGTGCCCTACAGGAATCAACCTTGGGTTGCACAGTTAAAATAGAGGTTGAAGGATTAGATATGTACTACCCATACCAACAAGGTGCATCTTCTTTTTTGGTGTCCATTACATAGAAACTCATTGGTTAAGCAAACTTGGCCTGGAGTAAACATGAGATAGGTGTTAGTCCAAGTGGCTACAATAATCTAGAGGGGGGATGAATAAATTATGCCAATTTTTCGCAAATCACCCTCTTTTTCGAAACAACGAGTAGATAACAAGAATGTAAATGCGGAAAATAAACAACACTCGTTGATTTAAAGAGGTTCAACCCACCTAGGGCCTAATCCTCTACCACCCCAGTATCTCCGGGATGAATTTTAAAAAGAAAAAAAAAGTTTTATTAATTTACCAAAAATTAATACAACACCTTGAGGATTACCACAACCCTCTTTCACCACCTTGAGGATTACCACAATCCTCTTACAACACCTTTGAAGATTACCACAACCTTCAAACACCTATCACCTAGATCACCCAAGTGTATTTTTACCACAAGAATACTCAAAAGGATATCTTGTGTTGAATGATGACCAAAATCAAGATTACAACTCAATAATGATTGATACAATATGAGTACAAGTGTAATCAAGAATTGAAAGCCTAGACCTCAAATAAGTGCAAGTGAAAGTGCTTAGGCTAATACAACAAGATATATGAAAGTGTTTGCTCAATTGCTCTTTGCTTGTATATTGTGTGTTGTATCTTGTTGTTTGAATGAAGCCTCTATTTATAGGAGAGGACTTGGCTTTCATTTCCAGACATTGGCTCCTCCTTGGGGAGTGATTTCTGCAAAAGAAACCATTTAAAATGATCAATATAGCTGTTAGAAATCAATCCCACAAAATAGGGAAAAGTTATGCAAACCGCAATGAGATAGTTTTTGATAAACATAGGGTTCGACCGGTCGCGCAGAGATAAGATTGAAATTGAATTCTGCGAATTTTTACACAGGGGATCGGTCGAAGGGGGTGCGGCCGGCCCGCCGCGTGACCGGTTGCCCTTGAAGATTTTGCGAAACAGAGAAGTCCGGAACAAAAATCCAACTCCAGTGTCACAAAGTTGCCCACAGTGGGTCGACCGGCCGCCTCGCCCTGTTTTACTTACGTCCCATTTTCTGTTTCTCGGCTCAACTCAGGTACGGGTTGCCCTATAGGGCGACCGGTCGAGCCTGAAACAAATGTATTGTCCAATGTTTTATTGAAAATAAACTTCAAGAAATACTCCGAAAAATAGTAAAAACATTTTAAGTTGATCGGAAGTATTTAGACAACATTTAGGGACATAGTTTTGGTTTAAAAACATATTTGAACAAAATCGAACATAATCATCAAAATCATGATAAAAACATTTATCTAACAATAGGTGACCCCCCTGGGAAGCAATTTTCAGGGAGCGCGTGAGTGAGGACAAAGGGCGCTAGAAAAGATTTGTATTGATTTGTGGGGACAATCATCGAATCCGGTAAGCACTTTCGGTCCAACACTGATACGTTTTGAGTGGACTACTAATACTTTTAAGCATGGTTGCAGAAATCGCTAGGCGCTATTCGAGCGGTTGACCAGCGCCTAGCGCCCAGACCGCCTAGGCGGCCGCCTAGGAATAAGACTATTTTTTTATTTTTTTTTTCATTTTTTATATTTTTGGCCGATTTTTCCCGCCTAGGCCCGATTTTTTGGCCACCTAGGAGAGCGCCTAGCTCCGATTTGGTGCCGCCTAGGCGGGCGCCTAGCCTGATTTTTTGCCAAAACGATTTTTTGGGCGATTTGGGCAAAATCGGATCGGCCTAGGGGCGCCTAGGCGGCCGCCTAGGCCGATTTTTACAACACTGCTTTTAAGGAGAAATACTAAAATATCTTTAATCGAAAAACCTAATACTTTTCAATAAGACTATTAATGTTTTTTGGGGGAATACTAATACTTTTGGTGGAAAAAATCAATACATTTCATAAGGTTTTTATAAAAAAAAGTTGTTCAAGAGGATTACTAATACTTTTTAGAGGGATTGTTAATATTTTGTACGGGAAAAACTAATACTTTTGAAGGTTGTCTAATATTACGTCACTGACTAATATTTTTTAAGGGGACAACTAATACATTTAAGGTGGATTACTAATACTTTTGAAGGAAACAATCAATATTTGTGACGAAGGCTACTAAAAATATTATTCAAGGGGATTATTAATATTTTTCAGATGTACTACTAATACTTTTTAGGAGAAAAACTATTACATTTGAAAGCCCCTAATATTACAAAAGTGCCACCGGTCTAGAGATCCTATGACTTCCACCCCGGAATATTACAAAAATATCATCGGTACATGAAATTACAAAAAAACGGGGTCGAATTTGGTCCGGCTAATGGAAAAGAGCCGTTAAAAGGTCTGACCAAAGTGTTTGTCTAATTTTTTCTTTTTTTGCAATATCGATATCAGAAGGGCTACAGAATACACATACACATATGATGGGTATATCTTTATTCAAAGTTATTTTTAGGTACTGACGTTACCAATGACTAGAGTTTAAACGAATCATATCGAGGCGAACATAAAGATATTCAAAATAATAACATTTTACTGTTGAGTTATTCAGAAATTATAAATTCGAATAAGAGAGATTTTTTTAATTGGAAGAGGGGCGTTTGATTATTCTCAATTTATTTATTAGAATAGTCTAATAAAATATGCATTACTCTATAGTTCTCTAAAAATTTTCTTCTCCAAAGTATCTAAATATTTTCTCAAGATATTTTTAAAGAATTTTTAGAGATTGGACTTCTTAGTCTAATATTTAACAAAATCTTTTTTAGTATCTAGTCAAAATATTCTTTAAGTCCGATATTATTTGGATCAAATCAAATTTATTTGAAACATGTTTATTATAATTAATAATTTATATATATAAACATATACTTATATATAAATATTATAAACGAGTTATGTGTACAAATATATATATATATATAATATTATTCGAATAGTCTTTAAAATACTCGAATAGGTTATAATAATATTCATATTAATATTAACATAATATGCAAATCTGATCCATAAGTATTGATCTTATTTAAATTCGTATTCTAATTTTTTTAATTTGAATATTAATATACGAACTCGAATACCAAATCGAATCAAAAAATTATATTCTTTTACATCCCTACATATCAGAGAAAAATTCACTTTTGGTCCCATAAGACTGAGCACCTGATAATTTTAGACTCATGGCTTGAAAATAGTCCCATAATATTGTTCTTGTTACACAACTGGTCCCACCGTTAGTAAATTGATAGTCAAACCTGTCAAATTGACAGTCAAACATGCGATTTTAGTCTCATGGCTTGAAAATAGTCCCATAGGATTATTCTTTTTAGAAAACAAAATACAACTCATATCTATTTAAAAAAAATATCATTAAAGTTACTATTTTTTATTTATTTTAATTAAAAAATTAACAAGTAAATTAAATGATAAAATTTATAATTCAAGTTATAAAAAATGAATTTTCTGGAAAATAATTTCTAAAGCTAGATGTTAATTTGTTTTTTTTTTTTGTGAATGTGTAATACAAAAGAAAAATCAAATACATGCATCATTTATTTTAATTAAAAATTAGCAAAGTAAATTAAAGGATAAAATTTATAACTCAAGTTGTAATAAGTACATTTTCAGAAAATAATTTTTAAAAGTAGATATTAATTAAGTTTTTTTGTGTGAATGTGTAATACAAAAAAAAAAAAAAAAGAAAATCAAATACATGCAAACATTAATTTTAATTAAAATATTAACAAAGTAAGCTAAATGATAAAATTTATAATTCAAGTTATAAAAAATAATTTTTCTAGAAAATAATTTTTAAAAGTAGATATTAAATAATTGTTTTTTGTGTAAATGTGTAATAAAAAAAAAAGGATCAAATACATGCAACATTTATGTTAATTGAAAAAGTAACAAAGTAAGCTAAATGATAATATATATAATTCAAGTTATAAAAAATAATTTTCCTGGAAAATAATTTTTAAAAGTAGATATTAATTAAATTTTTTGTGTGTAAATGTGTCATACGAAAAAAAAGATCAAATATATGCATATATATATACATATTATTTTGGGGTGGTAAAGTGCAAACTTATGCAAAGTTTAGGTGATAAAGTGCAACAACTTTAGCATGTAACATGCATGTGATGAAATCTCGGCGGAATATTTAGTAGGCTCCTGTGGGCAAAGTGTAAATCCTGCGTAGTTTAGATGGTAAAGTGTCGGGAAAAAAAATAGTAGGCAAAGTGTAAAAACGGTCATAGTTCAGAGTATGACATATATTAAAATATTTTTAATAATGTTATTCTAAATTTTTTAAAGATAATTCCTATATTTATAAATTATATATTAGTTAACACAAAAACTTATATGTGAGCCCCATACCCTGACCTGTAATTGTGAAGCCCCCGATTGTTTCGAACTATGATTGATTCTTTTGACGTTTATGTATTGATCGACTATTTTACCGCGTCACTTTGACGGGTAATTATTAATAATATATATATTTTGTATTTTATTTTATTTTATTTAATTACTTATGATCATGATCATCATTACTTCTATTTCACATTTATGATCACTTGATTGTGTTTGATAAATGATTTTATCATGATTTTGATGATTTTGTTTTTATACCAAAACAATGTTTTTAAAGGTTGTCCAAATACTCCTAAATGATTTAAAATGGTTTTAATATTTTCCGGAGTATTTCTACAAGTTTATTTTCGATATAAATTGGACAACACTTTTGATGATTTTGTGTTAATGTGTTTTTATACCAAAACAATGGTTCTAAAATATTGTCCTAATACTCCCGATCGGTCTAAAATATTTTTACTATTTTTTGGAGTATTTCTTGAAGTTTATTTTCGATATAAAATTGGACAATACTTTTGTTTTGAGGCCAATCGGTCGCCCTATAGGGCATCCGTACTGAAAATTGTGAAAACAAGTGAATAAGCTATTTGAAAAAAGGCTGGTTGACCGGTCAACGAGGGTGGTAGACCGGTGTGTGGTCGATCGGGCGTCGACCGGGCGGGTGACGGTACACTGGGAGCATTTTTCAAATGTAACTTTTCTGGACTCGTTTTTTGGTTCGCTCGACCGGCTGGACATAGGGTCGACTTGGGTCGGACCCCGTCGACCGGTCGCCCATGTAAATGTGTTTTCTCATTTTCAAACGTCTATTTGTGCACGACCGGTCGCCCAAGTTTGACAAGAAAAAAAATTTAACCGTTGTGCGGTGACATGACTTTTCCCTAAATTGTGGGATTGATTTCTAACAGCTCTTTTCTTCAATTGTCTTGCAATTTTTACGTAATTCATGTCCCCAAGAGGAGCCTATCATGTACAAGACATCTTCTATAAATAGAGGAAGAATTGAAGCAACACAATATGAGAGAAAACTACAACACAACAAGATACACTCAAGAATACACTTGTTCTTACATTGTCTTATTTCTTGTTGTAATTTGCCAGCTATTCACTTTCACATTCTTGAGGTCTAGGCTATTCTTGATTACACTTGCACTCAATTGTATTATTCATTATCGAGTTGTAATCTTGAATTTGTGGTCGTCATTCAAACACAAGATATCCTTGTGAGTGTTCTTGTGGTAAGAACACACTTGGGTGAACTAGGTGTTAGGTGTAAGAAGATTGTGGTAATCTTCTTGTTGAGGTGTTGAAGAGTGTGGTGCTCTTCAAGGGTGAAGATTGTGGTAATCTTCACTAGGTGCCGTTTGAAGATTGTGGTAATCTTCAAATGAGATTGTGGTAATCTCAAAGGTGGTGTTGAAGAAGAGTGTGGTGCTCTTCAAGGTGTTGGTGTAAGATTTTGTTGTAATAATTTTGGTAATTATTAATAAAATCTTTTTCTCTTTCAAATCCATCCCGGATATCTTTGGGGTGGTAGAGGATTAGGCCCTAGGTGGGTTGAACCTCTTTAAATCGACGTGTGTTGTTTACATTCCGCACCTTTGTTATTATCCTTGAGCATTCGGTTGGAAAAAGAGGGCAAAATCGAAAAGATGGAGATAATCTATTCACCCCCCCTCTAGATTATCGTAGCCGCTTGGACTTACAAGTGGTATCAGAGCCAAACTCTTTGGTAAGCTCGTTTCACATCGCGAGTGAAGAGAAACGATCGTCGGCTACGAACGAAGCTCATCTTTCCGGAACCTCCACCACCAAGCCACCTCGGTTTGATTCCAAAAATTTTATATTTTGGAAAGAAAGAATGGAATGCTATTTACAAGGTTGCGGGTTTGATATTTGGAACACCGTCATAAATGGAGAATCCATTCCGATGAAGAATACACCACACACCTCTAAAGGCTTCAAAGAGCTCAATGATGAAGAGAAGAGAATCATCTCCTTAAATGGTAAAGCTCTGAGTATTTTGTATTGTTCACTTAATACTTTGGAATTTGATCATGTTGTAGGTATTCGATCGGCACATGAAGTATGGCAAAAATTAGAAGCCATCTATGAAGTATATGCAAATGAAAGGAGCAACTCAAAAGCATCTACTTCACAAATGGATACAACATCAAATCCAACAACATGGGATAAGCCTACTACAACCTCCATGATGAACAAGTTGAACAATGCCTCATGGGCATCGAAGAAGAAAATGAGGTAAGTTCTAAACCCTCTACTTCTTATGACAATGAATTGCAAAATGAATATAGTGATTTGCAAAATGATTATGATGAGCTACAAGATGAATTCCAAAACTTACTTGTTAAATACAAAAATTTGAAAAAGGAATTCATTGTTTTAAAAAATGATAAGGATAGTTTATTTACTTCCTATGAATCACTATCATGTGCTCACACCACCACTCTTGACAAGGTTAGAAACCTTGAGAAAGAAAATAGTACTCTTGTTGAGAATATAAATTGCTTGAAAAATAATTATCTAAATCCAACTTGAGTACCGATAAGATGACCAATATTGTTGATTGTTGTGATAATTCGAAACTAGAACTTGATCATAAGCCTAAAGGTGTCAATCACATGAAAAAGAATCAAGTCTCTAAGCACGTTGGTCATTATGCTCCTAGAATTATTACATGCTTTTATTGCGGTAAAAAGGGTCATACGGTAAATACTTGTCGGGCTAGAAATAGCTCCAATTATTGTTGGAGACCTAAAAGTCTCAAGACTAATCCCAAAGGACCCAAACACATAAGGGTACCACAAAACAATGTCATATTAGGTACCGACGAAATAATGATCAAGAAAATTTATACCGCAAGAAGACATCAAATGACCGTTTCATTTGATCAAAGAAGGAGAAACTATTTTCGACAAAGCCAATTTCCAAGAAAAGGATATAATCAAAAATGGGAAGAACACAATCCTTGGAAATGGCAAAGACATCATCAACAAGATGATTTTCAAAGAAGAAGAAACTTTCAACAATGGAAAGGCAACAAACCTTGGAAATGGAGTAATCAAAGAAGTCATCATCAACAAAGTGACTTCTCGGGAAGATATCATCAACAATGGGAACAAAGACAACCCATGGAAATGGCGAATTGGTAACCCGTATCTCCCTATTTAAATATGCATTTTATTTTGTTATTATGCATGCTTTTATTTGTGTCTTTATTGCAAAATGAGTTTTCAAATATTTATTTTTTAATTAAGGTCTTCAATATATATTTGTGCTTTTAAATTTTTGAAAAAAAGAAGACCTTATATGATGTTTTTAAAACTCTTGTGCATTTTTGAAGACTATAGTATGTTATCATCTCTTATGGATTTTTATGGCATGAGCTTACTTGAGATATCTCTTAGCCTACACTTTTATCATTATGATTTGTGCTAGATTTGTTTTAAGAATTGTGTAGGATTTACATATTTTCACAAATGGCCATTTTCGTCATTATTTGTCAAGAAAAGGCATAAATTATCGAGGTACGTTTACTTGTGTTATTCTTACTCTTATAGACTCGATATATGTATTGCCATGTGCCTATGTGCTTGTTTTTCATAGTATTTCATACAAATGCCATTAAGAGGATTTTTAGATTTTTTGAAAGGCACTATTCGATATTTGATTGCACATATTTGCTTTGTCAACTTTTGTTCAAATACTTCTTTTAAATGAGGTCTCAATTATATGCTATCGGATTCTCAAATTTCAAAAGAGACCTTTTGTAGCTTTCTTAAGCTTATTTGAACTTGCATGATTTATTAGACTTTTGATGATATTCTAAATGCATAGTATGTGTTTCTTGCTTCATGATCTATATATATATATATAGTGTCTATTCCTACTATGCTCTTTTGCAAGATATTTTGTGTTTGATGATTGAAGCATGTTTTTACACTTGGGCTATTTTTTCTTGCTTATATAAGCGATGCCGTTAATGAGTTTGTTAAGTTGTGTAGATTTATTGATAATGAGAAAGGACAAAATATTTGGATAAATGTTCCTTTATGAACACCTTAGATCAATTGAATGCCCTATGATGAAGAAAGCAAAAAGGGTATTCCGGAACAAACTCGATGACCAAGGCAACATTGGTCGAACTAAGGCAAGGTTAGTAGCTCGAAGGTATTTTCAAGAAGAAGGTAATTGATTTTGATGTAACATTTGCACTCATAGCACATTTAGTAGCTATTTGCATTTTACTTGCCCATTCTTGTTTTAAGAAAATTTCAAGCTTTACCAAATGGATGTTAAATCCAATTTTCTCAATGGTTTTATTCAAGAAGAAATCTTTGTAAAGCAACCACCGGGGTTTAAAATGTTTCTAGGCCAAATGATTTTTTTTATAAAAAGCCTTGTACGGTTGATAGACTTAGCTATCTTTGCAAAATGTTTTTTTCAAAAGGTAAAGTTGATAGTACACTTCTTGTTTTGAAAAAGGGCAAGGTTGTTTACTTGTGCATATTTATGAGAATATGTTTAGTGCTACTAATGAATATTTGTGCAAGATATTTTTCTAAGTTGATACTAGATGAACTCGAGATGAGCATGATGGGGGAGCTCAATTTATTGCTTGGACTTCAAATTATTCAATGCCAAGAAGATGATTATATTTCAAAAGAACTCTTGAAGGAGTTAGGCATTGAAGAAGGAAGAATCATCTCAACCTCTATGGCTACCAATGAAGAGATTGACAAAGGTTGAGAAAGGCATGTCGGTTGACAAACAAATTCGAGGTATGTTTTCTTGTATTATTCCTATAGACTCGACATTCCATATGCCTTATGTCTATATGCTCGACTTCAAAAAAAAACTATCCCAACGAATCTCATTAAAGTGTCATTAAAAGAAATTTTCAAATATTTGAAAGGCACTTCTTCTTATGACTTGTTGTATCCAAAGCTTTAAAACGTTCTTATTTTTTTTGTGATAACAAGTTCGGTATCTATTATACGGTTATTCGTATTCAAAATTTGGTTCGTCATAATCGAACTAAACATATTGAGATTCGATATATTTTTAAGGGATTGTGATTTTTTAACAAAAACTTGAGATGTGTTTAATTCCGTCTCAAGGATAACTCATGACTTTTGATCGTTAAGCTGCCGAGTATTTTACCTCATTTCGAGCTTGATTATGACATAATGTACATTGAATGAGGTCTACATTTGCATTTTGCACGTTTTTAAAACTTAGGGGCGAAAAATCAGATTTTTGGTTGAAAATTCGGTTTTTGGAAAACGACGTGACATGGGGCTGAAAGGGTTGAGGGCAACCGGTCGCCCTCAACGTCGACCGGGTCCCTCAACCTCGACCGGTCGCCCTAGGCTATAATTTAGATTAAAATGGTTCTGTCTTCAGCATTCGTCACTTTGACACTTTTTGGCCATTTTTCGTCCCCTTTGCAATTTCACACACAATTCACTTCAAATGAGTTTTGATGCATGAATTATATATTTTGGGGATTATCTAGCTCGACTATCATCATCATTGCTCGTCTTTACCGATTCAATGGTAAGAATTTCACTATCTTTAGCTCAATTGGGTTGAACCCTTGAGTTTGTGGCTTATATGTATTTTTCTTAATGCAATTCATATATTTTTGTGATGAGCTTATTGATTGTTGATGATTGACATTTGTTAAATTGCATTTGGTGATGAAAAACTTGGCTTGATTTCATTTACAAGGGCTATATATATCTTTCTCAATTTTTGACGCCCGCCAAGTGTTCGATAAAACGTTTCAATGAAAAATTCATCACCTACATGATTCTCTCGATTTCAAAAGTCTTATACATTTATAGAGATCATGTTTTGCTTATCAAATGAGTTTTCATAAATCTCTACAAGTCGTATGATTCGACTTTTCCCTCCTATTTGGTTTATAAGCTTCAATGCTCAAATAGCTCGATACATCGGTTTTGTTGCGCACTTTGATATAAATATATGATGTATTTATCGTGCTAACATTCTTTTTGATGATTCCAAAGGGGGAGAAACAGGTTATAAGCTCATTAGCTCATAAAAGCTAAGATAAGCTTAACGAAAAGAAGCTATAAGCTATGGTTTCATAAAGCCATAAGTTGTGGATCATATTTAGTCCACTTGGTGCATTATGGTTATGTATGAATCATGGTCCATTAATTGTAGTATGGACTTATATACGGTTCTAATGATGTATCTTTTGAGGGGAGCTTTTAAGTTTTGATACTTAAGCTCAATATCGAAAAGCTAATATTTTAGCTTATGTTTAAGTTGCTTCTATATAACTCTTGTTGTGCATGTTGATAGGGGGAGCATTTGCTATATATGTTTTAATATCTCTACTCCCATCATTGTGATTATATTGCGTGGAATGTTGTCGCTCACAACGAAAAGTTCCTTTAACCGGTAAAAATGTTTTGTTTTCAAAATCGACCTCGTTAAAATTGTTTTGGTTTGTAATCATCAAAAAGGGGGAGATTGTTTGATAAATGATTTTATCATGATTTTGATGATTTTGTTTTTATACCAAAACAATGTTTTTAAAAGTTGTCCAAATACTCCTAAATGATTTAAAATGGTTTTAATATTTTCCGGAGTATTTCTACAAGTTTATTTTCGATATAAATTGGACAACACTTTTGATGATTTTGTGTTAATGTGTTTTTATACCAAAACAATGGTTCTAAAATATTGTCCTAATACTCCCGATCGGTCTAAAATATTTTTACTATTTTTTGGAGTATTTCTTGAAGTTTATTTTCGATATAAAATTGGACAATACTTTTGTTTTGAGGCCAATCGGTCGCCCTATAGGGCATCCCGTACCTGAAAATTGTGAAAAACAATGAATAAGCTATTTGCTGAAAAAAGGTTGGTTGACCGGTCAACAGGGTGGTAGACCGGTGCGGTCGACCGGTCGACCGGGGCGTCGACCGGCGGGTGACCGGTACACAGGAGCATTTTCAAAGCGAGAACTTTACGGACTCGTTTTTTGGTTCTGCTCGACCGGCTGGACATAGGGTCGACCGGTCGGACCCCCCGTCGACCGGTCACCCTATGTAAATGTGTTTTCTCATTTTCATACGTCTATTTGTTTGTGGCCATCGTCGCCTCAAGTTTGATGACAAAAATTCTAACCGTTGTGCGTGAGATGCCTTTTCCCTAAATTGTGGGATTGATTTCTAACAACTCTTTTCTTCAATTGTCTTGCAATTTTTACGAAATTCATGTCCCCAAGAGGAGCCTATCATGTACAAGACATCTTCTATAAATAGAGGAAGAATTGAAGCAACACAATATGAGAGAAAACTACAACACAACAAGATACACTTGTTCTTACATTGTCTTATTTCTTGTTGTAATTTGCCTAGCTATTCACTTTCACATTCTTGAGGTCTAGGCTATTCTTGATTACACTTGCACTCAATTGTATTATTCATTATCGAGTTGTAATCTTGAATTTGTGGTCGTCATTCAAACACAAGATATCCTTGTGAGTGTTCTTGTGGTAAGAACACACTTGGGTGAACTAGGTGTTAGGTGTAAGAAGATTGTGGTAATCTTCTTGTTGAGGTGTTGAAGAGTGTGGTGCTCTTCAAGGGTGAAGATTGTGGTAATCTTCACTAGGTGCCGTTTGAAGATTGTGGTAATCTTCAAGTGAGATTGTGGTAATCTCAAAGGTGGTGTTGAAGAAGAGTGTGATGCTCTTCAAGGTGTTGGTGTAGGATTTTGTTGTAATAATTTTGGTAATTATTAATAAAATCTTTTTCTCTTTTCGAAATCCATCCCGGATATACTGGGGTGGTAGAGGATTAGGCCCTAGGTGGGTTGAACCTCTTTAAATCGACGTGTGTTGTTTACATTCCGCACCTTTGTTATTATCCTTGAGCATTCGGTTGGAAAAAGAGGGCAAAATCGAAAAGATGGAGATAATCTATTCACCCCCCCTCTAGATTATCGTGGCCGCTTGGACTTACAGATTGATCATTATTACTATTTTGTATTTATTAGTCACCTTGGAATTTTTAAGAGACCATTTATTTTAGAGACTTTTACCTTATAGAATTAAGAATTTGATCTAGATTAAGTGATCATGAGACTTATAAGTGATCAAGGTAATCACTAATTATTTTGGAGATTGATATATTTCATCTATTATCATCAAATTTGGGACAAAAAAGAAATATTTGGAATTACCATAGTACCCCTATAGTGGACGGCCATGGTGATGATTTTTGGAGTAGAAATATCATCCAACTCTTGTACACTTACACCTTATGTAGTCATCTTGTGTATAATTATATCATTAATTCAAACATTATACACATCATCTCATATATAAATTCTTTATTATTAAACTTCCCAACATGTTGGAGTCTTCCCAACATTCCTTCTCTTCCCATACCTTGCCCATACCTTTGACCACCTTTTTGTCTCCATGCAAGAGACAATTTGCAAGACACAAAATTAAACAAAAAAATTCCTCTCCCTCTCTCCCCATTTGGATGGCCAAAATGGCATTTTTACACAAAAAATTCATTTTTCATCCAACACATTTTAATTCTCAAGCCTTTTCTCAAACTTCTCTCTAATCTCTCTCTAAAAATCCTTCACATCTTCAAATCTTCAAACACAAAATCATTCACATCTTCAAATCTTCAACATAAGTTCTTCATATCTTCAAGTACCACTCCTTCACATCTTCAAATATTCAAACACAAGTCTTTCACATCTTCAAACCCATCTTCATATCTTCAAGAACATCTTCTTCCTAACATCAAACATATTTTCTTTCTTCAAACATCTAAACCAAAACAAACAATCTTACCACTTAAAGACCAAAAATTCGAACACCCCCTATCTCAAGTTAAGAAATTTCACTCCTCAATTCAACTTAAAATATTGCTACTCATCACCTTCTCCTTTTAATTTAAGTTTATATTTTGTATTTTGAGGTACTTAGAAGACCACTTGGAGACATGCATGCATGGTGGTGAAATTTGAAGACTTGAAGAATAACTAGTAGAGAAATTTGGACTACAAGGTAAGAATTGGACACTAGAGCCCTTCTTTCTTCTTCTTCCTATTTGTTTTTCAAAATTTAACACCTTTTTTTCATTTTTGAGAAATAGGGGCTGACCTTAGGTGATTTTGGAGTTGAACCAAAATTTCCAAATTTGAAGCTTCAACTAGTTTCAAATCACCTACTACACAAGGTAAAGTGTAGTCTTTCCAATTTTCTTATCTCCTTCTTTTTCTCTTTAATTTTTCTCTCATTTTTATAACTCCAAATTTTTTGATATTTCTTGACTTAGGGGCTTACCTAAGTGACCTCATCCAAAGTTGTGAAATTTTCCCTTTTTATTTCACAACTTTCCAATTTAAGGTGGGTGGAAAAACTTTTTCAAACTTCTAGGTGCTTTTATTAAAATGCATGTAGAATTTTGATCATTAGCCCTTGAGATATATAATCTATGTATTGCATGTCAATTTTATGTATCAAATCATGAAAATTCTCAAGAGTTGCTCAAAATTGCAATTTATTGAATTTTAGGTGCATGCATGTACAATTTAATGTTCTATTTGATGAATTATTGTATGAATTGGACATTCATGTGTATGATCTTTGAAATCCATGTTTTGGATGACTTATAACCTGGACAAGTCGAGCATAATTGATTAAATTTCAATTTTGGACTTAAAAATGCAAAAATGGAAAATTGGGGGACTAAATTGCAAGAACATGAAAGTTAAAGGACCCCTCTGCAAATTTTGAATTTTGGTACTGTAATCAGGTTCAAAAATGACTTTTGGACAATTTAATAAAGTTTTAAGAGTTTTAAGATAAATAAAATCAACCTTTAAAAGCCCAAGGACTAGATTGTAAAATTTTGAAAGTTTAAGGGCTACTTTGCAAATTTTGAAATGACATATTTTAAATGTATTCCAAAAATCCAAGTGTTTAGAGCTTGGAAAGTAATTTTACTAAAATTGAGGGACTAAATTGTAAAAGATTAAACTTGAGGACCCAAATGAAATTTCCAAGACTTATCACGGACCATGCACCGAAATACTAACTTAATCAGAACTTAATTATATTTTGGACCCAAGGTTCAAATTTCATAACAATTGGACCCCTAAAAGCCTTAAAGGCAATTATTTCAAAATGGGACAAAAATGAGATTTTCAAACGTTAAAGGACCTACACTTATTTCTTTTAAAAACTGCTTTTGTCCCAATATTCTAATAACCTTAGCGACATTTTCCAACTGGAATCACATTAAAAACCCTTCCGGTTTGTGAGTTCCAATTATTTTAAACTAAGGGCCCAAAATGACAATTTTTACAAATTTGGGGCCAATGTGAGAATTTTATAAAAACTCGACCTCAAAACTTTAAAAATCTGAATCTCTGGACAATTTGGAGAATTTAGGAACTGACTTCATAATTTTTCAAGGTCGGGATATTTATTTATTCAATTTATTAACCCCAAAAGTTTTGGTTTTTACAAAACGGGGCTAAATTGTAATTTTTCTTTTATAAAGGACCTAGCTCAAATTATTTTCTCTTTTACTAAAATATACCTGGACCCTCTGACTTGGAGATTTAATTAAAGTATCTTATTTTCTCAAAAACCCTTGACTTATCGGACCGATTCGACCGATTAATACCCGATCGCGGGGTGACTTCCTCGTCTTGCGGTTTTGAATCTATAACGGGACTTATGTTCCACCTAATATTTCAAGATATCGAAGATTGCTTATCCTTTCGATAATCATTTTCATCCAAATAACTCCACCAATGCCATAATTGCCACTCGCGTTTTTCGAAAATTTTCTCAATCGCTGCACCCTCTGAATCAATAATACTCATTGCTGGTTGATTTTGCACTTGTATTTACTTTCCGCTCGAGTCAACTTGGTGTGTCAAGCTCACGATCGGAATGGATACGTCGGGGGATGGAACCGGCAGCTCGCCGCTATTCCACTCTTCCGGCCCCATCGTCCTAATCCCGCAACTGAGGGACGGAGTTTGTCCAAGGGAAGCGGGTCGTAGTACTTGAGGTATAATCATGATTATGACAAATTCGAGCCTTGCAAGCTCCACTGTGGATTTTGTCTTTGCCTATGGAGCGATAAGGTGGTGTGTCTTGACCATCTTGCCCGGGAGTTACAAGGAAGAACGAAGGAATCGTTGTCCGATCCACATTCTGGAGTTATCGGACCCGCTTGGTTGGCGCTACAAACCGTGACGCGAATCGCTACTTGTTTTGCATTGGTTGGCGCTACAAAACCGTGACGCAACCATTATTTGTCTTGCATGGGATTGGCGTTACATTTCCGCACGCAATCTACCTGTCTTCGATCGAATCACATAGTGCTGTGTGACCATGAATCGCTTTTCTTGAATCGTATAAGTATATTACTTAAATATATTTATCACGACGCTTGTGGACTGTGTGTGAATTCATGCATTCATACTCACGCGTTTTCATATAACTGTTTTCTCGCATTAACTATATATCGCCACACTTGCACACGGTCACCCCATCCACTGAGATTTATGTCTCATCCCCACATGTTTTCTAACCTTAGATGAGGACTTCATTGAAGATGCTGAACCGACTACGGATTGAGCCCTTGTACTCCGCTTGTTGGATTTACTATCTTTTGTTGTTGATGTCGCTGGACTTGTTACTATTATTTGCTGTTGGACTTACTACTTCTTGTTGTTGTTGTTGGATTCCTTTCTTGTGTTTGTTGTTGGAATCTTGTATTTCTTTTCATTCCGGTTTGTAACTGAAGGGCGTAGGACCCTTTGACTTTAAGTTGTTATCTTTAGATCATATCGGGGATGTAATATGGATTATGGATATTATGGACTGTAAGTTGTAACGTGTTCTTTATTTCCGCTGCTATTTAGACTCTGTTCCATTGGGTTTTGATGATATTCGTCTAAAATATTTGGTTTACTTGTATTTAAGTTGTGGATCGTCGTCGTGTCCCGTTTGGGGCGTGACAGTAACCCGCGACCCACGACCCATGAATTTGAATTACCCCAGCAAACCCGCTCCTGTTTCTATTTCATTATGTCTTCTCATTCTCACTCTACTCCATCTCTCTCTCTCTCTCTCTCTCTTCGTATTCTTAGACCAAAGTTTGCACACATGAAATCGAAATCGATCCCCACCACTCCGCAACCCTCGCCCATGTCTCTGAAAACCGTCAAAACCGTCCGTTCAAGTGGCTATTTCTGCGATTTTTGTGCGTGTGTTTTCATATCGAGCATTGTCATTCAATATTTAAAAGCAAAACCAGGTTTTCCTTTCAATTTCTATGCGTGTGTTCAATTTGTTTGGTAAATTATAACTATTTTTGAAAGTTATTTCATGTATTTTTTTATTTCTGTAAACCGTGTTAATTTCTGTATTTTAGGGTTTAATTTTCATTTTGTATTTTGTTAGGGTTTTTTTTAGCATGTTTTTTTTTCAATTGAAGTGTAGACTATGGGGGTTAATTCGAGCATGTGTCTTAGATTTATTTTAGGTTTATGTAGTTCATAATCGAAATACCAGTGTGTTTATGAAGTTCTATGTATATTTATAGTATCAGTTTTGACCTTACAAGTATTACTTTTTTTCGTAAATGTATTAGTTGTTATACTCAAAGTATTACATGTGTTTTACATGTATTTTCAGAGTTATGTATTTAGTATGTAAGTTTTTGAGTATCACTTTTGCCCTTACAAGTATTACTTTTGGTGTTAAAAGTATCAGTTATTGTAAAAAAAGTATTACATGTGTTTTTTATTATGCTCTTTATATAATTGCGGAATACTATGAAAAGTATCATTTTTTATATAACAAGTATAACTTTTTATATAAAAAGTATCGCCTTGTATACAAAAAGTATCATCAGTTTTTTATAATGATATAGTGTTCCATATGTTTTGTAACGAAGTGTATACTATGAGTTTAATTTGAGCATGCGTTTTAGTTGTATTTTTAGTTTTCTGTATTTCGCATACGAAGTACCATTGTGTTTATGTTCCCTTACAAGTATTACTTTTTCCTTTACAAGTATTAATTTTGGTCGTGAAAGTATCAGTTGTTGTAAAAAAAGTATTACATGTGGTTTTTATTATGCTGCTTACATGATTTTTTAATACTATGAAAATTATCACTTTTTATATAACAAGTATCACTTTTTATATAACAAGATAACTTTTCTTATAAAAAGTATCACAATGTATGTAAAACGTATAATGTGGTTTGTAATGATATATTGCTCCATATGTTTTTTGTAGGGAATTACAATGGCTGATGAATCAGCAATAGTTCCTGTTACGGATAAGGGAGTTAAAAAATAGAAAGTATTTTTAGTAAAGTTGATAAGGATGTAACACCAAAGAAAGAAGAAATTGATGAGGAGGATAAAAAGGTTGTAAAGAAGATGAGGATTTCAGGGAAAGTAAAGAAAGACGTGACTGAAGAAAGGTAATATATAGTATTTTTAGTAATAATTTTTTTTGTCATGTTTTCTGTTAACAATATTTTTTGTTTGTTTTGCAGCGAATACAAAAAAATTGTGGTGGGCGAGGAGGAAAGTGGCAAGAAGAAGAAGAAAGCTAGGTATAAATATATTTTTTGCTATTAATAAAATTTTCTATGTGAACAATGATTTGGTTTGTTAATTATTAGATGTTTTCTGATAAATATGTCTTATTTAATTCCAAGGATTTCATTTCGCAGTGTAAACCTCAGGAGTTGTTTGAGGTTATAAGTAGTTTAACTGATAGACAAAAGGAAGATGCAGTAAATATAGGCTTTGGGGGTTTGCTGAAATTTTCAATCGAGTCATCATTTCCCATGGATATGGTTAGAAGACTGGTAAAAAGTTTTAAGGGTGCCAGTCGAATGTTGAAATTTGACAATTTTGCTTTTGCTGTAACTGCTGACGATATCCAGGACGTCGTTTTAGTACCTAGGGGTAATGGACAGGCTGTTGAAGAGCTTAAGCGCGGTGAGTCAGTTGTTTTTATGGACGAGTTGAAGGAGACTTATGACATTGATGCTGACAGTTTAGTTCCTAGTTTGAAGAGTGTTTTTAGTACGTTATTGGATGACGGTGATGATTTTAAGAGAGTTTTTGTTATTTATTGTTTGTGTATATTTTTCACACATAGGAGCAATAGGAAGGTGGATTTGAACTGTATAAAATGTTTAGCTGGCGTGAATAGGATAGGAGAGTACGACTGGTGTTTGTACATTTTAAAAAAATTGTGTGTGGGGGTGAATAAGTATAATGAGAATCCAAACGCAATGTCAGTGGTTGCGTTATTGTGTTGATGATTCTATATTTTCATAGAATGAAATGGCAAGGCAATGTTGAACCAAGCAGTCTACCTCTGATTTCTCAATGGGATGCCAAGAAGTTGAAAAAACGAATGAAGGAAGAAATTTCGGTGGGTGGGTTGGGTCAGGGTGAGTGGGTCACTGTTCGCCTTATTTTTAGCTTCATCGCAAGTGAACGGCGTAGTTAATAGATAGGGTTAGCAAGTTCGATCCCACATAGACTAATAAATTCATGCACTAAGTATTGGTATTGTAATATAATTATTTTTATTCAGACGATCGAAAGTTGATGGTTTTTTTGTAAAAGTAAGCCAAGATTTTATCATAAAAAGATAACGTAAAGAGTTTGATTGAAAGATCAAGTGGATGAATGGATTCCAGGGTTATGCTTTCAGTTAATATCCCTCTTGTTATCCGATTAATCAAAACCAAAATTATTATTAGTCTTCCCTAAAAGATGATCACAAAAGTATTTTACCCTCTCTCTCGAGACGCAATAAAAATATTGATTGAATTATCTATGCTAGCATCTCTACTCAACATAAGATAAACAACTCCCAAAAGTATAAAAGATCACTTATCCTCACAAATATTCATAGACTTCTCAATCATGCAAAATATTTATGACAAGTACTCAAGATCTAGTATTGAACCTCATCTCTGGAATTATGAATCAATACATCAAACAAGTTAAATTAATGGCCATTTGATAAAACAAGAATAAAACAGAGTACTTGAATAGGGTTCGAAATAATAACTTCAATTCAATTAAACATCAAACAAGAGTATCAATTAATCTAATCCCAAACCCTGGAATCACAATGTGTTTAGCCGGACATGGCAAATAAATAATTCATAGACAAATTATTCATGTTCATATCTAACTAGATGAAAGTAAAAGATATAATGGAATAAGCAAACTCAGGGATATTGATGATCTCTCGATCAATCTTCAATCCTCAAGTATGTGGTTGCGACCTCGATTAATCTCCTGAATCCTCCAGTAGAAGATCGCTCTTTTATGTGCTTTCTAGGGTAAAACTCAGTCTGTCCTCATTTGGGGCCGCCTCGTCTCTATTTATACTCCCGTTGGGCCAAACCTAAGTCAAAAATCGCATAAGTCTGACTTTCGCGCACAGATGCACGAGCCTGCGCCAACGCACGACCAGCCTGTGCGTCAAGCCGTAGCCACATTCTTCTCCTAATCTGATGCACGGGCCATGCGCCTAAGCACGACCTGCCTGTGCGTTGATGCAAAGCTTGAATCCTTCAGTTCTGCACACGCACGGGCCATGCCTATGAGCACGGGCTGCCTATGCGAGGTCATATATTGCCTGGTTCGTCTGCTCTCTTCTCGGTTCAGCTCCAAACTTCACGTATTCGCTCGATTCTCGACGGTCCTTTACCGAAATGCTCCGATTTGCCACCAAAATGCTACAAATATCGTTTAATTCCAATAAAACGAGCAAAACATAATATCTGTTGCACTTTATAAGAACATGACCCATTTTACTAAGTTAATGCATGCTTAACAACCTATTATATCCACTATTATTCCCAAATTACATGCAAAACTCACACTAATCAATCACTGACACGTACCCTGTTAGCTCAAGACGGACAGTACACGCTGAGAAAAACCGTGGTGAGAAAGAACCCGACAAAGAGACTAATGAATCAAATGAGGATGATGAAGAAGAGATTGAGAAAGAGCTTGATGAAGGAACCGAGAAAGAGAAGCGTTATGACGGTGTGGAGAATCCGTCAGATTGTATAAATCGGAAGCTACCGAGAGGCGATGAGCTTTCGGATGACGAGATGCACAGGATGGCCAGAGATGTAAGTTTGTATATGCTTTAGTGATTTTGTCAATTATGGAGTATCACTTTTAACTGTAATAGTATAATTTTTTTGACTAAGAGTATCAGTTTTATTAATATAAGTATACTATATGAGTAAATTGGTGATATTTCTCAAGTATAGAGTATCAATTTTACCCACAAAAGTATTACTTTTAGCTCATAAAGTTTCACTTTTAGGGATAAAAGTATTCCATGTATGAGTATTTTTATGTCAAGTATTGTAGTATCACTTTCACCCCTAAAAGTATCACTTTTAACCTTAAAAGTACAACTTTTCACTTACTATTTTATTTTTTATAATTGTAGAATGTCCATGAAGCATTCTTGCTATTTAGCAGGAACTTCAATGTTCAAACCAGATATCACATGGAGATGTTTAATAATCTGAAGAACGAAGGGAAGCAAGAGAAAAAAGTTGCAAGTTCTTCACAGTCTCCAGTGACTGAGAGCCAGAAGTTCTTTTCGGATGTCAGACTTCATGAGTACATTGACAAAGTTGTGGAGAACTTTGAAAGGACGAAAAACCTGGCAGATGATATGCCAAATTTTGAGATACTGACTCCTGAGGATGCACCTAAGGATGACATCGAAAAGTTTGGTGATGAACTTCACAAAGAATTGTTTTCTCAAGATGAAGGAGTTTCTGGAGAGAGTGATGAAAGAGTGCCTGGGGAGGCATAGGAAAAAGTGGAGCCCTGGCCTGTTGCAGAGGGAGCAATTTTCCATTGTCAATTCATGAAGAAAAACAAAAATGTTCTTGAGCATATGAGCAGGAAAGAGAAAGACATCATGGATTATTGCTTTTTCACGCACAAATGAATGATAGAGTAAGTATGCTGAAAGTATTTTGATTTGAGTATCACTTTTGAATTTAGAAGTATAACTCTATGTGCATAAATTATCAATTTTTCCCAACAAAGTATCACTATGAATTTCTGACCAACTTTGTATTTTGTTTTCAAAATTTATGTCAAATGCCTTTGCTCATGATTGGGCTCACTTTATTGCCTTTGATGGGATTTCAATGATGAACTCATCGAAGTTGATCCATGTAAGCATTATAGATGTATGGGTTGTATTGCTTAACAAAGATCCCAAATCCTCAAATTGTTTCTATTTCAATGTCCAACACTCTGTAAGTACTACTTTTATCTATAATAGTACCACATTGAAGCAAAAAGGTATTTTATTCTTTTAATCAATTTCTTTTTCACAACAGTTGTATCTTTAGAAGTTGTTCAATAAAGTTGGAGACCAGGATAATTCAAAAAAATGTCAGAGATTGCTGGAACAACATGATATTGTCTGGAAATTTCAAGGATTTGAGAACTGTGGATTTAGTAAGATTGATTTTTGTTTGCCTTTTGTATTTACTTTTTAATACAAATCCCTAAGTATCTATTGTTGGAAATGTAGATTTTTGTACCAGTATGCTATGTGCAACACTACTTCTGCACTGTCATCAATTTTGCGGATTGAATGGTGCAATATCTTGACAATATGGTGCACCATGAAGATGTTGCTATTGATTATGTGGATCTTGCAAAATTGGTGGTAAATAACTATATCTCCTTGTATCAATTTTTATTTTTTGAAAATGTAAGTAGTGTTTTAAATTTAATATAATGTTTTTTTTAGCAAAGAGAAATGTCAGTTTTCCTGAAGGAGCAGCAACGCCCCAAAGCTGAAGAAGTTGAGGGATATATATTTGAAAATGTCCTTTTTCCATGGCAGAGTAATTCGAAAACATCGATTGTGATGTTTTTCTAATGCATCACATGGAAAACTTCTGGGGGAGTGTGTACACTGAGCCAAATTTGTGTCTGGTAAGAATCTTTTTGTTTGTGTTTGAAGTTTTAATGTCATAAAAATCCTGTGTATACTAATTGTTTCCCTTTGTGATTGTAGCCAGAAGAACGACGTAAGTTGAGGGCGTCGTATTGTTCAAGGATTGTGCTACATCATTTAAATGAAATGAGGGTTCGAATGGAGAAAGATGTTCTGCTGTTTAGAGCTATGAAGGAGAAAAAGAACAAAAGAATGTTTTGAATTGCAATGTAAAATTGATATTTTAAGTGTATAAAGATACTTTTGGATGTTATCAGTACTGATGGTTGATAGGGTAATGGGATTTGTATAGTTAGTTTGTAGTTTCTTGGATGTTTTTGAGGTTTTATGCTTGTTGGGGTACAATTATGTATGGGGAAACATGCTTTATGTTTTCGTGTTTAGAGTATCACTTTCGTGCTTAAAGTATGACTTTTTACTAAGGAAGTATGTTTGTTTTTTCTATAATGGGTATTAGTATTTGTATGGAAATGATACTTGCATAGTTTATGTTATATGTATTGAAAAGTATCACTTTTGATTTAATAGTATCAGTTTATATGCATAAAGTATCAATATTTGCCAACAAAGTATAACTCGAATGGGAACTCCCAGTCCAAATTTGAATTAAAAATCTCATACCCCCAAAAAATGGTTATATTTTGTCACATTAAAATTGTATCTTTCTTGCTTTACTAAGTGTAATTTCATCGTTCCAACTATCGATATGTTGTCAATACTCCAATGCTTGCATCGCATGATTGATATGTTTGATTACTTTGAGCTCATTACAAACAAACCTCATGTATGATTGATTCAATCATATTTTTCCTTACACTACAAAAATATGTTTAAAGTATCACTTTTTAATGAATAAAGTATCGATTTTTACTAACAAAGTATCACCTTTTACCAAAAAAGTATATTTTAAATTTTCACTATTTTATGTGCATAAAGTATCACTTTTTACCAACAAAGTAACACTTTTCACCAACAAAGTATCAATTTTTGTGCATAAAGTATTACCTTTCTTACTAACAAAGCATCAAATAAATATGGCCAACGTATTAATTTAAAAAACTGCAAAACAATAGTATCAGTTTGATACAAAAGTATTCAGTCAATAACTAAAACAATCTAGTATTAGGAGTTTTTGAACCAAACTCCTTTGATGGATGTGTGTCTGACGTTTCACCGCTTCTCTGCTTCTTGTTTGTTTGGAAATGCCCTTTTATCCTTTGTTTCCTCCCCTTTGTAACTGATCGTGCTGGATCCAAAATGCTTGTAGAAGAACTTGAAAGATCATCGTGCATGTTGGATCTGGTATATCTGTTAACGCATCAACAACCATAAAGTCCATGTTGTAGCCATCTTCTAAAATGGTTCTTGCATCCTCATTGTATTGGCATTTCAGAACAAGATTATAATATTTGCGTGTCATTTCATGTCTCCAAAGAACACGATCATTAGGCTTATCTGAACTTTCAATTCTTGAACTGAACTTTTCCCACAATTCGGTTTTTGCAAACTTTGTCCATCTTTTGGCGATGTGACTGTCCGGAATTTTCGATATAGAATGCATAATATGTTGCACTCTTAAGCTGTGAGAACAGAGTAAACTACACTCTTCGTACTTTTTACAAGAACAAAATGAGAGTATGTAAACAATTATACACCACACGATGACAACAATTATCATCATTTGATAAAATATCATAAATCATTAAGTTCTCTTCAACCTCAACAGTGGTGCAGTTGGTAGATATACTTTTAATGAACTCAACCTCAAAATCCTAAAAAATTGTTAGTGTATATACCTCTGCAGCATGCTTCAACAGTCCGATCAATGGGAGCACAGATTTTGGATTGATATTGAGCATTGAAATTCATTTTCTTTCTCAGTGTTTCTCCAACGCTTTATTGCCCCTTGGAAAATATCATAAAAGTCAGTTAAAGTCATCGTTTTCTTGGCATTGAATCCTATTGCGTTGTTCATACTCTCACTCCTTTGTGAAGATAATATTCCAACAGAAAAGAAATCTTTGCTTAGTGCAGTACACCATTTCTGCTTCAAATCATACATATGTTTAAACCAAGAGTCATCTTGCAACTCATACTGCAATATCATAGATTTCCATCAACTTTCAAACTCATTTTCATCAATGCAACCAGTCAAACATTTGTTGAACATTTCCTTGAAAGAACTATTGTGTTTCAGCCGTCCAAATCGACTTATAGCATTCTGGTGAAGGTGCCATAAGCATAGTCTATGCCTTGTTTGAGGAAAAACCTACATAAAAACAAACCCTCTGTTTTCTGAAGAAAAGTATATGTTTTATGAAGTAAAGTATCATTTTTGTTACTAAAAGTATCTATTTTCTACTTCTGTACATCACACCCTTTCAATAGCATTGCTAATCGCTTGGTCTTGATCAGTGAACAAAGTTATAGGATATTTCCCACCCATTGATTTCATAAAAACTTGGAAAAGCCATTCAAATGAGTCAGCCTTTTCATTGGATAAGAAAGCACAATCGAACATCATATTTTTCCAATGATTATTGACCCCAACAAAAGGAGCACAAATCAAGTTATACTTATTCGTGCGATATGTTGTGTCAAATACCATAACATCACCGTATATTTTGTAGTCTTCTTTCTCATGTAATCCCTCCAAAATACATTACTTAATCTTCCCATATCATTCAACTTAATTCACTCCAAAAAAGAAGTCTTCTTCTTCTATATCTTGTTGGTATAATATGTCAATCAAAGTTTGTGCATCGTCACCTTCTATTGCTTCCATTTTCAAACGATTAACAAAATTTAGATGATATTTTAAAGTATGACCAATGGATTCTTCTCCTCCTGCATCATGAACCATATATCTGTAAGACTGAGCAGCTTTCATTCTGCAAGATATCATATCTTCAATAGCTTTTCCTTTTTCACTCGTAATGACTTTTTCTGAACGATGTAGATGACTCCATTCCTTTCTAGTTAGTAGATTATTGTGGTCTATAACATATTGTAGAACTTCAAAAAGTTCGTCCCCATTTAATTTTACCCGCAATGAAGCTTTGTGTCATGTGCGCGTAACATTAGTCTTCTTTTTTGTTGTGCTAGCGGTGTCCTTAACTTCGGAAGCAGAACATACAAAATATTTCTCAATGACAACATCCACTTCATCTGAAATGCAAACAAAACACATGTAACTGAAACTTTTTACAGGAAACGTAATACTTCCATTGATAAAAGTGGTACTTCTTATGTGTAAAATAATACTCTTGCTGTAAAATAAAAAAAAAAACTGGTGGAAGAAAAGTTGTGATACATTTATGGTTAAAAGTGATACTTTTATGTGGTAAGCAATACCTGTAGATTTTCTAGTAGTTGATTTCCGTACACTGAATCCAACAGCACGAGCATAATCATAATACAACTTAAGCATTTCTTTGATTGTTCCTCGTGTTAAATGGAGTAGAGAACTACTCACATCAAATCCACCACTATTGTTTTCAGCATAATTTTTTATAAAATCATTTTTGTACTTAATATTCAAAATAACAAACAATAAGTAACAATTACCTTCATCTTTAGTGAGAAATATGTCACTTGCATCTTTAAAATTAGTAGTTTCATCAGTTTTATCACTAGAATCAATAACAGTTGCTCCACCTAAAATGTGATACCTTATGTCAGAAATATGATACTTTTCATACAAAAAGCAATATTTTTTACAGTAAAACTAATACTTTTAAAACTTAAGTGTCAAATATGCAACACATTACCTTCTTTTGATTTGCCAGCTTTTGGTACAGTACTGGTAGGTAAAATAAGAAGTTCATCTACAAAAACCAAAGAGATACATATAAGAGACTGTAAAACTATGTTTTGAAATTGATACTTTTCACAGAAAACGTAATACTTTTCACAGAGAAAGTAATACTTTTGTACTGGAAAAGTAATACTTTTTACTGTAAAATTAATACCAGTAAACTATATTATGAAATATGCAGCACATTACCTTTGTTTGATTTATCAACATTTGGTACACTACTAGTATCTAAAACAAAAACTTCATCTACAAAATACAAAACATTTTAAAACGTAGCAAGATTGTATTTAACATCCAAAATCGCGAAATAGTATTGTTGTAGGAATAGATTATATTACCTTCATTGTCACGAGCATTGCTATTTTCCATTGTTTAGCGCCGGAGATGGTGTGCCTTAGTGGCTCAGCGCCAGAGATGGATAATATCTTGCAACTGCGAGTTTATATCGTCTAGCTTCCAGGGTATTTGGGAGGAGCGTGTTTTTCTGTGTTTTTGGGGCCATGCGCTGGGGAGCTGTGAGTGTTATTTAGGCTGGGCAGAGTCAACGATCGTTAGTTGGGCTGAGAGGGTGAGCGGCGGGTTTTGGGTGTGGGCCTCGAGCAGCGGGTCGGGTTGCAGGGTATGGAGCTCCGTATCACGGATCTAGATCCATGAGACGGTCTCATAAGAGACCAACTGATTAGTTAATATCGTAAACTTTTTTTATTTTATTTATAATTGAACTACATATACTTTCTAATACGCAAATGTGATTTTCATAATTATTTTTTTAGTTTTCAAGTGTGACATTCATAATATTAATTTTAAATAAATAACAAAAATATTAAATTTAAAATAATTTTTATCATCAATAATATTAAATTTAACCAATATAAAAATAATGGGATCATTTTTGGTTAAAATGTCGTGTCCTATGGGACCATTTTTGTCATCAATAACTTTCTCGAGAAAATTGCAATATTAGTCCCACAAGAATTGGGACGTTGTGACTTTAGTCCCATAGTTTGCATTTTTTTCCCAAAGTTTTATTTTTATACAAATATAGTCCCATAAGAAACTAAAGTTGCATTTTTGGTACCGTGACCGTTAAAAAACTAACGGAGAGCGCTTCAGCCGTTATGTTGTGGACGAACATTGCAGTAATGGTCTCATAAGAATTTGGCAATGAAATTTAGTCCCATTATTTGCAAGGTCCCAAAAACAGATTTAATGCAAAATAATACCATAATAATCTAAAATTATTTTTATAGTACTACATTGGCATTTGATCTTCGGATGGTAGTAAATGTATAATTTTTTTTAAAAAAGTACATATATATTATTTACTAAGTATATTTTGTACTATATATCTTAAAAAAATAAGATAATATACAAACAATCTTAAAGGATAGCGTTGTTAAAAGATGTTGATTATGATGCTTACTCAAATCGAGACTTGACCTATTAAAATTATAAAAGACCTAGATCCGCCCATATTCATACATGTATCTGGCAAGTATGATCAATTAGACCCACTCACTTTATATATTTAATCTTATTTGTTGTGTCTCATCCATACAATAAAAATATTTTGACAAAACAAATAATAGGCGAAATTGTAAAAAACAAATTGTAACAAAATGAGGTCGTAAAAAGGTCCTGCAAAGCAAAATAGTCCCCTAAAAATATAAATTTCACTTTGTTCCTAATTTCGCCATAAATTAGGTATTTTGCTAAAAATTAGGAATTTCACTAGATTTCAATCACATGAGCGACACTTGTGATTTGGTAAAATTATGATTAAAATTGAGTTTTTTTTATAATTACAAAGCTAATTTGCAAACCGTGCATTTTGCGAAATATTTTTTGCAACCACCTATCAGTTACATGATTAATTTTACAAATTTTCTCAATTAATAAAGAAAATAGTTTTTTAATTCATTAAGATTTTATCTTAATTATT
The DNA here is from genome assembly GCA_016081115.2 of Rehmannia glutinosa. Taxonomy (NCBI): domain Eukaryota; kingdom Viridiplantae; phylum Streptophyta; class Magnoliopsida; order Lamiales; family Orobanchaceae; genus Rehmannia; species Rehmannia glutinosa. The sequence goes on along the minus strand of CM071934.1, from coordinate 33,537,403 downwards.
TAAGATTTTTTACTAAATGATGATTTTGAAGTTAAATAAAAAATCAAATGACAAAGAAGGAGATAAATTAGTTTAGATTAATCTATTTTTAATGTTTTTATTTAGGATAATTGTATTTTTGGTCCCATAGGATATGAATAGTTGCAGTTTTAGTCCCACTTGCAAAGAAAATTAAGATGGGACCGAAATTGCAAAGGAATTAGCGGAAAAATAACGATGGGACTAATTTTGCAACAAAACAATTCTAGTGGGACTATTTTTAATTCATGGGGACCAAATTTGCAATCACTTAAATCTTGTGGGACTAATATTGTAATTTTCTCAACTTTCTCTGTCAATTTTTAAATGGACATCACACCACAATTTAAGTTTTCGTTAGGGCTGACAAATCGTTCATGTCGGGTCGTTATCGAGCCGACACGATAAACCCTAACACAAACACAACACAATAATCTTAACGGGTCTGAAATTTAAGCCCAAACACGACACATTAAAAACACGAAAAACATAGCACGACACGATAAGTACGATAACAAAATTGTCAAATTTATTTAGGCAAGTCCGTATGGCCAGTTAAGAAATAAAAAATATGATTTTTTATATTCTTTAAATTTGATACTTAAAACATATATTCTAATAATATATTAATAAAGTAGTCAAGTACAAATAGTTATTTATTAGTAAATTATCCATATAAATTATTAATTACCAATAATTAAAAAAATTATCGTGCCTTACCGCGTTTATCGTGCCACCCGATTTCAACCCGATTATTATCGTGCCAGCCCGATAATGGCCCGAACCCGATAAGCCCCAGCTAAAAATCTATAATTTTGTGTCGGTCAATTGTGTCGTGCTTCAAATTTTCACACCTAGTTTTCGTGTCCTATGGGACTCGTTTTGGTTAAAAATGTAATTTTGGGACTAAAAATGAGAACAATGAGACTAAATTATCGGGTGCTCAGTCTTATGGGACCAAAAGTGAATTCTTCTCCGACATATCACATTATATCCGTGAATTGTATTTCAATTAGAATTTAAATTTGGTCCGAAAGTTTAGCTATAGTCTATCTGATATGACATATCTTAACTGATTGTTAGTCTATCTCATATCTTAAACGATTAGTTATGTTATATATCCGTCCAGATGTGAATGCAATTATAAATACTTTGAAGACAGGCTGGGGATAAGAATCATAAATTTGCAATAATGCCAATAACAAGTAATCCACCTCTCCCTACACACGAGCCTACTGAATCCCCCGACTGGTGTGATCGAGCCATCATGATCTTCTGCAGCCCAAAATTCTTGTCCACCTTAGCGTTGATCGGCTTTTTGTGTGCGGGGCTGCTTCTACATCTTTTCCACAAGGAATTCAACGATCCCAGTTTCGAAGTCCAATCGATCTCGGTTTCTGTGCACAACAATGTCAAATATAATGATTCACATGTGACAGCAGAGTGGAATATAGGGTTTTCTGTCGAAAACTCAAATATAGGAGGGAATCATAGTTTGGAGTATCAAGGTTTCAGTGTTTCGGTTAAGTGCATGTCTCCGGAGTGGTCAGGAGCGCCTGTTCCACCCTTTAATCAAGATGCGGGAAACACGACTTTTCTTAATACGACTGTCAACACGTTATTGCCTCGTTACGTTGTTACTCAATTGAGCCGAGGATTATTAACACTGGAGTTTGATGTAATGTTCCAGGTTCACTACGGGACAGATAAAGCAAAAGTTATGTGCAATGATATGATGGTTGGAATTTCACCCAATGCAACAAAAGGGATTATGGTGGGAGGGCCAATATTTTGTCTTAACTTCTATACATGTGGCAGTCATTGGTGCGGAGATGAAACACCGTTATGGTATAGAAGATCCCGCAAAATAAGTAGCTAGTAATTTTTTGTTGTTTTTTTTCCCTCTGTTTCTTTTTTGTTAAATATTGATTATTGGTGGGGAATTAATTGCATTTTATTTCAATCACTCATCACAAGCACGTTTTATTAATTAATTAATTAATGACACTTTTTGTGGATTCTTGGGCTAAAAGTATGTTTTATAACCCTTTTTGCTTATGAGAATATTTTCGTTTGTTACTTTGGATAAATTATGAATCATGGGTACATGATTATTCATGTATTTTGGTATCATCATTTTGATTTATAGTATTCTCGGCAGCTACGTGAATGGGATCTTAGTGGTATACAGGTAGGGAGGCGACGGTTTCTAGAACCGTCGGTTCCAGTTCTTCATTTTGGAGGAACCGGAACCAGAACCGATGTTTCACGGTTCCTTCCGGTTTTAAACCGGAACCGACGGTTCTGGTTCCGGTTTGGAACCTGGTTCCTCCATGGTTCCGATTCCGATTTTTATCGGAATCGTTTGTTTATCTTTAGATAATTTTTTAATTTGTTAAAAATAGTTTATTTCAGTTACAAAAGAAAGGGGAAAGGAAGAAAAAGACTTGGACTTAATATTCAATTAAGTTTTGTATTTGATATTATAATAATATTAAACTGTCTATATATACTATTAGAGTATAGACGAATCAAAGATCACGTAGTTTACTTACAACATTTGGTTTAAAATGTGTCCCATGTAGTTACGAATATAAAAGTTACAATAAATATTTAACATTTCTTCTAGCATATTTTAACCAAGAAACATTGAAATCGGCGGTTCCACCACGGTTCCACATATAGTTCTAACCGCCGGTTAAAACTGTTGGTTCCATGATTTTTGTGACCAAAGAACTAGAATCGGAATCGGTCTATACGGTTTTGGTTCCGGTTTCGGAACCGTTGACCGGTTAACGGTTTGGTTTCCGATTTGAAATCCGGTTTCGGTTCCATTTGGCCACCCCTAATATAAGACCCGCCCTGAGGGGGGCGGGGTGGGTGACCGTTGGGGTCCCCAAATTTATTTATGAGTATATATACATATATATAAGTATATATAATTTATTATATTTGTAAATTTTGTAAAATAAAATATTGGTTGGGCCATAAAAATTGCATATTCAATTGAGGCCCGTATATTATTTAATTGAAAAAAATAATTTCCAAAAAATCAAAAAAATATTTTCTTCGATTTCTAGAATGATTTTTCTTCACAAAATCCTAGAAGATCTAAATCTTTTAAATAATTATATGATTGTTTTTTTTTTGTATGTTTGCTAGTGGGGTACTTTTTCAAGTTTCAATACTTTGGATGATGAAAAATAAAAAACTGCATGTGTAATATTCTTATTTTTCTATTTCTATAAAAGTTTTTTTTTTAGCCATGAGCCCCTAAAAGGTCAGGACCTGCCCTGGTGGAATATTGTCTACTTTATTTCAAATTTGCAGACTCTTAAAACTTGTGCTATTAATTGTCTTTTCATTTTTATTTCACAAGGACATATTGATTTTGAACTGAGAGGACGCAATTGCACATTGAAATAAGATTATTTTCAAATTAGGAGACTATGTATCTCTATGAGTTGTATAGGGCCGCTCCTGACGTTAGTCGAGCGAGTGATCGACTCGGGCCCGGAAAAATTACAAAATTTAGAGGCCCAAAATTTATGTATACATTTTATATATAGTGCATATATAAAATAAATAAGATATTTTGCAATTGAGTTCGCTGTCCCAGCGGTTGGTGCTTGGCTGTTTGCAGCTCTCCATCCCTGGGCTGCATATTTGTGTTTGCGTTTTTTTTTTAATTTAGATAAAATTTTAAAATATCTCCACCAAGAATGAAGGGCCCATTTCCCTTGGGCCTTTAGCGTTAAATCTTGTTACGTTCTAACAAATTCTCAATTTAATTTCCCTTGGGCCAATTTAAAATTTAAAAGGCAAAAAAGATTGGAAACAAGTAACCCTACAATAATTGGAAAGGTGGGGTTTGATTACAATTGTACAAACATAAGATCAGTAGGATCAAACTACTCGTCAGATTTGAGGAAAACAACTGAATAAAGAAAAAATAGGGAAAAAAGAAGAAGCAGGAGGAGAAAAAAAGAAAAACAAAAAAAAAGAGGAAAAAAGAAGAGAGAAGCAAAAAGGTCAAAAAGGAAGAGATTTTCTAAAGCAAATAGTGAAGGAGTGCTGAATAATTTAAAGTTTTCATCCAATTTCAAAACCCTAACTACCACAAGATCATCAAAAATAAGTAATTTTTCATAATAATCCATGTATGCCTTTTTTTTTTAATTTATTGTTGGGAAATAATAAACTGTGAATTATTTGACTGGTTTTCTAATTTTAATTTATTTAGTTTTTATTGTTTGTTTCAAAACCCTAACCCTAATATTTCATAATAATCCATGTATGCCTTTTTTATTTCTTGTTGCGACATGATAAACTATAATTATTTGATTGGTTTTCTCATTTTAATTAATTTTTTTTTAGTATCACCATGTTTCCCAAGTATAAGTTCGGATGTCAAAAAAGAAAAAAATAAATCAAGGCTAAAATTGTAAGTCGAGTTATATTTAAATAAGTACTTGGAGATTTTAACATATATGTCATATTAGTTTAACTATATTCGAACTTTTCTATATATTGCACATTATTCTTTCTTTTATTGTATTATGTTGTATTTTAGTTTGTAAAAAAAAAAAAAAGGGGGGACAATTTTAAAATTCGACTCAGGCCAAAAAATTGATAGGATCGGCCCTTAATGATAAGACAGTGAGATCTTAACGCTACACAGTGAGGTCTTGAAATAGGGTTTGGAGCTCCGTATTCGACCCGGACTAGGGGAATGGGTCTAACCCGAAAAGATGGACCATTGATCTCCCTGACAGCCTAGTACAACTCCACCCCCCAGATGATGACACTTGGCGCAACCACATGTGCCAGAAATATCTATAAATACCATGCTACAATAACTTGATGGTAACTATTCACTCTGCCTCTCTTACCTCTTATTTTCATATTTACTGTCTCTATACCCCCGTACCTCACGAACTCGATCTGACTTAGGCATCAGAGGGTCTTAGCCGGGACCACCCCCTGGCTAGCCTGAAGTGTGTTTATCCATTTCAGGTCACCCAAGAGCTTAACCCGATTACCCGAAAGTCCGTGACCCAAAGGTAATCATCTGATCAAAATCAGTTGGCGCCGTCTGTGGGAAACTTTTTTTCCTTTACCAAGAAAAGAGGTACGGAAGTATGGAGACCCCAGTTAAACACGTTCAGAAAGGGGTACTAGAGACCCCCAGGTAGAGTGACGGAGTGTTGCAACAAGAGTTATCCTCATCTCGATCCAGGCCCGAACTCCCGAAAGTGGAGAAGAGAGATCTCGATCAGGTGATCTCTATGAGGAAGAAAGACTTCGAGAAGTTGGTCATGGGAATTAGTCAGCAGCTCGTGAGAGAGACATACAAGGGAAAGGGGTTGCTCGACCCCAACCCAGTAGTAAGTCTAAGCGTTAAAGTAGGCGAGGGTCTTCGAAGACCCTAAAAGAATTCAATCTCAAGGGTCCCCAAGACACTGAGATTTGAAGAAAACCTCCAGGGTCTCGAAGACCCCAAGTGAACTCGAGCTCTACGGTCCTCAAGACCCCGAGACTTGAAGAAGATCTCAAGGGTCTCGAAGACCCCAAAAAGAATTCAAGTTCGAGGGTCCTCAAGACCCCGAGACTTTAAGAAGATCTCAAGGGTCTCGAAGACTGTTGGGAAGTTTATTGTTTAGATTTTGATGAATGCCATGTAAAACTTAGACTAGAAAGTTGGCACCCCATTTTCCTTGTAATTTGTATTGTAATAGATAGGGGTGAACAAGCTGAGTTAAGTCACTATGCCTGGGAATACAAGAAGTCAACTGAAGACAGCAGTGAAGACTCCGGTGAGGAACAACTGAGTATGGCCAAGAAAGAAGATCAAGGACTTGACTGGAGGAGTATCAGCTGTGATACAGCTGTATGAAGAGTCAGTCAAGTCAACTCAATAAGCCAAGTCTCAAGTTGAAGTGACAGATGAGTCATCTATTGATTGGAAGCTAACTCAAAGTCACCTGGGGAATAAAAGATCTAAGTCAAGTCAATCGAACGAGATCCGTTGATAAAAGTCAAGAATGTTACTCGAATAGTAACTGTTAAAGTTGTCGAGATAAAGTGTTAGTTCGATTGTGTGCAAAAGGAACAAACCAATAGGAAGCACTGCACCGAGTGTCAGAGACGCTGCAATGCTGCAACACATTAAATACGAGGAAATGTCAACATCAAGGACTGCGACAAGACAAGCCAACAAACACAAGCGACTTTTGAAAATCAGCTATCTCTTCAACAGGCAGATTTTTGAAAAGTTCACTATAAAAGGTTGAGGAATCACATTGAGAAAAGGTTACCTGAACCTAGCACACCTGAGAAATCAAGCAATATCCAAACTGTAACCTGCAAAATATTCTCAAGTTATTCAAGCAAAATCCTCAAGCCTAAATCTCGAAGGAAATCGATCCAACACCAAGCTGTGAAGGAAAGACAACTTCAAACTGTTGAAGAGGAAACTTTTGAAGAATCAAAAGGGGTCTTCTTTCCAAGGAGGATTGTAGGAAGGTTCAAGGGCGAACCAATCTCAAGTTATTGGAGGGCTTCGTGATCAAATCCAAGAAGCTTGAGAAAGTAAGCTAAAGTAGCAAGACAGCCACCCTGTGAAGAAGCTGAGTCGAACGAGAAGCCAGCTGTGTGACCAAGGCATCTCTAGACTGAGTCCAAGGAGCAAGTCAGCTGCGTGATCCAGACTTGTCTCTCGACTGCTAACCACTTTGTACTCTGATCATTACTTAGTGGATTCCTCCAGGAGTTGGAGAAGAGAGGAGTAGAATAAATACCCCATCTTCGAACCTCTAAAAAATTTACTTATGTTATTTACATTTCAGCATATTTACATTCCTGCACACATACTTTATACCTGCTGATAATTTGCTATCCAACTGATAAATAACAAAGTGCTAAAACCAAGTGTTAAAACAAAGTTAAATCAAATTCAAGTGTGTTAAGTCTTCCGCTGAAAAACTCATCACGACCAAGTTAAGGTTTAGTCTAAACTGCTGAGTTATTCTATCAACAGCTCTATCGAGTTTGTTGAGTGGCTAACTCTGCTGATTAACTAACTTAGCTGTCCCTCAAGGACTTAGCTGTGTAATTAACTCTGTAATATTTTAAAAGGACTAAAATCGAAAAGTTGGTAAGGTTTATTCACCCCCTTCTAAACCTTACTCACACCCCTTGGGACCTACAAGTGGTATCAGAGCGGTTGGTTCATTGAGCCTTCCGCACTGGTTACTGAACTAGATCTCCAATCTTTCAAAGAAGTTTTTAACACTTGCTCTTTCAAAAATCATCTCTTTTATTCAGCAAAGTTATTATCATGGAAGCACATTTGACACGCATTCCTATGTTCACTATTGAGGAATTTGATGACTGGAAAATTCGTATGCAAGCTCATCTATCTGCTTTACATGATAAAATATGGATAGTGATAGAGGATGGGCCACTGCAAATACTGAAAGTGAACACAGCCGTACGGAGAGCAGCCGCAGCTGAAGGAGAAGAAGCTGCTGCTGAAGCAAGACTAGCCCTGGTTGAGAAACCAAGGACCGAATGGACAAACGAGGAAAGAAAAAGATACAACTTGGACAATGTGGCCAAGGACATACTTTACAAAACCTTGGACAAAACAATGTTCAACAAAGTCAAATCTTGCCAAACTACAAAACAAATCTGGGATAAATTAAATTTAATTTGTGAAGGATCTGAGCAAATTAAAGAAAACAAATTGTCCGTTGCTGTACAGAAATTTGAAAATTTTAAAATGCTTGCAGGTGAAACTTTGGATCAACTGGATGCTCGATTCACTAAAATCACAAATGAATTATCAGCACTTGCGAAAGAATATACACAGAAGGAAATGTGTATGAAGATTTTGAGAAGCCACCCAGCTGAATGGGAAATGAAGGTCATGGCTTTGAGACATTCAATGAACCTCACAACAACATCCAATCATGAGCTATTCTCAGACCTCAAAGCCTATGAATTTGAGCTGAGGAGAAAAGATCAAGAGGAGACAACTGTACCCAAAACAGCTGCACTTATAGTCAAGGATGGGAAGAGAGCTGAGGTCAAGGAGCCATTGACCATTGAGAAAATTGCCCCGATGGTTAAAAGATTCAACAAGTTCTTCAACAAGAACTATAAAAGAAACAAGGGTGAATCCTCCAGGAGACATTCAGCTCCCTCCAAGTCAAGGGAAGATAGGCCACCCAAGAGAGCTGAGCATCAAAAGGTTGAATATCAGAGAGTTGATAACCCAAGAATGAAAAGAGCTGATCAAAGAGCTAAGAACCTGTGTTCAAACTGTAGACAACCAGGACACTTTACTATTGACTGTCCTTATCCAGTCAATAAATACAGGAATGAAGAAGAAAGAAGAGTCTTCAGAGAAAGAAGACAGGAAAAGAAAAAGGCTATGTTGGCTGCAGAGACTGCTGAGACAGCTAAGTCTAAAGAAGCAGCAGACTCAGAGAGTAGTGAAGCTGACTACTCAAGTGATTCTGAAGAAGAAGCAATGATCTGTCTAATGGCTAAAGAACAAGATCAACCTGACCAAGAAGATGAGGTACACTCTAACTCATCTCACTCAGATTCTAGTGATAGTGATTGTGACACACACACTTCATCACCCACTGATCTTTATGATTCATTAGGAAAAATGATGAAAGACTTTGAGCACATTAAATCCTCACACACACTATTAAACAAGGAAAACAGTCAGCTCAAAAACCAAAACTCACAGTTGACTAAGGAGCTGAGTACTCTAAGTCACATAGCTGATGAGAACAAAGAGTTGAAGGCTGAGAATGCTAAACTAATAGCAGAGATAGCTGCTATAGAAAAGAGGGAACATGATCTCAAAAATGTGATTGCATCATTTACAAAGGCATCTAAATCATTGGATGACCTTATTATGAGCCAAAAAGAATGTGGAGATAAGACAGGCATATGATTCAATTCCTTTGTACACAGTCAAACTCCCAGAGTGATTTTGGAAAAAGGATCTTCAAGTAATGAAACATCTCAAAAATCCAAGACACCAAATGTTGCACCCACATTCACTCCAAAGCACAATCACAAACAAACCGGCCTTGGATATAAAGGAAAAGGAAAATGCCGATTGAGTATCTTTGAGAGGACAAGCGAAAAGAAATCCAGCAGAGTTCCTCAGCAAACTCCAAATAGGAAGTACTCTGTAAAGAATAAACAGAGCTACCAAAAACCCCAGAAGATTTATCAAAGAAACACATATGATGGGAATGATAGAAACTACCCAAGCCAAGCTGATTGGAATAATGTGACATATCAACAAAGACCTATGGAATACAAGCCTAAATAGCAAAGACCTAGAACTCATCAAAGGTCATTCCAAAGGCAAAAGAGCTATCATCAACACACATATGCACCCAAGCACTACTCAGAAATATCACAACTACCCAAAGAAGGCAATTGCTAAAACACACACACAGACATACAGACAAAAGAGACAGTTGTATGTACCTAAAGCCCCCAAGCAATTTGCCAAAGTGAGTTATGATTATGGCACAGATAGATGGCAACCTCTTAGAGTCAAGTCATTTGGCTATAGGTTGGTTGGATCATCTTACAAAGACTAACCCCTCGGGACCTGGACAAGCATGGGTACCTAAAAACTAATTTCCTTGATTGCAAGTTCAAGGAACAGCTGAGTGCCAAGGAACCTGGTACATGGATAGTGGCTGTTCCAGACACATGACAGGGAACAAGAAAAATTTGTCAAAATTCAAGGATATTAGAGGTGCAAAAGTCATATTTGGAGGAAATGAAGCTCCAGGGAAAATAAGAGGCAATCTTTGGATCCATCAAGAAAAATGGATTAGAAATCACAGATGTTCCATATGTTGAAGGCCTCAACTTCAACCTGTTAAGCATCAGCCAACTCTGTGACAAGGGCTATAATGTTGGATTGAATATGGGTGTGTGCCAAATTAAAGATATTGAATCAAATGAAATAGTGTTGCAAGGATCCAGACAAAAAAATATGTATGTGGTAGACTGGTCGACTGCCACACCAAGCACTTGTCTGTTAGTAAAGAGTACAGCTGAATCAAGTTGGTTGTGACACAAGAAGCTGAGTCATCTAAACTTCAAGACAATCAACAAGCTTGCAAGGAGTCATCTTGTAGAAGGACTGCCAGACTCAGTGTACAAGAAGTAAAGTGTTTGTGATGCATGCCAGATGGGAAAACAGATCAAATCATCATTCAGAGAGAAGTCTAGTCCATCTTCAACAAGGATCTTACATCTGTTGCATATGGATTTATTTGGTCCTGTTGAACCAGCTAGTATAAGTGGAAAGAAATACACTTTAGAAGTGGTGGATGATTATTCAAGATATACATGGACAATCTTTATCTGCAAAAAGAAGGAAACCTTGCAGAAGTTACCTCAGCTGATGAGAAGAGTTCAAAATGAGAAGAGTCAAACCATTATAAAGATAAGGTCTGATAGAGGAACCGAGTTTGTCAATGGGATAATAACTCGATGATTGTGTTGAAAATGGTATTGCTCATGAATTATTCTGCAGCAAGGACTCCACGGTGAGAATGGAGTAGCGAGAAAGAAGAAACAAAACTCTCAAGGAAGTGCAAGGACCATGTTAGTCAAGCCGGATCGCCTAAAAGATTTTGGGTTGAAGCCATAAACTTTGCATGCTATACTCAAAATAGATGCATGATTAATAGATAGCTGACAAAGACTCCCTATGAAATATGGACAGGGAGAAAGCCAAATGTTGGGTATTTTAGAATATTTGGATGTAAATGCTTTATCCACAACAATGGCAAAGACAATCTAAAGGCTTTTGATGCTAAAGCTGATGAAGGTATCTTTTTGGGATACTCAGCTGAAAGTAAAGCCTATAGAGTGCTGAACAAGAGGTCTATGGTCACAGAAGAATCTATTCATGTGGTTTTTGATGAACCTAATGTGAATGGAGAAGATATTGAAGAGTTAGTTGATAAGCTGAATCAGCCAATTATGCAGAAAAGTCCCTATGCTGGAGCAATCAATCAAGATGAAGATGAGATAGCTGAGTCTCAAAGACAGCTGAAAAATCTGCAGCTGAATGATAATGAAATAGCTGCTCAAGACAACACAGATGCAAGACGACTGAACCGAGCTGATTTACTTCAACCTGATGTGAGATGGCTGAGAGACCATCCACCAGAGCTAGTCATTGGAGATGTGAGAGATGGTGTAAGAACCAGATCCAGAGCTCAACAAGAAGCAATGTTCACTTGTTTTATTTCCCAAATAGAGCCAAAAGATGTGTCCCAAGCATTGGAAGACACACATTGGATTCAAGCCATACAAGAAGAGCTGAATCAATTTGAAAGGAACAAAGTATGGGAATTGGTGCAAAGACCAACCCACCAAAATGTTATTGGCACAAAATGGGTTTTCAGAAATAAGATGAATGAAGAAGGATTTGTGGTAAGAAACAAAGCAAGATTGGTAGCCAAAGGGTATTTCCAAGAAGAGGGAATAGATTTTGATGAAACATTTGCTCCTGTTGCAAGACTAGAAGCAATAAGGATGTTTCTTGCCTATGCTGCACACAAAAACTTCATTGTATATCAAATGGATGTGAAAGTGCATCTTTAAATGGATTGTTGGATGAAGAAGTCTATGTTGAGCAACCTCCAGGCTTTGAGCAGAAGACTCTTGGAGATAAGATGTACAAGCTCAAAAAAGCTCTATATAGATTGAAACAAGCACCTAGAGCATGGTATGACACATTGTCTCAATTTCTAACTGACAATGGATTCACCAAAGGCAAAGTAGACAGAACACTTTTCAGAATTCAAGATGGAGAGAGTATACTGCTTGTTCAAATATATGTGGATGACATCATTTTTGGATCCACAAACAAAAAGCTATGTGATAAGTTCTCAAACCTCATGCAAGGCAAATTTGAAATGAGCATGATGGGAGAGCTGACATTCTTCTTAGGACTTCAAGTTAAACAGCTGAAGGATGGAACCTTCATAAGTCAAACAAAGTACACCAGAGATTTAATGAAGAAATTTGGTATGGAAGAGAAGTCTTCGTGAAAATACCAATGAATACATCATCAAGATGGACATGAGCCGAGATGGTAAAGTGTAGATCAAACAAGATCTGAGCACTTATTGGATCAACTGCTCTATCTAATGAAAGCGAGCCGGACATCACATTTGCAGTAGGTGTATGTGCAAGATTTCAATCTGCACCAAAAGAAAGCGATATGACTGCAACTAAGAGAATCCTAAGATATTTGAAGGGATGCCAAGAAGTTGGCTTATGGTATCCAAAGGAAGGTGGATTCAAGCTTATTGGTTACTCAGACTCTGACTACGCTGGATGTAGAGTTGACAGGAATAGTACTTTAGGAACTTGTCAAATGCTTGGAAACAAATTGGTTTCCTAGTTTAGCAAGAAGCAAAACTCAATAGTCACATCCACAACTGAAGCAGAGTATATAGCGGCGGGCAGCTATTGTGCCCAAGTCTTATGGATGAGACAACAGCTGAGAGACTATGAAATTGAAGAAAAAGAGATTCCAATTATGTGTGACAACACAAGTGCTATTGCAATCACTCAGAATCTTGTGTTGCATTCAAGAACAAAGCACATTGATGTCAGATATCATTTTATAAGAGATCACGTTGAAAAGAAAGACATCACTTTGGAATACATCTCAACTGATAAACAGTTAGCTGACATATTCACCAAACCTCTATGTGAATCAAGATTTGAAGAGCTTAAGCATGAGCTAGGGTTAATTAAGCTGAGTTGACACTTAGAAGACTCAATGAGAAAAGATGGAACGTGAAAAGATGAAAATAGAACAAGTTTCATGAATCAGCCAAGTGAATCAGCCGTATCGGAAAGTCAATCAGCTGTATCGAGTTAGCTGACAACTAAGTCACTATACGAAAGGAGAGAAGAAGAGTTGAGTCATTTGTGTAGTAAGCTGAGTCATTTATGAGCTAAGTGACAAAAACACAATCGTTTTTAATGAGCGAGAATGTTTTTAAGGATGACATTAGCATAATAATGACGGGTACAGTCAAAACCTACACAGTAAGCATATGATTGGATATAAATGTTGCCGCATTAAATGCGAGCAATTAAATGCAATGTGACGTGCTAAATCTGAGCCGTTGATCTCGATCAAAATTCAAAAACCGAAAACACGTCCTTTTATAACCCTTATATACTCATTCTTTCAGTCTTCTCTCTCACACTTAAAAACTGTTCATCTTCAAACATACAAAAGCAAGTTCTTTTCTCTCGAAAACCCTACAAGTTCTCAAGCAAGTTCATCAAGATTTAATCGGTAGAAACTTCTAAAAATGGCACCAAAGATTGATTTCGTCAAGTTATCGAAGTAAATCCACTCTGGTTCGACTGTGGATTTTGAAGGAATGGTCAAGCAGGGTTCCGATGAAACCCTAGTGAAGAAGATAGCTGATATGCTGGAAAAGGCCGGTCTAAAACCTTTTCTTACGCTGGAGTACTCACACACCTACCTGGAAGAGGTGGCGCAGTTCTATGTGAATGCCGAGGTACAGGACAAAGGTATCAAGTCCTCCGTCCACCACAAGAACATCATGATTACTGCTAAGGACCTTGAGTAGCACTGTTTATTACCGTCCGAGGGTATGCTGGAAATATACAAAGCTGATGTGGACTTGGCTGCTGCATGGAAAGAAGTAGCCAAACCCGAATGTGCTGTGAATGTGGTCTACACAGCTGACAAGAAATTGCTGAAGGACGACTATCACAAGCTGATGGATGTCGTCACAAAATTCGTGGATATAAAGTTTGGCAGCTTCAATCAACTGTCAAAGACTAAGCTGATCGTCACGGCTGCGATCATGCAAGGAAAGAAAGTTAACTGGGCTAAGTTCGTATATAGCAGACTCTGCCAGAACGTTGCGAATAAATTATTCAAGGAGGATGGATCCTTTGGAGGATCACTCGGCTACGGCCTAGTGATTGGGCATTTAATGGAAGTGAAGGGCATTCCCCTTCAACATGGAAAGCCCTTCCATGTAAACAAAAGGATGTTCAGGGCTAACCTTTCGGAGCCAGAAGAGAGCCCATGCGAAGAGGGGTGGATACAAGTGAGGGGGAATCGGTGACCCGATTTAAACAATTGTTTCTTCCCCTCCCAAGAAGAAAGTCGCCCCACTGCGGTGCGAAGAAAGATAGTTGCCCTGCAAAGAAAGAAGAAGGACGCCCGCTGCCCCCGTAAGTCACCTACCCGAGCGGCCGTGTCTCGCCCACGAATCGAGGAGGCGGAGAAGGAAGCCCAAATACCTTTCTCTTGCCGTCGAGAAAGAAAGGATCGCTGCCAAGCCAAGAAAGCGGCTCCTCCAACCAAGAAAGATGCTCGGCCCCGCCGCCACGGAAACTGAAGAAGAGGAATCCGAACCAGAAATTCCAAGCTTTGAGCTTGAGAAGACGATTAGTCCGCAACCTCAGTTGAGAAAACCCCGAGGCTGGCGAGGAAGTGCAGTCTCCATAAATCATTGGCGAAACAGCCAAGTCTGCTGAAGGTGATCAACAGAGGCACTTAAAAGACCCAGCTGTGGATAGAACAGCTGAGGAGGAAGAAAAAGCGTGAGACAATGAGAATCCCCATTTGAAAAGAGTTGTGTCTCCACCCACCCCAGATGCTGCTAAAGGTGAAGAGCACTAGAGTATGCTACCTTCCATTCCCGAAAAGAAAGGACAAGAACAAGAACAAGGAAGATAAGCAACTCCAGGGTGCAGTTCGAACGCCTTGAGTTTATAGAAGAGGAAGAGGAGTTAATGTAATTCCTAGGAATTACCACTGCTCGACAGGCTCTTGATGAAGAGAATTGCACGGACATCCTCCGTATCATAAAGGTGGACGAGAAAGACAAAGCTGAAGAGCAAGCCCGTGAACTGGAGAAGGCAAACATATGTCCTCTCACTGGAACTCTGGAGCACACGCATCCTCACATCGATGCACTTTCGGAAAGTGATGAAGACATGGATCCCATTGCTGCGAAGGAGAAGTTGGATATACTGACAAGCCATGCGGGAATCCAGGCTGATGCAAGAACAACAGTTGATGGAAGGACCAGGAGAGTCCTCAAAATCTCTCCTGGAAATAGACCCTTTGGGAGTAGTGCAACACATTGCCACAGTTATAGCTGCAACTACATCCCCAGTTCACTCAGAAGATGGGTTAAAGGGACATGGCAATGAGACTAGGACTTTGGCCACCCAAGTTGAGCCAACCCCTATTGAAGGTGTTTTACCACCTGCCCCCATGGCTGAGCACTGAATGGAAGCAGTCGGGAGTTTGGAGCAGAGTGACCCCATCATCGATCACTCACTCAACGGTGCACCGGTGAGGGGAAACTCACTTCACTCGGCAAGGTCGGAGGATCTGCGAGATGACTCCACTATGAAGGAAGGTGGCGAAGTGGAGAAAGAAAAAGAAATAGAACAACAAAGAAGTTGACACCGTGAAGCTCGGATAGTTGAGTCTCATCTAGTCTGAAGTAACAAGCGCTGCGGTGAGGACACTTGTTGTTGCGATCGAGGCAAATGATGGAACCGCCTCAGAGTTAACACTCTAGGCATCGAAAGTGCAATCCAAGCGGGTTGAGACCCCTTCGGATGCCAATGTCCAAGACCCTAAGACGGTATATGCAGCCGAAGGGATTCTTTCAAGACCTCGTTGCGGTTGAGGCTGGCTGGAGGTATTGAAGGCCCGAGGAGGTTGAGACTTCCCGGGTAAAAATCAAGGAGAAAAGAGCATCCCTCAAGTCATCATTCCGACTCGAGAAGAGGAAATCGGTGTTCTTCATGATTCCCACGACAACCCACGACACAACATTCTTGGGATCGAAGACGAAGCCGAGTCCACCCCCGCGCAAGGACTCGATTGAGGATGTTCTTCCAAGTACAAGTAAGCCGTAATTCAAGGTCGCTTTCGTCAAACTTTTAACCGATGATGAACCTAACCCCCAGGTTCTATCATCATCCGATGATTGAAAAAAGCGGTGAGGACAAGCAAATTCATTTAGCGAGAATCTCATCGAGGCCAACGAAGTACATTAAGCAAATTTGAGGGCGATCGATCACCGGCCAATCTACTCAACAAGGCCCAGCTGAGACCGAGTCATCTGCGTAGGCTCCCAAAGCTGTTGCAGGCTCGACTCAACCAGGATCATCACGAGCACGAACAACTGTAGAATTAATACCATCTGTGCGTGATGATGCATTCGAAGAAACTTTCCCTTTCTCGATTGAGCTACCCGACCTTGAAGAAGAAACAGCCCATGAGCAGCGACGTTTTATTAATTGTTTGATAGGTTTTCTCATTTTAATTAATTTTTTCTATAGTATCACCATGTTTCCCAAGTATAAGTTCGGATGTCAAAAAAGAAAAAAATAAATCAAGGCTAAAATTGTAAGTCGAGTTATATTTAAATAACTACTTGGAGATTTTAACATATATGTCATATTAGTTTAACTATATTCGAACTGTTCTATATATTGCACATTATTCTTTCTTTTATTGTATTATGTTGTATTTTAGTTTGTAAAAAAAAGGGGGGGACAATTTTAAAATTCGACTCAGGCCAAAAAATTGATAGGATCAGCCCTTAATGATAAGGCAGTGAGATCTTAAAGCTACACAGTGAGGTCTTGAAATAGGGTTTGGAGCTCCATATCCGACCCGGACTGGGGGAATGGGTCTAATCCGAAAAGATGGACTATTGATCTCCCTGACAGCCTAGTACAACTCCACCCCCCAGATGATGACACTTGGCGCAACCACATGTGCCAGAAATATCTATAAATACCATGCTACAATAACTTGATGGCAACTATTCACTCTACCTCTCTCACCTCTTATTTTCATATTTACTGTCTCTATACCCCCGTACCTCATGAACTCGATCTGACTTAGGCATCAGAGGGTCTTAGCCGGGACCACCTCCCGGCTAGCCTGAAGTGTGTTTATCCGTTTCAGGTCACCCAAGAGCTCAAACCCGATTACCCGAAATTCCGTGACCCGAAGGTAATCATCTGATCTAAATCAGCCTGGTTGTATCCCGAGATTTTGGACGTTACCTCGGCTAGCGGGATGTGACATTTGTGTTATTCGTATATAGCTCGGACAATTCATATTCCTAAAATTGATATGCTGATATGCTTGCACAAGAGTCTTTTAACAGTAGTTTAATAGGCCTGAAGCTATTAAGAATAAGAATTAATATACAGAAATAGGCGGTTAGCCCACACTGTACTAGAATCCTGACTGCAATTGATACCACATAGTGAACCACTACTTTAAACTATCACTAGATTCACAGATTTTACGAAAAAGAAATTAAATTAGACCACCAAAAAACACAGCATCTTCAAATTCTTGAATTTTGATAGCAGCTCTGCGCTATTGGAACATAACAGGTTAACGGATGAAGTTTCTGTTGGTGCCGGAGCAAATGACATCAAATTAGTGTTGGACAAATAAATTAAATTTGGAGAATAATTATTTTGGTCAAGTGTCTTTTAGTATTTCAAGAGTTTTTTAGTGTTTTAAAGTTTGAATTATATTTCCTAAGTTTGAATTATATTTCCTAAGTTTGAATAAGTAGTTTGAAGAGTCTATGTTGTTCAAAGAGTCATCTTGTGTTTCGTAGTGTCAATTTAATAGTTGGTGATGATTCCTATGCCCAATTTATATGTATAAATGGGACACCATGTTGGGAGAATTTGTAAGATAATCAAGTTGAATGAAATTTTCAGATTATAAAAAACTCTTTTGTCTTCAAATTGGTATCAGAGCCATATAAAAAAAGAGAGAGAAATGGTCAATAACAATCTTGCTACACTTGTGCCCCGTTTTAATGGAGAAACGTTCGATTATTGGAGTAATCTAATGAAGTTATGTCTTGAATCTCAAGATTTATGGAGTGTTGTTGAAGAAGGTGTAAATCCACCAGAGGATGAAACTCAATTGGCTGAAGCACAAAAAACTATTTTGAAGAATAAGAAGAAAAATGATAGAAAAATACTTTTTCAAATTTATCTAGTAATCAAAATTTCGGTTTATGAAAGGATCTCCAAGGCGAAGAGTACTCAAGAAGCATGGAAATTTCTTGAGACGACGTATTCCGGTCAAGATCAATTGATGAAAGTCCGGTTACAATCTCTACGGGCTGAATTTGAGAAGTTAGAGATGAGAGACAATGAAAAAATCTCGGAAATTTTACAAGAGTTACTTCTCTTGTAAATCAAATGGAGAAATTATGGAGACCCAAAGGGTTGTCAAAAAAGTTCTTCGAAGCCTACCCAATAAATTTGATCATGTGGTTGTAGCTTTTGAAGAACCGCAAGATCTTTCATCAATGCCGATGGAGAGTCTACAAGGAAGATTGGAAGCTCACGAAGCGAGGATCATTCAAAGAAATCCTCAACTCACTTCTTCTTGTTCGCCAAAAATATTTTGGATCATACAGCTGCAAGTGTATATTGTAGTTTATAGAACAATGACAAGCAAGGTCGTATTCCTCAGGGATTGATTTGTGAAACACTTTGGCTATAATAAAATCGTATTCCAATTTTATTGAAGCGACTGAATATCAATTTATATCAAAAATAAAAAATAACAAGAAAATAAATAAATTTGCGAACCCCAGAAGTGTTTTTAATAACTATGGGAGCAACCTTAGGCACATAATGTCAACATGTTTCTTCAATATTAAATCCAATTAAAGATTCAAAACCAATTCATGCAATTATATGGGTTCAATTCCTAAGGTAGTCTATTCTCCCTCCCGGGTGATAAATAAACAGTAGATTAATAACAATTGTAAATCTCCTGATACGTTACAACTATTATTAACTCCCAAAAGTTTTATGAATCGATGACTCCCCACAAACAGTTGTAGGTCTCCCAACTCGTTACACCGATTTATGTCTGAATTCGATTCTGTCTTTGTTAGAACTCATCTCCCAAATCTCGCACTAACAAATATGTCATGCTAATTATTGATCAGATAAAAAACAATTAAGCATAAGCACTCGAATTCATAAAATAGATCACATGAATCAATTAAGAAAATAATTAATCAAGAATTAACATGAATCCACAGTTTTGATAACAAATTCATAGATAAATTTGAAATCAACATTATGACATCGTTTAAGCACAGACAAGAGATCTAGACATAGAAAGAAAACTTCTTCTTGTCAGGATGGATTCCCCTCCTAAGCCTTTGAATCTCTTGTGCTCCCGTCCCGCAGATGTGAAAGGCCCTGTGGTGTTCTTCGCGACCTAGCCCTCCTCTCTCAGAAGACCTTCGATCTTGTGTTCCTACGTAAATTTGATGTGTTTTTTGAGGTATGAATGTTGTTATTTTCGTGCAAGCCTTGGGTTCCTTTTATAGATGCTGAGAGAGATCACTTGTTGAGTTGGAATGCGAAAAGAACTCCGTAAAAACGCGTGGCAGAGTCCCACCACCTGGCCATGTGACATCACACGGCCGTGTGGGTTCTATGCTGACCAATACCACAAGCTCGTGTGGGTCCCATATGGTCCGACTGTGCGGCTTGGTTCCGTCCCCTGTTACTTTTTTCTTCACACAGACATGTCATTTCACACAGGTATTTTGACACGGCCGTGTGGCACCACATGGTCCGGTTGTGTGACGTGTTCTTGTCTGTTTTCTTCGTCTTTTTGATATTCTCTTCGCACTTGTCAGTCTTATCCGAGCCTTCCAACTGGTATTTCTTCGTTTAAGCTCCTTTTCCTGCAAAAAAGTTACAAGAATACGCAGTGTAATGCCCTTATAAGGAAACCAAGTAAAAATACACTAAATATGCGTGCAAATGCATCAAATATATATCATTTTCAGCCCCAAAATGCACATATATTTTTACACGTATCACTTCTCTTGATCAAGATTTAAAATCTCATTTCACATTCACGGGAGGCCATGGTTCTCGTCGTGGACGCAGACGAGGTCGTGGATAAGGAAGAGGCAAAAGACAACCTAAAAAACACGAATAACAAAAAGAAGGAGACAGTAGACGATATTTTCAGAATTCTCAAAGAGGAAGAGGACGAGGTACCTATAAAGGTAATAACGCCTATATTGAATGTTATCATTGTCATAAACCAGGCCACAAAATAAGTGATTGTTGGATTGCATATCCTGAAAAAAAAAAAAGCAAGAAGCTGGCTTGCTGCATGAAAATGAAACATAAAATTCTGAAACTTTGTTGATAGCTTCTGATGAAAATTTTGGAAATATTTGGTATTTGGATAGTGTCGACATATGACTGGAAACAAAATTTTATTTTTATCTCTTGTCGAAGCTAACCATGGGCAGGTTATAAAATTCAAGGTGTTGGAGAAATTGCTTTTAAAATAAAAAATGGAAAAGTTCAAAAAATATCGGAGGTATTGTATGTACCTGGACTACAAAGTAGTTTGCTAAGTGTTTGTCACTTAATGAAGAATAGTTTTGATATTCACTTTATGAATAATCTTTGCACCATGAAGAAAAATAAACTTGTTGTAAAGATTGATTTGGGCATGAATAATATGTTTTCGCCTGTCAAGCTTGATGTGTTAAATGTCAACTGTTATCGTTTTTCTGATGAAGAGATTTCCAAGTTGTGGCATGACAGATTTGGTCATCTCAATTTTCAAAGTTTGAGGGAATTATCAAGCAAAATTTTTGGTCAAGTGTTGCCTCAAATTGATGCAATAAGTGAAGTTTGCGAAGAATGCCAGTTGGGAAAACAGCACTGATATACATTCCAAACAAAATCAATTTGGAAATCACGTTCACCCTTGGAGCTTTTTCCTACGGATATTTGTGGACCGATTCCAGCTCCATCTCTTGGAGGTAACCGATATATTTTGTTATTCATTGATGACTACACAAGAAAAGTTTGGATTTATTTTTTGAAAGAAAAATCCGAAGCACTTCCATATTTCAAGGAGTTCAAAGTTCAAGCTGAAAAGTTTTTCGGTTGTCAAATTAAAAATTTGAGAAGTGATCGTGGAGGAGAATATTTATCTAATTTATTTGAAGAATTTTGTCGTAGTCATGGTGTTAGACATGAATTGACAGCTCGGTATACACCACAACAAAATGGCATCGCAGAGCGAAAAAATAGAATGATCATGAACATGGTGCAATGCATGTTGAAAAAGAAAAATATGCCGACTGCATTTTGGGCTGAAGCTATCTCATGTGCTATCTATTTAATCAATCGGTCACCAACAGAGAGTTGTAGGATTCTACTCCAAATGAGGCTTGGTACGGAAAGAAGCCAAATGTTTGTCACTTGAAAACATTTGGTTGTCTTGCTATGCACATGTTTCAGATTCTTTGAGAACAAAGTTGGATGATAAATCTAAAAAATGCATTTTTATTGTATACAGTGAGAAGACTGAAGCTTACAAGATTTATAATTCAAAGACAAAGAAAATTGTGATTAGTAGAGGTGTTCGTTTTAATGAAAAAGCTTGTTACGATTTTCAGATTTTTCAGACTCATCAAATATGCAATTCTTTGATTTTGATGAAGGCGAATCTCAACCAATGCAACCTGAAGATGGTGAAAGAAACAAATCTCCTCAAAGTTCAATCATGGAAGTGGAGCAATTCCATGGAGTTAGAAAAAACAACCAATTGTGGCACTTTCGACCACCGAGGCGGAATACATCGCAGCTTTCTCAGCTGGATGTCAAATTGTTTGGTTAAGAGGATTTTAGAAAGTTTGAATTTCAAGCAACATGATCCGACAGTGTTATATTGTGATAATAGCTCAGCTATTTCTGTCTCCAAAGATCTAGTTTGCATAGAAGAACGAAACACATTCGTCTTCGTTTTCACTTCTTAAGAGAGCTTGTTAATGAAGGAGAAGTGAACATTGAATATTGCTGAAGTAATGAGCAACTCGCAGATATTTTTACTAAACCGCTTGAAGGACCGATTTTCTCAAGAAATGTTGATGTTTTGGGAGTCAAGAGCAAATTCAATTTACAGGAGACATTGTTGGATAAATAAATTGAATTTGGAGAATAATTATTTTGGTCCAGAGTATTTTATTAATTTAAGGGTTTTTTAGTGTTTCAAACTTTGAATTATATTTCCTAGGTTTGTATAAGTAGTTTGAAGAGTCTATATTGTTCAAAGAGTCATCTTGTTTTTTGTAGTGTCAATTTAATAGTTGGTGATTTCTATGCCCAATTCATATGTATAAATAGGACACCATGTTGGGGGAATTTGTAAGACAATCAAGTTGAATGAAATTTTCAGATTATAAAAAATTATTTTGTATTCAATTAGTGCATGTAATCAGTGAAGTTCCAATTTTTCTTCTAAAATTAATTGGCACAATTTAGTGAAGATTAAAATTAAACATTAATTCTAACCAAATGCATCGTAAATGCTAATTCCAATCAGAGGTGTCCAGTCGTTATAGGTAATAAACTGGAAAAACAATGAAGATAACTTAATAGCATCAAAGTCACTTACAAGCACAAATGACTGTAAAGGAAATACGAGCATTTGACTAATGATACACAACAAATTAGTTCAAATTAACACTATCAAATCATCTGATAATTACTATCTTCATCCTTAATTCAACTTAATTACGTATCCAAAAAATTGTCGTACTGGATTATTATTCATCAGAGTCAAAGTATGCTTTACCATATTCAACAAAAACGAATAATGCTTTCATATGTTTTTAACTTGATCCCGAATTAAGCGTTGTTTCTTCTAGAGTTTTAACTCGTGGATTTGGATGAAATTGATCGTTTCTCTCCGCCAAGGTGGATATGAATTTCTCCCCGAATCAAACCTACACGGATGCTATTCAGTATGAGTTCCCATCAAGTTTTTCACCAGCCCGCATATGCCGCGGGGGCATTTTGATGGAGTGTGGGTTAGAACCCATTACCTCCACCCCATAAGAGACATAAGTCCCTTGTGGTGGTGGCCAGTGGGCTTACCCCCTCCCTTGGTTACGATATTTCTTTCTTGATCAGCCCTGGAATTGCCTAAGGCCGCTAAAGGGTCGTTAAATTCTACCATGTCGTTCCTGATGCTATTACCTTCCAGTAGATGACGCTAATTACTAATTTTTAATGTCTTAATACTCAGGCAATTTTAAATTAGTTATTGATCTTGGATAAGTGATTAGTCTCATTTTCAAATCAGTCCAAATTAATGGCTCATACCGAATCCGTTTCTTAATTTTGAAGCCTTCTGTAACATTTTGGTGGGATCCATATGTGTCAATTGATGTATGATATTTGTTAATTTGAAAATTTCTGGGTAAAGGAACGACGAACTATGTAAATAAATGGGGAAAACTTAATTACCTCTTTATATTCAATATCTGATCTTACAATTCACGATGAGGTTGTCATTTGCTAACTCTAATAATACGTTGTCCATGTTCACTAGATTTCACAATAGTACATTTGCATTATAGAAGCTCCATCACACTTGATGTTTCACATTAGGAAAAGGATGAACAGCCAATCAAGATATCAAGCATATATATTGGAAAATTGATCCTATTAATGATGCAAGCTTAGGTCAACAAATTCAAATCCTCAAATGGCATAAGGAAAGTGTTCTCAATCAACGTCCACACTAGCTACAAGATACATAGTGCTAATTTGTAGTAAGATGAATGAGATGTATGATATCTAGAGGTGTCAATCGGGCAGGGCCGGCCCGCCAGGCCAAAAGAGAAAACACGCCAGGCCGCCCAAATAGTGTTTGTGCCACTATTTCTGGAGCCCAGCCCGGCCCAGACCAAAAAAATACACTGAAAAAATTGGGCCAACCAAGACGACCCGGTTTTCCGGGCCTAGCAGACCGGGCCAAAAAGCCAGGCTCATTTCGGACCTCTAAAATTAGAGCCTAGTTTGGTGCTTTTACCGGGCCGGTTCTTTTACTTTGAACAAGAATATTTGAAAAACGAAAATAAGTAATATTTTGGATCTTTTGAATCTTAAAATAATAAAAATAAATCGGTAAAAATGATCGGTTGTGAAATTAAACTTGCTCCCGAGCTCTAAAGAGTCGATTAGCATTATCGGAGATTATTCTAAATAGCTTTCTAATCAGTTTAGTCATGAGTCAAGAAATTTCACAATGCGAACACACACTTAATGTCATGGCTATTTGAAGTTGAAGTTTCAATCCTTTAATGGTTTATTTTCGGTCACCAAAATATAGATGATCCATAGCAATGGAAGATGTAATCCTTCTTTTTAGATCCGTGCAAAGCATTTGCTGCGAAAACAAATATTTCAATGAAATCAAAATTCAACTATATATAATATATGATATTCACCCCTATGCCAATAACCATTCATTCAGTTTTGTATTCAGAGTCTTAACAGAATCATGTCACTAAGTCTCAACACAAAAAGATAAAAATAATCAAAACAGGACTTACAGATAGAAGGTCTGGTCATTGTGTTTCATTTCGAGGAAAAAGACATGCAGGGTTCCATGATGAGGCAAGTACCTGTTTTGCCATCGGAGGATAAAGGTAAGCAAATAAAATAGTAATAGAAGAGAAAAGCAAATGAAGTTCTTAAAAGTATCCATCATTTCTTGTGTGTAATTACATACAATTATTAAGTCCTAAAAAATAATTCTGTGATTTTGATTCACTTGCTATTATTTTCTCCGTTTTCTGTGATTTCAATCCACTTGCTATTACCGTCTGCATTCCGTATAATTTGAAACAAGCTGATGTAATTCCTGGCCAGTCTCTCTCATCCAATAAACCAATCATCCTTCAAAATAAGTAGGCCAAAAATCAGCAAACTTTTAGATATGTGGCAAAATCCAATGGTAGATTTACGATCTGCAGGATCACCGGCCCAATCAGAATCAGAAAAGGCACGCAACTCCAAAGAGGAAGTAGACGAAAATAAAAGACTCTGAAAGAGAGTGCCTCTAAGGTAACGTAAGATACGAAGAACAGCTGCCAAGTGAACAGTCGTAGGAGTAGTAACGAACTGACTAACAATGTGAACAACATAAGCAATATCTGTGCGTGTAATGGTCAGATAAACTAAGCTACCAACAATAGCACGATATAAAGTAGGATCAGCCAGCGGTGTGCCATCTGAAGAAAAATATCTAACATTAACTTCAATGGGAGAATCAACAGTCCTAGTGTCGGTTAGATGAGCATGTTCAAGAATACCAGTTGCATACTTGGACTGTGAGATCAGATAACCTTTAGGTGGCCAACTTACCTTAATACCTAGAAAGTATAGTAGAGAACCTAAGTCTTTTATTTCAGAAAGAGATGACAATTCTGATTTCAAGAGCGCAATCCCATCAACTTCACTACCTGTAATAATCATATCATCAACATATAAGGAGAGCACAATAATACCGTCTGAAGAGTTCTTAATATATAAGGGCAACTGAGAACTTCTCAAACCAAACATGTGGTGCTTGTTTGAGACCATACAGAGCTTTCTTTAGTTTACAGACCTCTCCTGGATTATAGACCACACCCCGAGGAGGAATCATATAAACTTCTTCTTGAAGATTTCCATTCAAGAAGGCATTTCTGACATCCATCTGGGACTTAGGCCATTTACGAGCAGATGCAACTGCAATAAATGTATGAACTGTAGTCATCTTTGCAACAGAAGCAAACGTTTCCTCATAATCTAAACCATACTGCTGAGAAAATTCTTTAGCAACCAATCGTGCCTTATACCGCTCAATTGAACCATCAGACTTAGTTTTGATTTTATACATCCAACGAGAATCAATTGCTTTTTTACCTTGTGGTAGTGGTACCAAACCCCAAGTTTCAGTTTCTGACAAAGTAGATAGTTCCTCGGCCATAGCTTGTTGCCAACGAGGATCAATAGCTGCCTCTTTGTAAGAAGTTGGCTTAGAGAGATTGTGAATAGACGACAAAAAGGATGTAAAAGATGGTGAATAAGAAGAATATACAAAATTTGGTAATTGAGTAGACTTATGAACCCGTGATGGATAACGGGGATCATGATCCACAATCTCTGGAGGATGAGAGGTAGGCGTAGGAGGAGAGAGTGTAACTGTATCAGTAGAAGCATCAGTACCAGTATCTATAGAAATATCATCTATATCGCTAGCAAAAGGATCAATATGGAGAAGATCTAATTTAGACACATTGTGAGAACAAGATGGAATGGAGTAAAGAGGAATATGCTCAAGAAAGAAAACATGATGTGACACATATAATTTTTGTGCAACAGGGTCATAACAACGATACCCCTTTTGACCATCTCTATAGCCTAAGAAAACACATATAGCAGAGAGAAGATAATTTACTACGTTCAACATGAAGACGAAGGACAAAACAGGTAGAACCAAATACTCGTAAGGAAGAGTAATCAGGAGCAGTACCAAATAATTTCTGAAATGGTGACATACCCAAGGTATGGTTGGTTGGAATCCTGTAGAATAAACAGTAGTAAGAACAGCTTCCCCCTCAGAATTCATTAGGAACAGATGCAGATAATAAAAGAGAACATGCAGTTTCCATGATATGTCTATGTTTCTTTCAGCAACACCATTTTGTTCGGGAGTATCTGTACAAGAAGTTTGGTGTATGGTTCCATCTAAATCAAGGATTTCATGAAAGCTATTAGAGGTATATTCCCCACCCAAGTCACATCTAAAATATTTTATAACCGCAAAGTGTTTTGTTTTGACAAGAGCACGAAAAGAGGTATAAAGGTCAAGAAATCAGAACGATGTTTCATCAAATAAACCCAACAATAATGCGTGTATCATCAATAAAGGAAACATATTATCGGGACCCTCCTTTTGTGGCAATTGCAGAAGGTCCCCAAACATCATAATGAACTAAATCAAATGGTGCAGTAGAAATAGACACACTTTTACTAAATGGCAATGCAGAAAACTTAGCAAGTTTACAACCACTACAACCAGAAATATCATGACTTTTTAACTTCCCTAACAAGCCTGTAGAAACCAAGTACTTCAAATGAGAAAAAGATACATGACCCAAACGAGAAGGCCATAAATAAAAATCAAACGAAGATGGACTCAAACGAAAAGAAGACAAATCAACACTAGATGCTGCTACATCTGGTACTCGAAGTTCATCCAAAACATACAACCCTCCACTCATACGGCCTGTCCCAATCAGCTACTGGAAGTGGGGATCCTGCACACAACAAGAATCAGAAGAGAAAGTCATAGAATATCCAGAATCACATAATTTACCAACTGAAACAAGATTTAAGGTAAGTTGAGGAATGTGATAAACACTAGGTAAAGACACATGTGGTGAAACGATAGAACCAACACCTGCTAAGGGCATATGGGCGCCATCAGCAGTCATAACAGGCACAGAGTTTGAAGGATAAATAGAAACAAAAGATTCTGCATTAGGGGACATATGATGAGAAGCTCCTGAGTCCAATAACCAAATAGATGAAGATATACCTGAGGAGCTCGGAGCTTACGAACCTACAACGGGCATAGCATGTGGTTGAAGGCTAAGGAATTTCTGAAACTGCTCGTAGAGAGAATCTGCAACAGAAGTAGATGGTGAAGCAACTGCGACAGTATTATGCAGTAGGGGTGGTCTAGGACCACGTTGAGAAAAGTGAGGATATGTAGGGGCACACGGGGCTGGGCGACCCATCAACTTCGGGCACTGAGCCTTCCAATGTCCTGGAGTTCTACAAAAGCTACATTCATCTAAAGTAACAACTTTAGGATTCAGCTTATTCGGATACTTCTGAAATGGACGATTTGGAATAGCTAAGACAGATGGTCTGGGTGTTGGAAGGATCCCCTTTATCGATGCAGACTTGTGACGTGTTTCATCAACAATTAATTCATTGACCACAGAATCAACAGTTGGAAGAGGACTACGATGCAAAATATTTCCATGTAAAGACTAAAAATCATCACGAAGAGCCATAAGAAACTGAACCAACCGTTGTTCATTACATCGAGCAATATAAGGAGCAAAAGCACTAAGCTCTACAGATTCTGTCAAAGCTAATTGGTCCCAAAGATTAGTCATTGCCGAATAGAATTCCTAAATACTCATATCCTTTTGTTGAAGAGTTCAAATGTCCATTTCTAACTGATATTGCTTAGCAAAATTTGACTGGGTATACAGTCGTTCTAAGTGCTCCCAAACTTCCCTTGCCATGTCATATTTTGCCAATTGCATTCCAATCGAACTTTCAACAGAATTATTAATCCATGTAATAATCTTAGAATTATTAACTTCCCAAGCCTCAAGTTGTTCAGTATATCTGTCATTATTCTCACACTTAGGTTTAGATTGAGCCTCATTTACGATGCTCCACGTCCGTTTTCTCCTCAAAAAAATTTTAATCACTTAATTCCAGTACGTATAATTTTTTCCATCCAAACGAACACTAATAGATTGCAACGAATCATCCTTCTCAGAAGCCATAATCCACAACCAACAAACAAGCACAACCAAAAAACCAACAAAATGCACAACCAGAAACCAACCAAGAAACCAAGCACAAACAAACAAACTGATTTAAATCCCTAAAAATTTGACAATGAACAGTAGTGAAGGAAGATTACCCAAACATCAAATAAACAATGAATATGTCACGTGCTGCGAACAACTCCGATTTTTGCTGCGAACAACTCCGCGAACGTCGTGTACGGAATCAAATTTGACTCTGATGCCATGTTAGATTAATTGATCTTATGCATTACAAGAAGAAAATCAAAGAGGGAGATAATGAAGTTCTTGAAAAATTGAAGATGTCTTACAAGAGAGGAAAAACAACTAACTAAGTGGAAATGAGGAAGACAACATATAAATACCTAGAGTTACAAGGAAATATAAAAGGACTAAAGTACCTTTACTAATACAAAGAAATAACAAGGCTAATTAAACACTACTAGCTCTAATAGTATCAGTTGTCTCTTTAGAAAGAACTCTTTTGTCATATCTCAGCAAATATACAAGCCGCGGACCATACATCAACTGCAATGGAGTACGGGTGCCAAGCATCAAGAGCTCAGGCGCCTTGTATGCAAGAGTTGTGCACTACCAAGGCCGCTCCTTTGTTTTAAAGGGCTTGGTGCGAAAAAAAATTGGGCCCTATGTATTTGTATAAAAAATTAAAAATAAATAATTAATCAATATTACATTTCACTAATCAAAATAAAAAATAATAAAATACATAAAAAATTAAAAATAAATAATTAATCAATATTGACACTATTCATGTTATTAATGTTGAAAATAAAAAAAACTAAAGATATATAATTCTTATCAAAATAATATTTGCTTGAGATTTCTACATATTGGTTGATGTTTTTCTTAAGATATCTATATTATGGGATCAACCTTGTGCTCCAGTGGTTGAGACGTGTGTTGTAAGGGCGAATAACCCGGATTCGGCCCCATATGAGTGCGTGTGTCCCCTCCCCAAATCCCACCATTGTACTTAAAAAAAAGATTTCTACAATATTATTTGATATTTTTCTTGGAAATGGATTTTTTTTTTGGGTCTTCATTTAACAACACAAATCTATTTTTTATTTTATTTGACACCACAACCTTTTTTTTCCTTTTAAAAGGCTGAATGTGGGGGGTAGATACGTACTTTTGTCTTGAAGGGATAAAAAACGCAACATTGGCTTTTGAGTCGTTTGGGGGAGCGAAAATGCAGAAAGGAAAAAACAATATTTTGCTAAAGATTTGAATACGCGACCTTACCAAACAAGAGTAACACAGAGACGACCGATCCAACCAACTTTCTTTGATATATCTTGCAGCCTTTCTTTTAGATAAACGCATGTATTTTATACAATTAAAAAAATAAAAAACAAATTTGTGGCAGGGGCTTTGTACGGCGCGGCGCCGCCTCGACCGCCCCAGAATGGCTCTGCGCACTACATACCACCAAATGCAAATGTTACATGTATCCTTTTACATAAGATTTTAGTTTCTACAATAATAATTAATTATGTTGCTGATGTGATAGATACTAAAAGCATTTTTTAACTGATTATTTACTATAAAAGGTTCCCATATATAAAACTCGCAGAAAACGACTTCCAGGATTACAATATAATTTTACTGTGCTTCAAATCTCAATCAACATATACAAAAAGATGATGTCACTTGAAATAAAAAAAAGGTCATTTCATGTTGCTTTATGGAGAAATTGTCGATGCGCACAAATGTATTTTCTCTTCAGAAAAATAGAAGATATACCTATAAAAGCAGGTCTAATGGAAAATAATAAAATTAATTAGTAATAATTTGCAGATGGAAGACATATAATGATGCTGTAAAGATACCTCGGTAGTGAAGTGTGGAAGAGGAACATCGGTGTCGCCTATGAGGTTTCAAATCTCGATGCATAGAATGACAATAGGAGACACCTTCAAGTATCTGGTAAAGAAAGCTCTGCAAGAGGACAAAAATAAAATGCTTTTTATGCTAATTACAAATGTAGGTGATCTACCTCGACTGGGGTCAAAAATTGCAGGCAAATAGGATATCTAAGGAACTATAAACAACATTAATGGTAGTGACCAGAAAATACACTTCTGATAGGTTTATTGCAATTGAGACTAATGATAATTTTTAAAGTATTAGGATTAGTTAGTGAGAGTAATTAGTATTAATTTTAAGTGGATTTAAAGTTAGAACTAAGTGAGATTGATTAGCAGTAATAATTGAGATTTTGGAAATGCTTGTCTTAAGGATTATTCGACTTGAATGATTATTGGAAATCATATTAGAGTTGAATTAATTTATTTATTTGGTTGATTTTAAAATTTTACTGTGGGATTCGTATTTAGGGTAATCATTTATTTATAGGTTAATAGATTTTTTTACCTTATTGAAGATTATACGTTAAGTTACTTATTAATTATTAATTAATAGTCTGGATAAATATTTTTTGATTAGGAAGTATATATTCTTTTTAGAAGGTTTTAAATATTTTACAAACTATTTCATCATGTTAATTTAATATAAAAATGCTTTGGTAGATGTTGGAAATAAGAATTTTAATTTTTTAGGCTTATAAAACAAGCCCAGCACCTTAGACCAAACCCGCCTTTTAATTTTAGAATTTAGATCAAAGCATCCCAACCTAACATTTAGCCCAAAACCACACTCAAGCCCGAAA
The DNA here is from genome assembly GCA_016081115.2 of Rehmannia glutinosa. Lineage (NCBI taxonomy): Eukaryota > Viridiplantae > Streptophyta > Magnoliopsida > Lamiales > Orobanchaceae > Rehmannia > Rehmannia glutinosa. The sequence goes on along the minus strand of CM071934.1, from coordinate 33,506,101 downwards.
CCCAGTAACCCTGCCCGAAAAAGACCATACCCAAATTGAAAAGCTCTTAAATATCTCATCAACCCTATCCTAAACCATTTTACACATAATAACACCACACACACACACTAAAGAAAAAAGAATCTGGATTTTCTCCCTTCCACTTTCCTTCTCAGTGACGCCGACAAGCCACCACCACCAACTGCCGCTGGTTTCCACCACCATCCACCATCATTTTTATATTATCTTTTCTTTGGTTTTCTCCTCCTTCCCTTAAATATAAGTTATTCATCTTTTCTTTTCTTTTGTTATAATTTCTCGAAACACTACTCTATTGTTCAGCCGATACGTTAAGGTTGAGAAAGCCGGTGACTGCACTTAATGAAGGTCCAATGAATGCCTCGTAAATTCATAGATCGAACAAAGCTCCACACAAAGTGGGTAAAAGATTAATTTATTTTGACAAACTTTGAAGAAAACAAACTAATTTTATGTTCCTTTGCATCAACATTTATCTGTTATCTTTTTGCGTCCTTGATTATAAGTGATAGAATTCAAGGGGTGAATTCTTTAAGTTTGCAGTGAGTGTTGTGCAGAGTGTTGGCAACACCTCTAGGTATCACCCAACGGAAACTTGTATTTTTCAGATTCTTTGTTTATTTTGTTAATTATGAAAAATAAACAAAGCATAAAAATAAGATTGAACATAGGATATAAAAATTTGCACAAGTATAAAAATACTTGTGTGGCGCCACTAAGACAAAAACAATGAAGTAGAATGTTGATTATACAAAATAAAGAACAAGACAAAGACTTTCCCTATTGTGCTTGATCTTTCTACTCAACCTTCTACCGTAAACAGAAGAGAACAACTATAACCTATCCCAAATTACAAATCGTCTCTCAAAACTATCAAGAAGAAACAACTCTCAAGAGGTGTTGTAAAAGGTGATGTCAACACTTATCGAACACACTAGGCACCTCTCCCTCTTCTTGTGTAAAACTTGGAATCTTTTGTGAAAAACTTTGATCTTTTGCTCTGGAATCTGTGCCCAGCTTCGTGCAATCTCCTTGCTCTTTATAGAACGGTCACATCCCTACAAAATAGGTCATAAAACCAACTTTCAAGTTAAGGGGTTAGTGGGAGATTGAGAGCTGTTGGTTCCTTGAAAGTATGACACAATCCCCACTATCTCTCAACTCCTAAACAACCGACCTATGTCTTCAAATACACGTAATTGGGCCTGCAAATTATTAGTATATTTTTGTTCTAGAAAATTGGAAAAATAACAGGATAAAAACATTTTAAAATTATTAGAGTTTTGACCCAATAAGTCAACTCTAACAATCTCCGACTTTTTGCCAATTTCTGAACAAAATCTGCACAAAAACTCCAGACAAAATAATGTCCAAATAACAGCCAGACACAAACATACCCCAGGAATAAAGAACAATCCATCCAAAGTGATCATAAACAGCAGAACCAAGATTAGAACTACTCCCCCGAAAACTCGTCATCATAATAACTAAGAAAGCACCAGACTAAGAATAGAAGGAGTAGAACATCACAACTAACATAGGAGGAATCAACCATAAAACAATTCAAATAAGTGCTCCCCCTGAAACACACATAATCATCCTAAGAAAAAAACAATGAGAAAACAACAACCAAGAAAGAATTCAGTGTTTTTAGAGTACAATTGTCCCCACTAAAAAAAACATACTGCCAAACACATCTTCAGAACACAGGAGAATGATCACTGGATTCAGATTGAGGGGTGTTGCCAACAGTATGGGCAACACCTTTATTGACACCTTCAGCACCACTTTGATTTCCAGTCATCTGTCGCACTCTTGTAACATGTTCTCCCCCTGCAACTGTACCAACTTCCTCTTCTTCTCCCACTTGCTCCTCAGACCCTAGTACTTCAGTTCCCGTTCCAACCTCACTCGTTTTTGTGCCACTTTCTCCCCCTTTTTGGGCAGAAATTAACTTACTCATTTCATCCCGAATACGAGTAAATATCTCAATTTGGGCAATGACATTTTGTAACTGAAGCTCAAGAAGGTGAAGTGGAACATGGATGAATTGCTGGGAGGCAGGAGGTGTGCCAGGAGGTGTGGCAACACCTCTCTCCACACTTATACGAAGGTCACGAATATGGGGTCCTTCAAGTAGGTTAGATTTGATGGGAATAGAGGGAGGCAGAGAAGTGAAGGATTCGTGATCTTTGAGGGGTATTCCTTGTGATTTGAGAATAGAGAAGATGAGGGAAGGAAAGATCAGACTGCCATACGTGCTTTTCTTCTCAGCAAAATGGGAAAGTAATGAGAAAACATGCTCACCAAAATTTATGTGGATTCCTCTACCAAGTTTGAAAAGAAAACGTCCTTGGTCTTTTGTCACAATAGAGTTATTGGAGGTAGGAATCCAGTTAGTTATGGCCACTTTGTGAAGTACAAAATATTTGGAAGTTAAGTGTGAAGAGTATAGCTTAACTGGAGCTTTTGGCCAAACTTTCAAAACACTTCCAGTGAGCTCCTTTACAACTTCATCCTCGTTTTCAAAGATTAAATCTCCTTCATCATTAGGTAAACCAAGGTGGTTGTTAATGATTGAAGGTGTGAAGTTGTAAAGTTTTTCCCGTAAGTAAACTTTTCCAAATTTTGCAGATTGTTTGTTGAAGGTATTCTTTAAATGTTTGAATAAAATTCTCGAACTATACCATCAACAAACGGTTTAGCATGCATGGCAGTTTGTAGAAATGTCGTTCTTCCAGAAATTGAACAAGGTTATATTTGGAAAATTCATCAATATTGAGTGGTTTTTCAGTGATGATATATTTATTGACGACTACATACCAAATTTGGCTATCTTTAATGGAAAGAAATTCGAAAGAATGAGAATTACTTATCTCAATATCCGAATCAATTGCCCGAGTGTGAGCAAATCCCTCAGCCATCTCCTGATCCATTTCTTCCACATTGTCAGGTTGTGAGGTGTGAGGTATGGAAACACATCCAGACACACCTCGATCAGCTGCACTTTTTGACCTTAGTTCAGCTATAGGTATATGCATATCAGGATCATCTTCCTCAACCTATGTTTCTGTGGACTTATCATCTGTACTCTCATCTTCATCACTTTCTACTCCTCCTTCATACTCCGACTTAAGTGGAGGCATCGCACTCCTTCCAAAATCCCATGACGATTACCGAGAAATTTCCGTGTTCTTCAGGTGTTGCCTGGGTGTTGGCATCCTGGAGACACACCTCCAGACACATCTGCAGGAACTGCAGACTGATCACCTACACCCCCAATATCCTCGGTCCTGGTTTCATCAGGGGTGTCTTCTCCTCAACACTTCGTCCAGCCATAGGGTCAACAGAAGGACCCTCTTTCTCAACATTAGAAGAAACATGAGAAGGAATTTTTGAGGATTTTGAAGAAGAAGAGGACCCAACAGTACCTGAACCTCGTGTTCTTTTCTTGGGTCGAGCAAATTATGTAACCGGGGGTTTTCTTTGAAGCCGACGAGATCTTTTTGTGAACGGAGTTCCTAGAGGACGGAATGTTTGTTTGATGCTCTCCAAATCAGGTGGGTCATCACATCTAGTGGATTCTCTTCGTGTCCTGGAAGTTGGATGCCCATGCAGAACATCTATTTCGGTGATAACTGGAACGATCGCTGCCGAAGGCACAACGAGTTCAGTCAAACTAGGGTTTTCGTCCCTATTTACTTCAGGTGCGGTCATGGGAGATGGCACACTTCCTGAAACACTTGAAGAAGGAGGCTTCTCTGTTGCTCTGGCCCATTCGCTTCGAATATCTGACGGATCATACTCCATGGCAGTGGATTTGGTGGGTTGTGGTGGTGAAGAAGATGGTGTTGATTTTGGTTTGGTAGGTGACGTATTTTGGGGATTTTCAGAAGGTGAAGGGAGACTTTGAGTTGGGTTTGGTGATGATGGTGGAGGTAGTGGACTATCTTTTAATTGGGCTAAAATGTTGGCAACATTTTCATCATCCATTTTGAATCACAACCTGTAGGGGATTTAGAGGATCGGAAATCTTAAAAAAAAATGATGTTACAAACACTTGAAATAAATCATAGTATTTATAAGCAATATAAAGACCAGAAATAACTACCCACTAAGTGTAGATATTTATCTCAAGTTCCAGATATATAACTCCCCCTCAATTCAACCCACTAACATTAAGCCCCTAAAATTTAGGAAAATGGAGAAAAAAAAGAATAACCACCCCACGTAATCGTTGAAATCCACTGAATCAAATCCTGATTATGCCGAAAAAAATCGAACTAAAAAAATTAAGGAAAAAAAAAATTGCAGTTAAGCACACAAAAGCTGAAAAAAATACCACAAGGTGTTCACAGGGAGTGTTGGCCACATCTGGCTAAACACTTCCCAGTTTTCATCAAAAACAATTTTCATGGCCATACATCAGATCTTTTAATGATTTTTCCTTGCACAAATTCAACTAAACTGAATCAATATACATACATTTTTGTGTATTTTTCTCTTTCTTTTTTTTCGACATACACATTTTGTGTATTTTTTTTCATATACACATTGTTGTGTATTTTTCTCCCATTTTTTGACAAGTACACAAAAGCTCTTAATTAACAAGTCATTGTTTCACATGGAACATGATCACAGAATTGTGAAAGATTCCTCAACTACTTTAATGACTATAATCAATGTAGCCAAGCTCATGTTTGAAAAACGTTACAATTTTTGCATGGGGCATGATCATACAAGAGATGAAAGACCCCTCAACTACTTAGTAACAAACTTCAAAACATAGGAGCTAAAGTATGTACAAATATAAGGAAGAAAATGTGCAAGTACTTGTAGTATATTCAATCCGATTTTTGGCCACAAAAATAACTTGAATCCAACTGAAATAGTTTCACAGATGGCACATCCAAATTAAAAACCCTGAAGATATTATGCAACATGCCTAAAATCTAAAAATAAGAAAAACAAAAAAAGAAATAGGTGTTACGACAAGTGTCGTCACACCTCAGACCACACTTCACTATTTCAGCACACAAAGACCAATAGATTTCCGAAGACTGGAAAATCTCTCAAAATCCAACAATTTAGTGAGAATGTCAGCTATCTGATTTTCAGTAGAAACATGATCAATGCGAATCAAACCTTTCTCCACCAAATCCCGAATAAAATGGTGCCTTATGTCAATGTGTTTAGTTCGGGAATGTTGCACCGGATTTCTAGAGATATCTATAGCACTTAAATTGTCACAATACATGGTCAGCATATCACTAGAAATACCATAATCATCAAGAATTTGCTTCATCTAGATAAGTTGGGCACAACATGAACCAGCTGCCACATACTCAGATTCAGCAGTAGAAAAAGAAACACAATTATGCTTTCTACTATACCACGACACAAGATTGTTTCCCAGATAAAAGCATCCATTAGAGGTACACTTCCTATCCTCTAAGTCACCAGCCCAGTCCGAATCACTAAACCCCACCAAATTTGTGTTAGTGTCCTTAGTGTACCATAGCCCTAAATCAGTCGATCCACTCACATATTTAATTATTCATTTAACAGCATTCAAGTGAGTGATTTTAGGGTCAGATTGGTACCGGGCACAAACACAAACACTAAACATAAGATATGGCCGACTAGCAGTGAGATAAAGTAGGCTCCCTATCATGCTCCTGTATAAGGTGTTATCAACACCTTCAGACACTTCATCCCTGCACAGCTTTTGACTAGTGTTCATGGGCGTTTTCATGTGCTTGCTGTTATCAAGACCAAATTTCTTAACCAGGTTTTTCGCATATTTACATTGTGAGACAAAAATACCATCAGGTAGTTGTCTAATATGTAAACCTAGAAAGAAATTAAGTTCCCCAACCAAACTCATTTCAAAAGTAGAAGACATAGAGTTCACAAAATCATCACGTAGTGAATCACAAGTAGAACCAAACACTATATCATCCACATAAACTTGAGCTATAGTCATATGGTGCCTATCTTTCTTAATGAACAAGGTTTTATCAACTCCACCTCTTTTAAAACCAAATTGTACTTAGAAATCTGCTAATCTTTCATACCAAGCCCTAGGGGCTTGTTTTAATCCATACAACGCCTTTTTAAGTTTAAAACAAAATTAGGTTTGTGTGGATCTTGAAATCCTTTTGGCTGTTCTACGTACACTTTTTTATTTAAAAAGTCATTAAGAAAAGCACTTTTAACATCCATTTGGTACAACTTAAGATCAAGAGAGCAAGAAACACACAATAATAATCGAATAGACTCAGGACGAGCAACAGGTGCGGAAGTCTCATCGTAATCAACACCTTCTACTTGTGTGTAACCCTGTACAACTAGTCTAGCTTTGTTCCTTACAATGTTGCCATGTTCATCACTTTTATTTTTGAAAATCCACTTAGTGCCTATGACATTAACATTGTCAGGACGTGAACCAAGTCCCAAACATCGTTTCGAACGAATGGTTTAACTCCTCATGCATGGCATTAATCGAGAATTCATCCTTAAGTGCTTCATTAACATTTTAGTGCTCAATATTCGACACAAAACAAGTAGCACTTACCATCAAGCATGTAGAAGAGAAATAGGAAGGCCTCACCATATCCCTGTAGTTTGGTCTCTCTTTTCTCCTTGTTCTGATATTATCATACACTTCTCCAATGACTTGAGTGGTTGGATGGTCTTTCTGGATCTTCCTTGGAGGATCTCTTTGCACAAGAACAAGATTCTGATCGAGTTCAGCTTCACTTTCGGAGCTATCTTGTTGTTTTGTACCAGATCAAAGACAGTGTTGGTGGGTGTGGTCTCACCTCCAGTAACACCCTGAGAATCACTAACAACAGACACAGGTTTTTGCAGAATAATAAAGTCAATCACATCTGCAATATTCTCATCCTCTGACTTGTTTCCTAAAATTGACAAATCATAAAAATGGCATTAACAGTTTCTTGAATTGTTCTAGTTCAAAGATTATAAATCCGATAAGCATGACTATGTTTAGAATAACCAAGAAACATGCCTTTGTCACTTTTAGGATCAAACTTTCCCAAATTCTCCCTGTCACTCAAGATATTATAGACATACCCAAACACATGGAAATACTTGAGATTAGGCTTCTTTCCATTTAAAATTTCATAAGAAGTCATTGTAGAGCCCGGTCTCAAGCACACACTATTAGAAATGTGACATGCAGTACTCAAGGCTTCGGCCCAAAATCTTTTTGAAATATTTTTGAGCATAACATTACTCGGGTCATCTCTTGTGATGTTATGTTCTTTCTTTCGGTCACCCCATTTTGTTGGGGTGTTATGGGAGCCGAAAACTCATGGAAAATACCTTTCTTTTCACAAAAATTTGAAAATGAAATGTTCTCAAATTCTTTCACATGATCAGAACAAATCCTTGTAATACTTGAATCATGCATGTTACAAATTCTAGTGTAAAGTCTCTTAAAAGCCTCAAAGGTTTCAATTTTTTCTTTTAAAAATTCAACCCAAGCAAATTTTGAAAAATCATCAACACACATAAGTGCATTTCTTCCCTCCTAAACTATCAGCCTCAACTGGACCCATCAAATCCATATGAATGAGCTCAAAACAGTGTGTGGTATTGAAGTGTTGTCTCACCTGGTGAGACACCTTGGTTTGTTTACCTTTCTGACAAGGTTCACAAACCTGAGTGACTTTACCATTGAAGGTAAGTTTGGGAATACCTCTTACTGCTTCAAGACTGACCAGTTTTTGCAAATTTCGAAAATTAACGTGTCCAAGTTTTTGGTGCCAAAGAATGTTTTCATCAAAATCGACATGATGAAATGTTTCATCTTTTCCAAGCAAATAGCAATTATCAGTAGATCTCGTACCAGCCATGACACAAGTATCATTGCAATCAAACACTGAACAAGAGTTTTTATCAAACTTAACATGCAAATCATCATCGCACAATTGACTTATACTAATTAAATTAGCAAGTAAGCCATCAACATGAAAAACATTCTTGAGTTTAGGAAAACCTTTGACATTCAGAGTTTCTTTACCAATTATAATTCCCTTACCACCACCACCACCACCAAACTTCACTCTTCCTCCATTCCACACTTCATAATCAGTCAAATGTGACTTGGTACCTGTCATGTGACGTGAGCAACCACTATCGAAGTACCAAGTGCCTTCAACATTGGACTTCAGAGAAGTGTAAACAACAAGGCAAGAATGACTTTCAACATCTGTCTCACTCACTCCAGGAGAGTTACTGGAAAAATTTATCATTTTTCTTGAGGTGTCGTGCTGTGTGTGACGTGTCACCTCAAACCACACTTGACCTTTTTTCTTATCCTTTTTCAGTTCTTTAAAAAAAGGTCTAGTGTGCCGTGGAGTTAGACAATAATGTCAAACATAATGACGTTTGTCAAATCTAACTGTTTTCATAATTTCATCAACCACAATAGAGCTAGAATCAAACTGACTCACTCTTTTCTGAAGATTACAAAGTTCAGTTTTTGCCAGATCAAGTTCTTTTTCCTTTTTAGTCAAAAGAACTTCCAATTTTGAGACTGAAGCTTTTAAATCTTCATTTTCTTTGAGGAAAACGTCATTTTCAAGTTTCATTTTGGACAAATTTTCTACAAGTTCTTTGTTTTTCATAATCAAATTGTGATTTTGATTATCAAAATCAAAAGAGCTTGAGGATAAATGTCCTACTCCAACAGTATAGACGAACTGAAACAGAGTACATGATCTTCTTCAGATTCTGAGGTGTTGTCAGGTGTTGTATCAGGTGATACGACACCTCTGGCAACACTTCTGGAACTTCCAGAATTCTGATGCACACTTTCGCACATAGTAAACAAGCCTTGATTGAGCTCCTATTCCTCCACCTTTTCAGCATCAGTGTCATCATCACTTAGGGAAATATATACGTTCATCCCACGTTCCCTAAGTGTGTTGGCGCACTGGTTGGCATAGTGACCAAACCCCTTACATGCTCGACATTGGATCCTATCCATTTCTTTTGGTTTAAAGAATGGATTCTCAAAGGTCTGATCATATTTCTTCATGGAAGTAGGAGTTCCATCGTTAACAGGTTTATTCGGCTTGAATCCTCTGTTGTTGAAGGAGTTTTGGAATCTTTTCCCTTATTTATCTTTTTGAATACATTGTTGAACCTTCTTGTCAACATTGCAATGGTCTCTTCACCAAGTTCTGAATCTTCCATTTCCTTGATGAAGTGTTCCATTACAGTGTTGGCATCACTTTGGGCATCACCTGTAGCTTCCTCAGTTTGTGACTAAAAAGCTATGCTCTTTCCTTTCTCTCTCGTCTCATATTCCTCTTGTTGAGCCAAGTTCAGCTCAAAAGTCTGCAAAATACCTATTAGTTCATAAAGACGTAGAGTCTCTGTGTTCTTGGTTTCCTCAATGGTGTAGATTTTGACATTAAATCTCTTAGGAAATGATCTCATGACTTTAGATACAAGTCTTTCATTACTGATCGGATATCCAAGAGCATGTGCAGCTTTAGCAATCTCACAGATTCTAGCATTGTAAGATGAAATGGTTTCATCTTCCTGCATTCGTAGATGTTCAAATTGAGTTGCAAGGAGTCTCAATTTGGTTCTACGAACACCCTGTGTTCCTTCACAATGCAGCTGCAGAGCATCCCATGCATATTTAGCTGAGTTACAATTTGAGATCACTTTCAAGAGAGTCATATCCACAGTACTAAAAATGGCGTTCAATGCTTTGGTATTGAAACTGGCCAGTTGAATCTCATCATTTGTCCAGTCTATCTCTCTTTTAGGAATAGAATCACCATCAGCATCTATGATTCTTGGAGGAGTCCATCCAACCAGGATATTCCTCCACGCGCGCTCATCAATCGACTTTATGTAGCTTTTCATCTTAACTCTCCAATAGGAGTAGTTCGTTCCATCGAGAACTGGAGGACGAACCATCGAAATTTCTTGACCATCCATCAGCAAACACTGCAAAAAACAAACATGATCTCACTTAGTAGTATCAAGTGTAGGCTCTTGATGCCAATTGATAGAATTCAAGAGGTGAATTCTTTAAGTTTGCAGTGAGTGTTGTGCAGCGTGTTGGCAACACCTCTAGGTGTCACCCAGCGGAAACTTGTGTTTTTCAGATTCTTTGTTTATTTTGTCAATTATGAAAAATAAACAAAGCATAAAAATAAGATTGAACACAAGAAATAAAAATTTGCACAAGTATAAAAATACTTGTGCGGCGCCACTAAGGCAAAAACAATGAGGTAGAATATTGATTACACAAAATAAAGAACAAGACAAAGACTTCCCTATTGTCTTTGATCTTTCTACTCAACCTTCTACCGTAAACAGAAGAGAACAACTATAACCTATCCCAGATACTTACATGAGGAAGTGAGGGGACTCATATACGGATTAACAACTCATGCATTCCTGCTCAAGGAAGGGAACCATTTCCATCTATATAAGTATTTGCAATGGAAGGAGAAGGGGGTTGCTAAGGTCCATTCCCGCTGTCATTCCTCTGTCGGGTATAAACAAATCGTCCTCAAAACTACCAAGAAGAAACAACTCTCAAGAGGTGTTGTAAAAGGTGATGTCAACACCGATCGAACACACTAGGCACCTCTCCCTCTTCTTGTGTAAAACTTGGACTCTTTTGTGAAAAACTCTGATCTTTTGCTCTGGAATCCGTGCTCAGCTTCGTGAAATCTCCTTGACCTTTATAGAACGGCCACATCCCTACAAAATAGGTCATAAAACCAACTTTCAAGTTAAGGGGTTAGTGGGAGATTGAGAGATGTTGGTTCCTTGAAAGTAGGACACAATCCCCACTATCTCTCAACTCCCAAACAACCGACCTATGTCTTCAAATCCACGTAATTGGGCCTGCAAATTATTAGTAATTTTTTGTTCTAGAAAATTGGCAAAATAATACGATAAAAATATTTTAAAATTATTAGAGTTTTGTCCAATAAGTCAACTCTAACAATAAGTAATTTTAATGACAGTGATGTGAAATTATTTTTTTCCCTGATTCATTTAATGGTTATTCCTTATTGAAGGATTACTCTTTAATTAGGTACATATTGGACTAAATTAGAAGTTGAATAGAGAGTGTGTGGTCTGTGCATGCCCGGCTAATGTGGGGATACCTGGGTCAAAAAACAAATAGAGAGTGATTGAAAACCTAGTATTATTAACTGAGTTTGATAACATAAATAATTTTACCATTTGACCACTCACTGAACTAGAATTGCAATTTTGAATTTTGACCAAATTTTCATAATATTCTATTAATAATCTATATTCTTTTTTTTTCTTCTTAAAAGATAAATCTTGAAGTCTTTATAATAACGACTTAATAATTTGTAATCTAAAAGACTGATTTTTGGATTTTTATTAAAGTCTATAATCTAGTAATGAACAGCACTACAAGAAAACAAGAAAATTCCAACGGGAAAAATCTGTTGGAATTTGGCCAATTATCGTTGGAATTATCGATTCCAATGGAAATTCCAACATAAAATACATCGTTGGTAAAATGCCGTTGGAATGGCGAAATTCCAATGAAAAATATTCCAACAAAATTTCCAAATTTATTTATCCATTGGAATATATAACCGTTGGAAAGAACTCCAACAATTTTTCCAACACTAATTCTAACAGAGTTATACCATTGGAATATATTTAATCGTTGGAAAAAAAACTCCAACGGAATTATACTATTGGAATTTAGTCCAATGGTATATATCCGTTGGAATATTCAATCAATTTATCTCATTATATAATATCTTTAACTTCCCAGTAGGTCACCCATCATCAATTTGTCCCAAGTCAAGCACATTTAACCATGTAGTTTCCATATGATTGACTCCAGAAGAGAAGATATGTTTTATTGATATGGATTATACTATCAAATCATTTAACCACTATTGAAATTTTTCAATGGTAATGGAATTTCCAATGGAATTTTCCAACAACATGTTGTACCATTGGAATTCCCGTTGGAATTTTAAAAACTCCAACAGAAATTCCAACGATTAATTCCAACATTTGGTTTACCGTTGGAATTTTTGTTGGAATTTTCCAATGATATGTTTTAGCGATGGAATTTCTGTTGGAATTTTTAAAATTCCAATAAAGTTGGAATTTTTCAACGACTAGTTGTGGTGTTAGAATTTCCGTTGGAATTTTAAATTACAACATGAATTCCAACATTTTATACCAACGGTTTTGTTTACCGTTGGAATTTTCATTGGATTTTTCCAACGGTATAATGTAGCATTGGAATTTCCGTTGTAATTTTAGAAATCCCAATAGTTTTCTATTTCGTTGGAATTATTTTGTTGGAATTTGATTGTTTTCTTGTAGTGTAGATGGTTCTGTTTGATTAACAATCATGATTACAAAATATTGTAAAGTATATATGTAGAAGAATGATTTGTGGAATTTAAAATCAAGACTGTTTTAACCAAAATTGTATTACTTAGAGACTGATTTGGGAATTAGGAACTTTTATTAGTTTAATAAAAGACCATTTTAAAGAAAATTAAATTGCTTATATGTAAACAAAATAGTAGTGCTAAAATAATGGTACTATAATAATAATAATAATAATAATAATAATAATAATAATAATAATAATAAATTATCATTTTCCTAAAAAAAGTTAGGTTTGCTTGTAATTTCATAAATTTCACGACATTAGATGTTTCATGAACTTCACGACATTAAGCAATTTCATGATTTCATGATATTCACCATTTTCACAAAGTTCACCAAGATAATCTAGTTTGTTAAAGAAAACATAATTTGTATCATTCATGGTTTGAATTTACATATTCGTTTGCATTATCACTCTTGTAACTACTTGACTTGGCCGTTGGGTAAATAAATATCATTTTGACAAAAATATTGACTGTTTGAGTCTACTGCAGTGTGGGTAAGTTAGACAATGGACCGAACTTGTCACCTGTGATCAGTGACGAAGCCATAAATTTTGTATAGTGGGGCCCAATTAATATAAAAATAAAATACGATACATCAACTCTAAACATAATACTATAAATAAATACTAATTTTTGATAATGTCAATGTATTACCTCAATTATATTTTAATATTAAAAAATAAATAACATAATACAATTGCATAAATATATCATAACATTCCTCTTCTATTCTCATATTTTGAAATCGTTGCATAATATCTTCATTGGTAATATACATATTTTTTAATTTAGTGTATGTTGCCAAATAATCATTCCATAACTCATCACCAATGTTGAATTCTTTAGTGGGAATTTGACAATGAACCTTAAATAATCCCAAAAGAGATGAATAGAGAGAATAATGCCAAAATTCAAATTCAATATTATGGTGGAGCAAAAGCAAATGTACAAAATTTTGAGAAAGGGGAAAAAAGGATCAAGACTCAAATATTTTTCAAGATTCAAAAATGAGAAGAGAACAACAAAAATGAAGGAATTGAAAACTTTGTTCCATTTTTCCTATTTTTTGCATTTTTTTAAGCTTAAAAGGGGAAATTAAAAAAATACCCATAATGTTTTCCAAAATTTATGGGGGGCCTAGTGCCCCCCTTGGCCCTAAGGTGGCTTCGTACCTGCTGTGATCCCTGTTTGACTACCCATGTACCTACTCCCATTTCTGGTCGGACCGGAGATGACGACAAAACTGGGTCGTAGAATGGTATAATCATGAATATGATAGTCTTTGGGTAAAATGTCCATAGCTAAAGAGACGTCAAGCCTACGAGGAGGGATAAGGTGACAGGCTTCGACCAAATATTGTTCGGAGCAATTAGGAAAACAGACTGGGTCAGTGTCTCATCAACACTGATCCTACGTTCTTGTTTTGGGCTGACGAACTAATTTATTAACGGTTCATACTTTGTTTTTAAAACAAGATATCCACTATTTATTTTAAAAATTAGGATATCTATTGGCCGTTTGAAAAGCAAAATATTTATTGTACTTGACTAACTGTTGTACAATATACATTGCATCACTGATAGCATCAAAAATTAATATATCATTATTGAATTGCAGTATGTTCTTGATCATTTCGCTAAATAAATCTTAAGTACACCATTATCATTCATATCTAAATATCTTTTAAGCGCCCCGAATACTTTGCTCAATTAAACAAAACACTGTATCTTTCAATGAAACAAATATTGCATTCCTCTACCCTAACCTACTGGGCTCGTTTAGCTCACCCCATAAATTTTTATAAGAACTTTTCAGAGACAGAATATTTTGAGATCGATGAGACTAGCATCAGGTTTCGGATCAAGATTGACTCAATCTAGCAGTTTTCTTTTTATGGAACAATATAACTATTTTATCTTGTAATAGTTAGGTGAGTTACAGTTCTATATAATTGTATGTTGTAATTTGTAGACTTCCGCTATATTTATATTTATGGTTTTTAGTTGTTTGTACTTAAATAATAGCTCTTGCCGAGCCTAAGTTTGGATACATGGGGTGGTACCCCATTGGACATTATTTTATTATATTAAGTTATGCAAATTTGGGGTGTGACAGGATCCGACTTACTAGGAACCCGATTGATAAGGTATGCAATAGTCTTTAACGCATGCATCCACAATGACAGGGGTAAGGAGCAATTACATAACATACTCCTAACCATATCCATCAATGTACGATTTCGTCTTTCAACTACACTATTTTGCGTCAGTACCGGACATTGTATAATGTGCACAAATACTGCGATTTTCGAGGAACTTTGCAAATGGACATGGACATTGTCCTTTTTAATTGAATTTTCCATAATAATCACTACCTCGGTCTGATCTCACTACTTTAATTTTACTTTCTTATCTAACTGCCTTTCCACCTCAATATTGATGAACCTTGAGGATGTTCACTGATTGAGACTTTTCATGAAATAGATAAATATGTATGTGAGTAATCATCTATAAAAGTGACAATGTACTTTTTACCTCCCCAGTTAGCGACGTCAAATAGACCACATATATCAATGTGTATCAGCTGAAGAAGCTGAGTGCTTCTTGAGGCAGATTTCTTAAGTTATGCCAGAAGAAAGCTGGACTTTCATATGGTGCACTATATTTAATGCCTACACTACTTTCAATATGTTACATGGATTCATCAAATTTACTATCAGGATTAAAATGGTAAAGTGAGTCAAACAAAATACCAGAACCATAAAAGTATTTGTTCTTAAACAACGAAAGGATACCATTAGCAATCTTAAATTGAAAACCTAAAATATCCAGTCTTCCTACAGAAACAATATTTGTAGCATAATCAGGAACATAGAGATATCTTTCAAGATCTATATGACATCCAGTGTCCATGACCAGTCTGTAAGTCCCAATTTCTTCTAGACGTGCCTTCATCCTGTTCCCCATAAATAATTGTTCAGTTTCGTTTATGGGCTGGATCGTACGGATCCCTGTATAACATGAGACACATGTTTGAAAAATGGTTTTATCATGATTTTGATGATTTTGTTTTTACACCAAAACAATGGTTTTAAAGGTTGTCCAAATACTCCTAAATGATTTAAAATAGTTTTAATATTTTCCGGAGTATTTGCTCAAGTCTATTTTCGATTAATATTGGACAACACTTTCAAAGATTTTATGTCAATGGGTTTTCACATTGAAACTATATTTCTAATATTGTCCTAAATACTCCCGATTAGTTTAAAATGTTTTTACGAATTTTTCGGAGTATTTCTTGAGGTTAATTTTCGATAAAAATTGGACAATATTTCTGTCTCTTTGTCGATCGGTCGCCCTATAGGGCAACCCGTACCTGAAGATGATTTTTGAAACAGAAAATAAGACGGAAGAAAAATCAAGCGGGTCACGGCCGCCCGGGCGTCGACCCGCACTGCAAGTGTGCAAAATATCCTGTTTCTATTTTTTGGAGAGGTCGACCAGGCTAGGGGTGATGTCGGCCGGTCGAGCACCCCCCGACCGGTCGCCGTGTAATTTTTCAAGACAATTTCAAACGTCATTTTGTGCGCAACCTGCAGTCGCCCCTTTAGTTTGACAAAGAAAATATAACCGTTGTGCAGTGAGACCATTCTTCCTTAAAATGTGCGATTGTTCTATAATCTCGATTTTTGTATCCTTATGAGACAACCATATTTATTTTAATCTCTTTGTCTTATTTGTAGACAAAAGAAAACATGGAGGAGCCCATGAAGGAGCCTATGTTGGAGGAGCCTTTGGAGGAGCCTATGTTGGAATTCAAATTTGAAGGCTCTCCTATAAATAGATGAAAACTTGAGGGATCAAACACAAGACTTGATACAAACAACAAGAGATATCACAAGCACATAATCTTTGTTATTCATTTCAACATTCTTGTTGTAATAGCCTAAGTACTATCACTTTCACATCTTGAGGTCTAGGCTTTCATTCTTGATTACACTTGCACTTTTGAGTTGTAATATTTTTCAAAGTGTAATCTTGATTGTAATTCATCAACCAAACACAAGATATCCTTGTGAGTATTCTTGTGGTAAGAATACACTTGGGTGATCTAGGTGATAGGTGTTTCAAGAGTGTGGTGCTCTTGAGGTGTTGAAGAATTTGGTATTCTTCAAGATTGAAGATTGTGGTGATCTTCAAAGGTGCCGTTGAAGGAAGATTGTGGTAATCTTCAAAAGGAGATTGTGGTAATCTCCAAAGGTGGTGTTGGAGAGTTCGGTGCTCTTCAAGTCGGAAGATTGTGGTGATCTTCGCAAGGTGCCGTTGAGGATTGTGGTGATCTTCAAAAGAGATTGTGATAATCTTGAAGGTGTTGTTGAAGAAGAGTGTGGTGCTCTTCAAGGTGTTGTTGTAAGTTGGTGTTGTATTAATTTTTGGTAAATTAATAAAATCTTTTTTTTTTTGAAATCCATCCCGGATATACTGGGGTGGTAGAGGATTAGGCCCTAGGTGGGTTGAACCTCTTTAAATCGACGTGTGTTGTTTACATTCCGCACCTTTGTTATTATCTTGGCGCATTTGTATCGAAAAAGAGGGCGAAATCGAAAAGATGGAGATAATCTATTCACCCCCCCTCTAGATTATCGTAGCCGCTTGGACTTACAAGTGGTATCAGAGTCAAACTCTTTGGCAAGCTCGTTTCACATTGCGAGTGAAGAGAAACGATCATCGGCTACGAACGAAGCTCATCTTACCGGCACCTCCACCACAAAGCCACCACGGTTTGATTCCAAAGATTTCACATTTTGGAAAGAGAGAATGGAATGCTATCTACAAAGTTGCGGGTTCGATATTTGGAACACCGTCATAAATGGAGAATCCATTCCAATGAAGAACACACCACACAAAGAGCTCAATGATGAAAAGAAGAGAATCATCTCCTTAAACGGTAAAGCTCTAAATATTTTGTATTGTTCATTTACTAATTTGGAATATGAACATGTTGTAGGTATCCGATCGGCACATGAAGTATGGCAAAAATTAGAAGCCATTTATGGAGTATTTGCAAATGAAAGGAGTCAAACAAGAGCATCTACTTCTCAAAGGGATACAAGCTCAAATCTAGAGAACAAGCCTCCTACAACTTCCAACTATGAAGAAGTTGAATATTGTTTTACGGGCATTGAAAAAAAAAACGAGGTATGTCTTAAACCCTCTACTTCTTATGGTATTATCATACAAAATGATTATGATGATTTGCAAAGTGATTATGATGAACTTCAAAATGAATTTCAAAGCTTACTTGTTAAATACAAAAATTTGAAAAAGGAATTCATTGTTTTGAAAAATGATAAGGATAGTTTATTTACTTCTTATGAATCACTATCATGTGCTCACACCACCACTCTTGACAAGGTTAGAAACCTTGAGAAAGAAAATAGTACTCTTGTTGAGAATATTGAAAGCATGAAAAAGGATTTATTAAAATCCAACTTGAGTATAAATAAAATGTCTAATATTGTTGATAGGACTTGATCATAAGCCTAATATTGTTAATCATATGAAAAACAATCAAGTCCCTATGCATGTTGGTCATTATACTCCTAAAATTGTTACTTGTTTTTATTGCGGTAAAAAGGGTCATACGGCTAATTCTTGTCGAGCTAGAAATAGCTCTAATTATTGTTGGAGACCTAAAAGTCTCAAAACTAATCTCAAAGGACCCAAACACATAAGGGTACCACAAAACAATGTCATATTAGGTACTCGGCGAAATAATGATTGGAGAAAATTTATACCGCCAAGAAGACATCAAATGACCATTTCATTTGATCAAAGAAGGAGAAAGTATTCTCAACAAAGCCAATTTCCAAGAAGAAGATATAATCAAAAATGGGATGAACACAATCCTTGGAAATGGCAAAGACATCATCAACAAGATGATTTTCAAAGAGGAAGATATCATCAACAATGGGAACGGCACAACCCATTGAAATGGCGTAATTGGTAACTCGTATCTCCCTAGTTAAATATGCATTTTATTTTATTATTATGCATGCTTCTATTTGTATATTAATGGCAAAATGAGTTTTCAAGTATTTATTTTTTAATTAAGGTCTTCAATATATATTTGTGCTTTAAAAAAAAAAAAAAAGGAAGACCTTATATGATGTCTTTAAAAATCTTGTGCACTTTTGTAGACTAAAATGTGTTATCATCTCTTATGGATTTTTATGGCACGAACTTACTTATTTGTGCTAGATTTGTCTTAAGAATTGTGTAGGATCTATATATTTTCACATATGGCCATTTACGTCATTATTTGTCAAGAAAGGCATTAATTATCGAGACAAATTGGATGCCCTATGATGATAGTGATGAAGAAGACAAAAAGGGTATTCCGGAACAACTCGATGACCAAGGCAACATTGGTCGAACTAAGACGAGGTTAGTAGCTCAAAGGTATTTTCAAGAAGAAGGTAATTGTTTTTGGTGTAACATTTGCACTCATATCACATTTTGTAGCTATTTGCATTTTACTTGCCCATTCTTGCTTTAAGAAAATTTCAAGCTTTACCAAATAGATGTTGAATCCAATTTTCTAAATGGTTTTATACAAGTAGAAGTCTACCGGGGCTTTAAATTTTTATAGGCCAAATGATTTTTATAAAAGGCCTTGTATGGTTTAAAACAAGTACCCCATGTATGGTATGATAGACTTAGCTATTTTTGCTAAATGATTTTACAAGAGGTAAAGTTGATACTACTCTCTTTGTTTTTTTTTAAAAAAGGGCAAGATTGTAAACTTGTGCATATTTATGAGAATATTTTTGGTGCTACTAATGAATATTTGTGCAAGATATTTTTCTAAGTTGATACTAAGTGAACTCGAGATGAGCATGATGGGGGAGCTCAATTTATTGCTTGGACTTCAAATTATTCAATGCCAAGAAGATGGTTATATTTTAAAAGAACTCTTGAAGGAGTTAAGCATTGAAGAAAGAAGAACTATCTCAACCTCTATGGCTAAAGATTGACAAAGGTTGAGAAAAGCATGTCGGTTGACAAACAAATTCGAGGTATGTCTTCTTGTATTATTCCTATAGACTCGACATTCCATATGCCTTATGTCTATATGCTCGACTTCAAAAACTATCCTAACGAATCTTATTAAAGTGCCATTAAAAGAAATTTTCAAATATTTGAAAGGCACTTCTTCTTATGACTTGTTGTATCCTAAGCTTTTAAACGTTCTTATTTTTTCAGGATAACAAGTTTGATATCTATTATACGGTTATTCGTATTCAAAATTTGGTTCGTCATAATCGAACTAAACATATTGAGATTCGATATATTTTTTAAGGGATTGTGATTTTTAACAAAAACTTGAGATGTGTTTAATTTCGTCTCAAGGATAACTCGCGGACTTTTTAAATCGCCCACCGCCGAGTATTTTACCTCATTTCGAGCTTGATTATAACATAATGTATATTGAATGAGGTCTACGTTTGCATTTTGCACGTTTTTAAAACTTAGGGGCGAAAAATCGGATTTTTGGATAAACTGGATTTTTCAAACAACCATAAATTTCGCCAGGCAAAAAGGCCGACCGGTCGCCCACTAGCTCGACCGGTCGCCCATGCCCGACCGTCGCTCGATGATTTTTGGCTAAAAATAGTTACGTTGCGACTTCGCCATTTTGGCTTATTTTGTCCATTTTTCGTCCCCTTCGCAAATTGCACACAAATTTCACTCCAAATTTGTTTTATTGCATACATTTTATATTTTGAGGATTATCTAGCTCGGTTATCATCATCATTGCTCGACTTTACCAATTGAATGGTAAGAATTTCACTATCTTTAGCTCAATGGGTTGAACCTGAGTTTGTGGCTTATATGTATTTTTCTTGATGTAATTCATATATGTTTGTGATGAGCTTATTGATTGTTGATGAATGATATTTGTTATATTGTATTTGGTGATGAAAAACTTGGCTTGATTTCATTTACAAGGGCTATATATAACTTTTTCTATTTTTGACGCCCGCCAAGTGTTCGATAAAACGTTTCAATGAAAAATTCATCACCTACATGACTCTCTCGATTTCAAAAGTCTCATATATTTATAGAGATCATGTTTTTGCAAATCAAATGATTTTTCATAAGCTTCTACAAGTCGTATGATTCGACTCTTCTATTTGGTTTAAAAGCTTCAATGTTCAAATGGCTCGATACATCGGTTTACTTGCGCACTTTGATAAGAATATATGATGTATTTATCGTGCTAACATTCTTTTGATGATTCCAAAGGGGAGAAACAGGTTATAAGCTCATTAGCTCATAAAAGCTAAGATAAGCTTAACGAAAAGAAGCTATAAGTTATGGCTTCATAAAGCCATAAGTTGTGGATCATATTTAGTCCACTTGGTGCATTATGGTTATGTATGAATCATGGTCCATTGGTTGTAGTATGGACTTATATATGTTTTTAATGATGTTATGGCTTCATAAAGCCATAAGTTGTGGATCATATTTAGTCCACTTGGTGCATTATGGTTATGTATGAATCATAGTCCATTGGTTGTAGTATGGACTTATATATGTTTTTAATGATGTCTCTTTGACAGGGGGAGCTTTTAAGCTCAATATTGAAAAGCTAATATTTTAGCTTATGTTTAAGTTGCTTCTATATAACTCTTGTTGAGCATGTTGATAGGGGGAGCATTTGCTATATGTGTTTGAATATCTCTACTCCCATCCTTGTGTTTTTATTGCATGGAATGTTGTCACTCACAACGGATAGTTCTCTTTAACCGATAAAATTGTTTTGTTTTCAAAATCGATCTCGTTAAAATTGTTTTGGTTTGTAATCATCAAAAAGGGGGAGATTGTTTGAAAAATGGTTTTATCATGATTTTGATGATTTTGTTTTTTCACCAAAACAATGGTTTTAAAGGTTGTCCAAATACTCCTAAATGATTTAAAATAGTTTTAATATTTTCCGGAGTATTTGCTCAAGTCTATTTTCGATTAATATTGGACAATACTTTCAAAGATTTTATGTCAATGTGTTTTCACATTGAAACTATATTTCTAATATTGTCCTAAATACTCCCGATTAGTTTAAAATGCTTTTACGAATTTTTCGGAGTATTTCTTGAGGTTAATTTTCGATAAAAATTGGACAATATTTCTGTCTCTTGGTCGACCGGTCGCCCTATAGGGCAACCCGTACCTGAAGATGATTTTTGAAACAGAAAATGAGACGGAAGAAAAATCAGCGGTGTCCAATGGCCGCCCGGCCGTCGACCGGTCCGGTCGACCGGGCCGCCCAGTGGGTCGACGGCACTGCAAGTGTGCAAAATCTCCTGTTCTATTTTTGGAGAGGTCGACCGGCTAGGGGTGATGTCGACCGGCCGAGCACCCCGACCGGTCGCCCGTGTAATTTTTCAAAGACAATTTCAAACGCCCTTTTGTGCGCAACCGGTCGCCCCTTTAGTTTGACAAAGAAAAATATAACCGTTTGCGGTGAGACCATTCTTCCTTAAAATGTGCGATTGTTCTATAATCGATTTTTGTATCCTTATGAGACAACCATATTTATTTTAATCTCTTTGTCTTATTTGTAGACAAAAGAAAACATGGAGGAGCCCATGAAGGAGCTATGTTGGAGGAGCCTTTGGAGGAGCCTATGTTGGAATTCAAATTTGAAGGCTCTCCTATAAATAGATGAAAGCTTGAGGGATCAAACACAAGACTTGATACAAACAACAAGAGATATCACAAGCACATAATCTTTGTTATTCATTTCAACATTCTTGTTGTAATAGCCTAAGTACTATCACTTTCACATCTTGAGGTCTAGACTTTCATTCTTGATTACACTTGCACTTTTGAGTTGTAATATTTTTCAAAGTGTAATCTTGATTGTAATTCATCAACCAAACACAAGATATCCTTGTGAGTATTCTTGTGGTAAGAATACACTTGGGTGATCTAGGTGATAGGTGTTTCAAGAGTGTGGTGCTCTTGAGGTGTTGAAGAATTTGGTATTCTTCAAGATTGAAGATTGTGGTGATCTTCAAAGGTGCCGTTGAAGGAAGATTGTGGTAATCTTCAAAAGGAGATTGTGGTAATCTCCAAAGGTGGTGTTGAGAGTTCGGTGCTCTTCAAGTCGGAAGATTGTGGTGATCTTCGCAAGGTGCCGTTGAGGATTGTGGTGATCTTCAAAAGAGATTGTGATAATCTTGAAGGTGTTGTTGAAGAAGAGTGTGGTGCTCTTCAAGGTGTTGTTGTAAGTTGGTGTTGTATTAATTTTTGGTAAATTAATAAAATCTTTTTTTTTTTTGAAATCCATCCCGGATATACTGGGGTGGTAGAGGATTAGGCCCTAGGTGGGTTGAACCTCTTTAAATCGACGTGTGTTGTTTACATTCCGCACCTTTGTTATTATCTTGGCGCATTTGTATCGAAAAAGAGGGCGAAATCGAAAAAATGGAGATAATCTATTCACCCTCCCCTCTAGATTATCGTAGCCGCTTGGACTTACAACACATGAGTAGTGGCACCATAATCTAACCACTAAATATTATTAGGCACTCATATAAAGTTGGATTCAAAATATATAGAAACATAATGTATACTTTTCTTCTCAAACCATGCCACCAAGTAGTTGGATGCATTTGTATCCTTCTAAATGAAAAATAAAGTTCAAGTTCTTTTCTGAAACAAGTCAATCCAAACAAAATTTACTAATATTTTTCTTTGTTATTAAACCTATGTAATTAAAAGAGTTTGTAGTGGACCAAATTCAAGTTGTCCATAATTTAATCTCACTATAAAATTGACAATAGATTTCCTATATGTATAAACAGTGGTAGCCCATAAGGTGTTGCCAAATTCTAATAATATTATAAGGCTATCACTCAGTTTTCCACTTTCATCAACCACTGCATCATATATAACTCTAGCGGAAGGATAGGGTGGCACTACTTATAAGTTTGGAGTAACAATTTATGCCCTAATTTGATTAGGTTGTCACATTGTTCAACTTGAGGATTAATCCTCTCAAATCAGTTAATTTGGATTTTTGACATTATGCAAAGATAGATAAAAAAAGAAATGGATATATGAGAAAATTTGGATAGAAAAACTTGTAATAAAAGTTCAAATGAATAGTTACTGGGCTAAATTAAATTCAAACTAGCTCATTCAACTTGATCGTACTCAGTTAAGTTGGAATTTGCAAATATATCAATTTTTTTGTTCCATATTTTATTCCATTGTATTAGATAAATACCACATATATAATTACGACATCATTTTGTACACATGAAATTTATTCAATAAAATAGAATAATTAAGAAGTGGAAGAAGAAATTAATTCCAATCCACTTACCGTCTTTGAGATTCTATCCTTCTTTAGTATCAATTATTAAAGCTAAGTACTAATAATAATAATAATAATAATAATAATAATAATAATAATAATAATAATAATAATAGTAGTAGTAGTAGTAGTAATAATAGTGGAAGGTATTCGAGAAGATCAAACCCATCCATAACATGGCTTTAATTTTCTTTGGTTTCACAGAGTATCTAACCATATATTTCATCCACAACAAAAAAAATGATACTAGTAAATGCATTAGTTTTTCTTATCTAAATATGTAGGTTGTTTCCTTTTTTTTTTTTTTTTTGCCTTTTCATTTTTCTTAGTGTTTCTTAACATAACCAACAAACCGAATCAACGGAGACGCCCTCCATGCTGAACCGCTGGAGCACTTTCAGGTTTCAACAAATTTTGGATCCCGTTGATTCACAGGACAAGAATTAGACAAATTTAGTTATATATTACGTTGTATTTGGACTATTTGGAAACCAGAAATAATACAATTTTCAAGAGAAAGGAATTTAGTTTTGACCACACCCAGGTTAATTAGAGTATGTACATGCTTACGATCTAAATTACCTCACCTCCAAATCTACTCCTTTTCAGATTGATCGGAAATATGTATATATTTTCAGTAGCATGAAACAGATATAGTAGCAGTATGGTAGCACCCCTTGTGCTCCTTTAATGAATTTTTTTGGTCTTACAAAAAAATATTGTATTTGTTTGAATGTTTTGGTCAGTTACGGCGCGTATGTACGTATTTCGAATCGGCACTCAATAACTATTGAACTTAATTGTGTCAGCTTCATCATACTCAATTAACTTGACCTAATTATTGAAACCAAAACATGGGTTATTTGCATCATCATCTTCGAGACACCATCCTCCCTTTCGGCTCCGATGGATATACGAGTTACTGGATTCTAGGCTCGTCATTAAATGCTCTAACAGAGAGTACAAATAGGACAATTTTTTAGACTATAAGACAACAATCGACTTATATAACTGAATGTCGCCAACATACATCCCCAATTAGTCTGCAGATATATATATATATATGGACATATATTAAATTAAGATTCAAGTTTCTTCTCCATTATCTGAGAATTGAGATACACGAATATAAAGGTTACATGTATTGTTGACGCTAAAACCAACAACCACAAAAAAACAAGCAATACTTTGCATGCATGCAAACATGCTTGCATTTTGCTTATTAATTCATACGTACATAAACGGTAGAGATTGAACTCGGAGAAGAATCTTCAAGACGTACAACTTATAAGGGTAATTAGAAGCCCACATTGACAAATCCATTTAAGGTAGCATTTTGAACCAACTCCAATGTGGACGTAACAATCGTGCCAAGGGATCGGATAGTGGAAACAAGAACGCCATTGGTGGTAGAAAGAATAGGGCAAACAACAGAGTCCAGTGGAAGTTCAACAAAGGCAACACATGGAACTGTGGGCAGGCCAAGTTTAAGTCCTTGAAAAGCAGGAAGTGTAATGTTAAATGACCCATTGACATTGGTGGTTTCTAGACCAACTGTGGTTGCAGCACCAGAAATGGAGCAATTTAGGTATACAATCGCCCCAGCGACGCCTTGGTCGGGACAGTTTCCGTTGGACGTGCAACAAAGGTTTCCGCCTACCGACAAGCCATGCAGGGTGATCTCCTGGCCTTGGGCTAGTGGTTTCGAAGATGCAAAGACGAGGAGGGCAATGAGAAAAAGGGTATATGCATTGTTAGAAGCCATTTGGAGATTTGGGTGTATATGTGATATAAACAGAACTATATATGTTAGTACTCTGCTTAAGTTGTTGTGTCCAAATAATGTAAGGAAAGAAACCCTATTTATACTGATTCAATTGCCTCTATAATTGCCTTCTCCTTTTCAAAAATTTTATTACTTATTTTTATATATCTTCTTAGCAAGTTTGAAGTAGGGGATTAGGGGTGTGGGTTGTTCTATAAGTCAATTCCATTCCCCCCCACCCCCCCAACTTTTTTGTGTACCATACTGTTATACAAAATCGGCCCACGTTATTGAAAGAGTTTGCACAAATATATTATTGAAGAGGTTGCAATAAGCTTTACATTAATTTTAGAAACCAAAATAGTAACTTAAATTTGTGTATGTATTCTGAACTTTTTTGGTTATATATATGAACTTTTTCTGAATGTGAAGAGTGAAGAATCAAGTCTGTGGGTCAAATGTATGATATACTTTGTTTTCAATAAAATGAGCTACAACGGATTTTATGCATATAATAATCAATTTCTTAATGTAGTAAAATAACCTTTCTTTTCTAATTTTCCTCAACCTTTAAGTTTATAGAAAAACAATATTTTTTTTGAGAATTTTGCCTGGTGATTTACGTAAAGGATTGTGCCACAAAAGAACCATAGTAGTGTGCTTGAATTGGGTTGAATATAATTACATATTTCAAATTCTTGATATTAACATGTATATTTGTTGAATAATTCTGATCACTTAGGTACGACGTATAACGTACTTATTTCAAATCCAAAAGTAACTCTTTTTCTAATGTTATTCTATCAATTAGTAATAAAACGCATTTGTACCCTTCCAAATTCAAAAACAAAATTCCAGTTTCAATCCAAACAAAATCTAATAATTAATTTTTCTTTGCTAAACCTAATTAAAGAAACGAAGCTTTAATTTGGGTGCGTGGGGGATGTAAAAGTGGGTGCATGTAGTGGACAGAATTCAAGTTGTCCCAATTGATAAAAGCCGTATAGCTGAATCTTACAAAAAGATTGACAATATATTTCATTTATCACTAATGGTAGGCCATAGGGAAAATTAGAAAATTAGTCCTATAAGTTGGCCTGTTCAGACTTTTGGTCCTCTAAGTTGGCCTGTTTGAAAATTAGTTCTCTAAGTTATATATGAAATTTCAGACTTTTGGTCCACTAAGTTGGCCTGTTTGGAAATTAGTCCTCTAAGTTATGAAATTTCAGAAATTTCGTCCGATTTTCACCGGGAATTTTTCAATCCACCGAAAATTGCTGACTAGGATCTAAAACGACATCGGACGAGCACAATTCTCTTTCAAGAGTATGCAAAACATTACCTTCCACGCCTGACAACCATAAAATCTTCTTCCCGGATTATCAATCGTCCAAGAAGTCCGTACTTGCGCTCGTTTTCCACACACAAATACGGACTTCTTGGACAATTGATAACGAGCGCAAGTACGGACTTCTTGGACGATTGATAATCCGGGAAGAATATTTTATGGTTGCCAGGCGTGGAAGGTGATGTTTTGCATTCTCTTGAAAGATTGTGCTCGTCCGACGTTGTTTTAGATCCTAATCAGCAATTTCCGGTGGATTGAAAAATTTCCAGTGAAAATCGGACGAAATTTCTGAAATTTCATAACTTAGAGGACTAGTTTTCAAACAGGTCAACTTAAAGGACCAAAAGTCTGAAATTTCATAACTTAGAGGACTAATTTTCAAACAGGCCAACTTAGAGGACCAAAAATCTGAACAGGCCAACTTAGAGGACCAATTTTCTAATTTTCTCTAGGCCATAAGGTGTTGTTCTAATAATATAAGGCTATATATCACTCTTTTTCGACATGCATCATAACTCTAAGGAAGGGTATAGCGGCACTTAAAAATTTGGAACAATATTTTATCCCTTGATTTGGTTAGATGGTGATAAGTATTGATCAGTTGAGTTATCAAATCAATAATTCCCATTCTTGACATCAGGATATATAATATATGGATCACATTGGATTATGGATATATGAGAAAATTAATTTGGATAGAAATACTTGTATTAAAAGTTCAAATGGATTGCTAGTGGGTTAAATTAAATTCAGACTCTTTCATCTGTATTATTCTCAGTTAAATTGGAAATTAATTTGAAATTAGAGGACAATATTTCTTGCCATCAGAACCATATATTATCAGTTTTTCGATTTTACTCTCTAAACTTTATTCTGTGATACTTTACCTTCTAGAGTCCACGATTTTTTAAAATTGGCACCTCCAACTCACCGTTGGGATAAAAATTGAATGGTGAAAAGGAAAATTCGTCTTTAGCTTCAAACGGCTCTATGTCCCATGATGGCACAATCATGAGGGTTGGACGTTGAATGCCAGCCAAACCCACAATTCACGGATTTAATCATGGGCCAAAAAATATTAATTATGGGGATTCTCTCCTTCAATCCAATATAAATGTTTGGCCCAAGTGACAACTTTTCCTATCATATCTTATCTTGGAGTCCCAACGAGCTCATAAGTGTCGTTAATGAATTGCTTTGTAATTTATGAGTACTTGAAATGAAATCAAAATCGGAAAATCTTTTTTCATTTCTACTTAAGGAAATAGAGAAAAGAAAACAAAAGGAAAGTTTCAGCAAAATTTCTTCGCCAAAAATATTTTGATTCCTACAACTGCAAGTGTATAGTTTATAGGATAATGACAAGCAATGTCGTATTCCTCAGGAATTGATATATGAAACACTTAGGCTATAATAACATCGCATTCCAATTTTATTGAAGGGACCGAATATCAAGATTGTAGTAAAATCGAAAATAAAGAAATAAAAGAAATAAATTTGCGAACCCCACTAGTATTTTCAACAACTACAGGAACAACCTTAGACACATAATCTCAACATGTTTCTTCAGTATTAAATTTAATTAAAGTTTCAAAACCAATTCATGCAATTCTATGGATTCAATTCCTAAGATAGTCTATTCCCCCTCCTGGGCGGCGCATAAACAGTCGATTAATAATAATTGTAGGTCTCCCGACTCGATACAACTATTATTATTCCCAAAAGATCTATGAATTGAATGACTCCCCATAAACAGTTGTAGGTCTCCCAACTCGATACACCCGTTTATGTCTGAATTCGATTTCCGTCTTTGTTAGAACTCATATTTCGAATTTCGCATTAACAAATATGACATGCAAATTATTGGCCAAATAAAAAGCAATTAAGAATAAGCACTCGAATTCATAAAATAGAACGCATGAATCAATTAAAAAAATAATTAATCAAGATTTAACATGAATCCACAATTTTGATTATGCTCCTAAGATCCGAAAGATTAGCCAAACATTGATAACAAATTCATAGAAAAATTCAAAACCAACATTATGACATCGTTTAAGCACAGACAAGAGATCTAGATATAGAAAGAAAACCCCTTCTTGTCAGGATGGATTCCCCTTCTAAGCCTTCGAAACTCTAGTGCTCCCGTAGATGCGAAAGGCCTTGTGGTGTTCTTCGCGACCTAGCCCTCCTCTCTCAAAAGACTTTGAATCT
Source organism: Rehmannia glutinosa (assembly GCA_016081115.2). Classification (NCBI taxonomy): domain Eukaryota; kingdom Viridiplantae; phylum Streptophyta; class Magnoliopsida; order Lamiales; family Orobanchaceae; genus Rehmannia; species Rehmannia glutinosa. The sequence goes on along the minus strand of CM071934.1, from coordinate 33,476,898 downwards.
TATGTTCCTGCGTAATTTGATGTGTTGTGTTGTATATGAAGTGATGATCTTTCGTGCAAGCTTTGAGTCCCTTTTATAGATGCTGGGAGAGATCACTTGTGGAGTTGGAACGGGAAAAGAACTCCAGAAAAATGCGTTTGCAGAATCCCACACGGCCATGTGGATTACCACACGCCCGTGTGGGCCTACACAGTCTGGTCGTGCGACTTGGTTCCGTCCCCTATTTTCGTCTCTTTTTTCACACGATTGTGCCACTTTCACACGGGTATTTTCACACGACCGTGTCACACCACACAGTCTGGCCCTGTGAAGTGTTTTTGTCCATTTTCTTCGTCTTTTTGATCTTCTCTTCGCACTTGTCAGTCTTATTCGGGCCTTCCTACTGATATTTCTTCGTTTTAAGTTTCGTTTCCTGTAAAACGTTACAAAAATACCAAATATCATGCCCTTCTAAGGAAACCAAGTAAAAACACACTAAACATTATTTTTTCATTCTTTTTTGGCTGACTGTGCATCATATGTGGTATTACGGTTGTAGAGGGTGAAAATAAAAGGAAATATAAGCTTGATAAAATCATATTTGAATATAAAAAATATTTAATGTATAAAGAAAAATAAATTGTTTACAATTTTAAATAATTTTATAATTGTTAAAAACTTAATTATTTATTAAGGTTTGAAAAAATAAAGGTTAAAATTACATTTATAACTAGATGTAACTTAAATTATTTTTGGAAATTTTAAATTATTTTATAGAAAAGTTATTTATCATAAGAATAATTTTTTAAATATATTTAGTTTTCAAAAATTAGAGTTTATTTTTAATCAATTTAAATAACATTAAAATAATATTATATTTAAAATTTAAACATTCAAATTTTAAATAACATAAAAATAATTTAAACATAAAAATAAAATTTTTAAAGAAATATAGTTTCAACCAACCCCCACCCACATTATATTTTTGAAAAATAATAATAATATTTATTGTTTCGAAAAAAATAATTTGGTAATGATTTAAAAAAAACTATTACAAAATTATTCTTTTAATAATTTATTATTTTTGAAAGTAATTTAACTTAAACTTAGTTATAAATATAAATTGTAACATTGTTTTTTCCAACTTTTATAAACAATTCAGGTTTTTTGAAATTATCAAATTATAAAATTGTAAAAAATTTATTTTATTTGTACATTAAATATTTTATTTGTATTTAAATATGATTGTTTTAAATATTTATATCTTCCATTATTTTCACCCCCTACAATTGCAATACCACATATGATGCACAGTCCACAACTTGCTACAACAGGTAAAAGTCACATTTTGTGCTTATGTGGAATTTACAACAAAAACACTTATATTTTTCATATGTCAAAATCGAAATAAGGACTAAAAATACAATTTTACCGGTACAGTGAACATTACATCGAGATTTCTAAGAGTTTTTTATTTTAGATTTGAATGTTATTGGCAAGATAGTATCTCAAAGGTGATGCAAACCGGCCATTTTTAGTTTCAAATTCCAACAAAGTATGATGAGACTGACCGAGTTGAATTTAATTAATTATGCCCACTCACTCTTACCAAACAAGTTTTCCGTCCTATCCAAATTTTCTCACATAATCCAATATAGCTTTATATTATTGTAATTTGGCAATACTCTGTAGGCTAGCAGTGTTGATGGTCATATAGGAAATCTATCAAGTTGGACAATTAAGTTGAACTTATAACCCTCAATACAGCTTAAAGAAACCTCATGAGTTATATAGGTTTAGCAAATAAATTAAATTAGATTTTGTTTTACTTGATATAATTTGGAAAGGAACTGGAATTTTATTTTGATACAAATGCTTCTTACTAATTGATAAAAGGGTCATCGAGCGATTTGAAATACACACATATAATATCATGAATTTGAATTTGTGTAATTTTCAAACTATTCAATTCAAACACAATACTATATTGGCGTGTGGTACAATCCTTTATATAAACCCCAGGCGAAGTTCTCAAAGAATGTTAATGTTCAAAGGCTTAAAAGTTAAGGAAATGAGAGTCCGCTGAATTTTTGGATATTAGTCTATAATAAAAATATTTATTAGCCATATTTTTCGAAAACATATCTTTTAGCTATTTTTGAATTTAATTGTCTATTATGTCTTTTTTTTTTTCATTTCTCAGACCTAGTGCATTCTTGGTACCGAGACATGTTTCTCATTGGTTATTCAATAAATATATAAATGAACTTCAAACATTCGAGTTCTCTAATTTTTATTCGTAAACTTTTTGATGATGCATGTGACCAATTGATGATCAGTGATCGAGTGACTATGTCAACAGGTCTTCAAACAGTTACGAAAATAGCTATACTTCAAGTAACATTTTTAAAAGGTACTTGAATAAAATGGAAACTAAGAACAAACACATGCAAAAACAGCAAAAACATTAGCAATTATGTTAGTGCTATTTTATTTTAGGCAAAATTGCAGATTTGGTCCTGTAACTTTAGGGGGTGACCGATAGTAGTCCTCTAAAATAAACGGTTTTCATAAAAACCCCGTAACTAATAAAATGTCTCGCATTTGGTCCTATTTTCACCGGAATCTCGAATTGGTCCAGGAAAATGGCACGTGCCCATCACGTGACCCAAAATCCGGCCACTTTTGGCTGAGTTGGATATTATTTAATCAATTTATATTTTTTTTCTCTCTAAAATAATGACATGTCAATTAAAAAGCCACATCACAATAAAAATGGAGGGAAATTAACTTTACTCTTTACCTTTTTCTTGAGAAACCAAAAGTCAGATTGAAGAATATAGAAGAAAACCCTAAATCTGTTAAACCTCACGTTCCAGAACTTCCAAAAAAAATTCATTGTTGGTGAATAATCAAGGTAGAATGACTGATCGAGTGAAGATTAGAAGGAGAAGTGAACATGATGAAGTGCACCCTAGTTATGGTTAGTTGCAAAGTCATTTTTGGTGCTTTTTTTCTTTTCATTTACTTTGTTGGTCCCATTTCTGTACAAAGTAGAGAATCTTTGAAAAGTCCCATTTTTTGTGTGTGAATAATCGGTAGGGGGACCAGGTCAGTTATTGTAGTGTGTGAATGGTCCCCCCATGTATTTAGTATTGTAAAGCATGTGGGCCTATATGTTTGTTTCTTTTGGTATTTAACAGTGATTCTTATACAGTAGTTTTATTAATATATATATTTTTTTGTTTGTTTCTAGATGGAAGTACAAGTTTTATTACTGTTGTGTTGTTTTGTGGAGGTAAATTTTTTCAAGTACCATATGGAAGCTACAATGGGGGACATAAAATAATATTTGACTGGGTAGATGCCAAAAAAATGAGCAGTCAATATTTGAAGATTATGAGTGACAAGTTTGGGGTGAGGGGAAATAGAAGATATCATATATTAGTTGGTTTAGGCTTCAGATTGTTGACTGATGATGATGACATTAGAACATGGGCTTTGACACATGTTTATGCTAGGGAGTTGCATGTGTACATAGATGTTTATGATTACTTTGATCGATCATGTACATGACATAGGAAGTTGGATAAGTCTTGAGGATGATGAAGATTCTGATACATCATCTGAGGATTACAATGATGCAGAATCTGAGGATTCTCCCTCAAATGAAGCTGATAGGTTTGATGAGTCACAAAAAGAGGATGAGGGAGATGATGGAGGTAATGAAACATCTAGGGTCCGATAGGGATGTTATAGATAATGAATCATTTGGGGGGTTGAGGGAGATGTTTTAAGTCATGAAGCAGGGGATGATATAGAGGGAGATGATGCTTTAATTGACAGTGAGCTTGAAATAGAGGAAGAGAGTAGTGAAGATGATGATGATGCATTGTTTGAGGATAATGTTGACCAATCACAAAATGAGAGTAGTGACAGTTCAAGTGGGGAAGATGATTTGGTTGATGTACCATTAGATCTTGATGAGTGTGTGCAGAGTGATGAAGAAGATTTTAGGCAACAACATCCTGTGTTCAACCCTGCCATGGTGTATGACCCAATATTTGACATCGGCATGATCTTTGGAACAAACGATGAATTTAGGAAGGCTGTGACATCCCATGCCATCAAAACTAGGAGGAGTTTGGAATTTCTGAAGAATGATAGAATAAGGGTCTATGTGAGGTGTGAAACAGAGGGGTGTGAGTGGGCAATAAATGCTTTGAAAATGAAAGATGAGTGTACCTTCTAGATCAGAAAATACAATCCAAATCATTCATGTCCTCCCACCTTTGTTAAGAATGTTAACCCTAAATGGCTGAGTGAAAAATACCTGCAGAAGTTTCAATCTGACCCCAAAAGAAATGTCAGGGGATTTAGGGTTGATGTCATACAGGAGATTAGGTGTAATGTGTCTAAGAATCAGGCTTATAGAGCTAAAAAAAAGGCTATGACATTAATTGATGGAAACCCTGATGATCAATCAATCTGTATATGTTATCTGTTTCAGCTTTATAATATAGATTTGGCTTCATGTGTGCAGGATTTAACTGATGGTGATGAATGTCTTACACAAGAGAAGAGGCCTACAATTTTACCTCCACCACCCAATGATGCAGTCACAAGTGAGCAGGATACTCATGTTGTTGCAGATGAGGCCAGTCAAGTTTGTCCTGTTTCTCAACCACCTACCATGCCAACAGTTGGTCCAACAGTCTTTGAGCAGCTTCAAATGCTAAATGAGCCCCAACCATTCAATCCTGAACACTTCACATCAAGAAGCAGGCTTTACATGTCATCTAGGAGTGATACTGCAGCAATGTTTAGCCTCTCCCAGCCAGGTCAAACAATCAAGAAGATAAAAGAGGAAAAAGGGAAGAAGAAAGTTGCATAGAGGGTTGATGTTGCACTCTTGTTTTGTTGAAACCTGGTTTATATTTTGCTGGAACATGTTTGGTGAATGTTTGAATGTTTTGGTCACGTGCACTTATATTTTAGATGTTTCTGTCAATCTTTTTGTAGACTTTAAATTGGCAGAATTGTGGTTTAGATGTGCACACTGAATGTTTTAGATGAATTGTTATTTTTGTATTGGCCAAAAATTGTTGAAATGACACATATGGAGCTTTTATGAAATTTGCAAGGTTCCTTTAAATCTCCCAGTGTCATGTTTCATTGTTGAATTACTATTTTTGTGTTTAAATTGTTGAATTATTGAGTTGCTGAATTGCTTATTCCCAGTGTCATGTTTCAATCTCCAAATTGCTGGCACATAATATTCCCAGTTGTTTCAATCTCCAAATTGCTAGACAACAATACATTACATATTACATATAACATTGCATAAAATAACAGAGGTTCAACATTTCATAACATAAGAGAGGTTCTACATTCCAAAATACAGAGGTTCAAAATAAACGAGGTTAAAATAATATAACAATACTTCTGGACTAATGTCACTAAAATACAACTTCATTTCATCCAATCATTTTCATTCCCAACTCTTCAAAACAACGTGAACCAGATGACTTGGTTGAGGAAATCCACCAAACACTGCCACAAAACACAGGAATCATCACCACTATCAGCAGCCTTATAATCATTGCCAATTTCTTGTTGCCTTCTTTCAGAATCATAATGCCAGCTTGCAGCTTCTTGTTAGCATCATCCAATGCATTCAACTTCTTTAGCAAACCAGGTATTATGATTCTTGATCTAGGGCACATTGGGGGATCCTCCCAATCAAAGTATCTACAACCTCCTCTCTAAAAATCCAAAGCAAATAATCACAACAAATATTTCAGTCCAAAATTACAGAAAAATTGAATTTTTATAAAGTTGAAATTTACAGAAAATTTGAAATTTCACTTAAACAGGGCAGATTATGGATCTAGGGCACATTGGAAGCTTCAAAATATTTCAGTCCCAAAATTCAAACACAACAATCTCAGAAAAAGTGGATGTTTTCCCCAAAAAAAAAATACCCATCCATACAATACTTTTATAAGCAAAAATCATTTCAAAACACTTACTTCATAATTCAGACAAGATTGAAATCTCCTCCCTGGATTCTGCTTAGTCCAAGATGTGCGTATAACATCCCTTCTACCACAGAAGCAATGAGCATACCCGATTTTGTGAGTAGCTTCAGACATTGATTTTTCTTTTGTTCTTCACAAGGAGAAGTTCTAAAGTTTCCTGTGAGTTTTTCTCGAACAGGTTAGGGTTAGGGTTCTTGTGCAATCAATTTGGGAATTTAATTGCTGGGTTGGGTTAGGTAGGAAGAGTAAAGTTAATTTTCCTCCATTTTTATTGTGATGTGGCTTTTTAATTGACATGTCATTATTTTAGAGAGAAAAAAATATAAATTGATTAAATAATATCCAACTCAGCCAAAAGTTGCCGGATTTTGGGTCACGTGATGGGCACGTGCCATTTTCCGGCACCAATTCGAGATTTCGGTGAAAATAGGACCAAATGCGGGACATTTTATTAGTTACAGGGTTTTTATGAAAACCGTTTATTTTAGAGGACTACTATCGGTCACCCCCTAAAGTTACAAGACCAAATCTGCAATTTTGCCTTTATTTTATCTTCAGATTCGTTTGTCAGACAATGATATCGATTGAAATTCTTTCATGCTTTTTGTAAAGATATGCAAAGATAGGCTGTAGAAGCTTATTCTCATTCATTCCATGCAACCATATATTTATACAAGGTGTAGGCCAATAATCAAATCCCTAAACTCACGGCAGTAGGAGGAAAAGATAGAAATATGCCTAACTAAGATAATAGCAAATATATCAAGTATATCAAGAATATATTTTCACAATATTCCCATAATTATTCCCATAATTATCCTAACACCCCCCTCAAGTTGGAGCATGTAAGTCAAGAATGCCCAACTTGCTAAGTAAATAATCAAATTGTTGGACGCCTAAAGCCTTCGTAAAAACATCCGCCAATTGATCCGTAGTAGGCACGTACGAAGGTGCAATCAAGCCATCACGTATTGCATCTCGCACAAAATGACAATCGATCTCAATGTGCTTCGTACGTTCATGAAAAACCGGATTATTTGCAATATGCAGCGCAGATTGACTATCACAATAAAGGGGTATAGCCTTTGGGTGATGCACACCCAAACTCAATAATAAGCCTTTCAACCACTTCAATTCACATGTGATTGCCGCCATAGAGCGATACTCTGCTTCCGTGGACGATTTAGAGACCGTGTGTTGTTTCTTAGTCTTCCACGAAATGGGAGATTGACCCAAAAATACCAACCAACCTGTAAGAGAGCGCCGAGTAAGAGGACAAGCTGCCCAATCAGAATCACACCAACCTGTCAAAGTAATGTCACTATCTGAGCGAAGTAATATACCCTGTCCCGGAGTACCTTTCAAGTACCGTACCACTCGTAATGCACCATCCCAGTGTTCCTGTCGAGGCTCATTCATGAATTGGGATAGTATATGTACCGCATATGCCAAATCAGGGCATGTAACAACCAAATATATAAGTCGTCCTACCAAGCGACGATAAGACTCGAGATCGGATAAGACTTCCCCGGTTGCACGCCCAAGCTGATGATTTTGCTCTATAGGGGAAAAAGCAGGTTTACTACCCAACAAGCCGGCATCAGTGACAATATCCAGGGCATATTTCCTTTGTGAAAGAAATAAACCTTCAGAGCTACGGGCAACCTCAATACCAAGAAAAAATTTCAGAGCACCAAGATCTTTCATGTGAAAACATGAACTGAGATAATCTTTAAAGGCCTTAATTGCAGCGGAATTATTCCCAGAAATTACCAAATCATCAACATAAATTAACACATTCAATTGTACGACACCCTTAGTATATGTGAAGAGTGAATAATCAGAGTATGACTGAATAAATCCGTACCTTTTCAAAGCCGTGACCAATTTGGCAAACCAACATTGTGGTGCCTATTTGAGGCCGTATAAAGATTTTCTCAGTCGACAGACCATGCGAGGAGTATCAGAATTAAAACCTGGAGGAAGCTTCATATACACCTCTTCATCGAGATCACCATGCAAAAATGCGTTATGTACATCCATTTGATACAACTCCCAGTTCTTAGAAGCCGCAATAGCCAGAAAAACACGAACAGTGACCATTTTTGCCACAGGGGCAAAAGTCTCGTCATAATCAATCCCTTCGACCTGATAATTGCCAAACACCACCAAACGAGCCTTTAAACGTTCAATGCTGCCATCAGACTTGTACTTGATTTTATACACCCATTTACATCCCAGTGTTTTCTTATCCGGCGGAAGATACTCCATAACCCATGTACCAATATTCTCCAAGGCATGAATCTCCTCCTTCATAGCCTTACACCATCCTTCATCTGTCATGGCTTCTTTGAAGGATGTAGGCTCCTTCCCTGCTGTAACAGCTGCAATAAAATTTTGGTGTTGCACAGCAAATTTGTCACAACTAACATAATGTGCTATCGGATACGGCATACCTGAGGGAGGTGGAGATGTAGACTTAGGTGAGACGGAGGATGGACTTTGCGTGAATACCGTATGGGTAACAAAATCCCGGTACCTGACATTAGGAATTTTCTCATGAAAACCTCGACCCAAATTCTCATTTGCTGTTGCCGTATCCTCATTAGAGTGCCGGATCTGAACTCCCTCAACAAGAAGACACGGGGCGCGGACCTTTGTGGTGACAAACCTTGATCCCCACAGTGGATGTGGTCTCTGCTGCCACCTCTTCTTCAATAAATTCCGTAAAGTCCAGACTAATCCCCACATCATTCGGTACCTCTGGCACAATATTAGTAGCAATCGGATTCAAAGAACCTCATATCCCGAGACACAAAAAATTCCTTTGTATCCAAGTCAAATAGATTCCAACCCTTTTTGCCAAAAGGATACCCAACAAATATACACTTCCTACTCCGACTAGCAAACTTGTCCCCTTTTGCACCTTGGTTATGAGCAAAACACAAGGAACCAAAAACACGTAATTCCTTAAAGGATGGTGGATCACCAAATAAGATCTCATAAGGAGTACGTTTATTTAAAATACTAGACGGAGTTCTATTAATCACATGAGCAACGGATAACACACACTCACCCCAAAAATCAATTGGCAAACCTCCCTGAAATCTAAGGGCACGTGCAACATTAAGAATATGCTTATGTTTCCTTTCGATCCTCCCGTTTTGTTGAGGAGTACCAACACACGACGTTTGAAACAATATTCCATGTGCCGAAAAATAGTCTTTCATACAATTAAATTATGTGCCATTATCACTACGGACAATTTTTAATTTCTGTGAAAATTGTCGATCAATCATAGAAATAAAAGACAAACATTCAAAAAACTTCATTTTTATCAATTAATAAATAAACCCAAACAGCCCGAGAAAAATCATCCACTAAAGTCAAAAATATCGAGCTCCACAAGAAGAGGTTTGGTCATAAGGACCCCACAAATCACAATGAACTAACTCGAAGATCCGAGTTGATTTATTTTCACTTAAAGGAAAACTACTCCTAGGATGCTTAGCTCGATAACACACTTCACAATCTTTATTTAAGCTATATTTTGAATCACTAAAAAAAAAGCCACTTTACTACTTTCTCGGAAGGATGACCCAATCGATTATGCCAAAGCTCCAAAGAAGACGAGCTATCCACTGAGACTGCCGAAACCTCTTGAACCTTTGCCTCCTCACGCAAATAGTAAAGTCCATCCCGTCTTTCACCCGTGCCAATCACCGCCCTCATGTGTAGGTCCTGAATAGCACACATAGACGAGTTAGTTATGAGACAACAATTTAAATCATCACTTAATTGTGACACCGAAATTAAATTACAATTCAACTGAGGAACAAAAAAAACATTATTGAGGGTAATTGTATTTGTAAGTCCAACAACACCCTCCTTCACTGCCATAACTTGCTGCCCATCCGGGAGTCCAACAGGAAGAGGGTTTATTTCCTTAATGTGGGTCAAATATGAGATATCTCCCGTGACATGATGTGAACAACCCGTATCAATAATCCACTCACCATTCAACCGATTCGAAGGAGGTGGGGGGGTACCAAAAGCTGCAACTAAGGACTGCCACTGCCCAGCAGAGAAGCCCGTAGGCTGTGGTGTGCTAGCACCAAGAGGTGGGTTTGTTTGAGGAGTTGTGGTTGTTGCATTGGCCGCCACAGCACCTCGACCCCGACCAGCAAGTGGCAGTATCATGTCTTGTTTTATGGCAATAAGTGCAGGTCAAAGCGGCCTTCTCCGCGTGACTAAGTCGAGGTTTAGACTTGGACTCCATACGAACAACGAACCCCGCAATGTCAGGCTTCTCATCACGCACCTGGGAGATGCCTTGAACTCGTTCATCTTGAGAGACCTGCTGATAAGCCTTATTTAAGGAAGGCAGAGGGTCTTGCGAGAGTATGTTAGAGCGTAAAGCAGAGTAGTAATCTGAATGAAGCCCTAACAAAAATTGTTGCAAACGATCGTTTTCACGTCGTGTCTGATGTTGTTTGCCCACACTACAGGTACACTTCCCACACTTACAACTTATGAGGGGTTCATACTTGGCAAGATCATCCCACAAAACCTTCAATTTGCCAAAATAGATCCCAACGGACGTTTTTGGTTTGCTGACATCTGCTAATTTCAGCCTTCAATTGTTGAATACGTGGTCCGTTTACCACGCAAAATCGCTCATTTAAATCATCCCACAGCCGCTTGGCATTGTCATAATTCGAAAGCAATGATTTTACCTCCGAATCAATCGTGTTCATGAGCCACGAGACAAGCATACAATGTATCGTGACCCAATCATCTTTAGTAGCAGGTGGAACAACATCATTGATTGTTCCATCAAGAAAACCGAATTTTCGGCGAGACGAGATAGCCACATAAATCGCGTGAGCCCAATCATCAAAATTATCGAGCTTGAGACGCATAGGGGTGATGAACTCACCGGGTTTGTCTTGTGCGCCTAGATAGAGGGGGGAATTAGGTTCAATTTTTGGTGGAGGTGTGTCGCCGCCAGCCATAGTTTAGGTTAAAAAAAACCTCGCTGATATCATGTAAAGATATGCAAAGATAGGCTGTAGAAGCTTATTCCCATTCATTCCATGCAACCATATATTTATACAAGGTGTAGGCCAATAATCAAATCCATAAACTCACGACAGTAGGAGGAAAAGATAGAAATATGCCTAACTAAGATAATAGCAAATATATCAAGTATATCAAGAATATATTTTCACAATATTCCCATAATTATTCCCATAATTATCCTAACAGTAGGAGCCACATAATATAATGCACACATATACGCACATAGTCGTATTAATGTAGAGGTTTAATGGAAATTCAAATTAAAGTAGCTTTACATGAATTAAGACTGAAGACTGCTGCAATGCATAATGAACAACTTAATGTCATCAGGCTTTAGAACGTTTGAAAATGGAGTTTAGAAAATTATGGCATCACTTAAGGGATTAGGCGCTTCAATATGTACCTGATTCTCAGAATTAGTGTTTTAAAAACCGCTGGATAGACAACAAATTAGATTCTAGCGCCATGGAAGGGCTTGGATGGGGTTTAACAAAGTAAAAAAATGATTAGACGGACCTATTCGGATGAAAAACATAGTCAGCGAAGGAAAGCCTGGCCCCTAGGCGGGGACTTTTATAACAGTGCTCAAGATACCATAGGTAATCAAAATAGTAAAAATTCAAGTTCTCCGAGAATCAGGCCCGGTGCTTCAGTGAGGCCAATGAGGCTATACCACCTCAAGCGCCCGGGCGAAATTCGACCAGCTCATTTCATGAGTATTAAAAAAATCACAATTTTGTATTAATCTATCCCTTAATTACATTTTCTCTACAAATATATAAGGGTGTCAATGGGTTGTGTCCATGGGTTTGCGTGTCAGAATAAGCCAACTCGGACCCGACCAATTTATTTCACAGGTAACCTGGACCTGACCCGTTTAACCCGTCTAATAAAAATAGTTTTATATACATTTAATATTTTCAACTAAATAAATAACTTTTTTTTTAAAATCAATCATTATGACACAATATTCCATAAAAAAATCACAATTCACAACATACAATAAGAGATAATAAATAACATAACATACTTATCATATTTTAAGGACAACATACAAAAATACATGCAAAATAATAACAACATACATATTAAGGAGGTTTTAGCATTTAAGTTTTAAGAAATGTCTTGTTTTTTATTTTTTCTTAAAATTAATTATTTATTTATTTATTTTTTAAATTTACAAATGGGTTAGACGGATTAAATGAGCCATGGTAGGTTGACCCGGATCCGACCTCTTTAATTGATAGGTTATTCGGGTTCGACTCAATTTCGACCCGAACCCATACCCATTAATATCGTGTTAGGTTCATGTTGGGTTTGCGTGTCGGGTCTGAAATTGACCCCCCTACAAATATATATCAAATCAAAATCAAATAAATGTTTATGAAACCAAAAAATTACATTCAGATTATAAATTATATCCATTAGAGTTATCTCCACAATTGATTTAGAAAATCTTGTTTTTTTCTTCTCCAAAATATTTTCACTGGTCATGGTTACTGTTATGGGCAACTTCAATAATTTTTAGTGATCAAATCATCATTGACTATATTTCACTTTGGAAGCCAACATCTTAAGGTTTTTACTGTAACTTGAATCAAGGTATTATGATTTTGTATAATTTATTACGAATTTTCAAAGTCAATATTAACATATATTAATCGCGATTTATTTTTGTTTTGTTGAAAAAAATGCTATATGTTTTTATATTCTTGTTACTAATATCATTTTGCATCATTTTATAAGTTGTGTAAATTTTCCAGAATCCTCATAATTGTTATATTTGTGTAAATTTGTATTTTATATTTGTACATAATTATTATCTAAATAAAATCTTGTGTTTAGTAATACAAATGTATAAATGATAATATAATTAGAAATTTATAATTTGCAATCATAATAAAGAATTAAAATTTGTGACATAATAACTTACGTATGATGAAAGAGTCTAGAGCTCAAAAAGAAAACGACAATGAAAGAATAATACACTAATTAAAAGGCAAGTATATTGATATCTCATTGTCTTTGTCAGCTTATATGAGATTTCCTTCGTTGGTATATATAATCGTGATCATGTCAACAGTGATTATGGCGGAAACCTCTTTGAGGAAACAGTGATTATGGCGGAGGCTACTAGGACCGAAGTGTTGGAATTTGGTTTTGAAGATTTGGGTGTTGACCCATTTTTGACCAAGTATTTAAGTATGGTTTTCCATTGGTGGAAAATGAAATGAAATTATATGATAAAATTATAGTACGTGAGTAGATGAGATTGACATTTTGAATTTCTCAAAATTAATTCCGAGTGAATGAGAAATTCATGCTACAAGTTAGCCACTTAAAACTAGAAATTAACATGGAAATTGGTAAATATGGGGAAGCAGTGAGGCTCCATCCCATATAGGAGAGGAAGCCAAAAATTGATCTATTTATATAACCCAAGTTGGACTAATGGGTTTGGGCTCTTGGGGCACCCAAGTGTTTAAAGGGATAAGGATGTACATGTTTGTGGGTTTGGTTCAAACACACACGCGCGGGGGCACGTTCCACCGTCGGCCTGCTCGGCCCAGCCCGGTCAGGGTCATGGGCCTGGGATGGGCTTCAAGGCCCTTATAGTTTTGGACAAAAAAATTTTAAACCTTTAAAATTAATTTTTATCCAAGGAGCTAGTCTTGTGGCGCGGCTGTGCGTGTGATCGCGTACTAAGATGGAGCGCGTGGGCGTGGGCTGCCATGCGCACAAGGACAGTGCACGATCGGGCACCGCAGACAGAAAGTTTATTATGTCACGCGCGCAGAAGTTCGCAGTCGCGCATTTTCGAACTGTGGCATCTGTTCGAGCAACCATGTGTATTTTTTGGCCGTAGACATGTCTTTTCGAACCAAAAGACGTATCCTTTCCATGAGGCACATTGATACCTATAAATACGAAGCCCCTGCAGATAAAAAAGGACACAAAAATTCAGATAATAAACCGAGATCATTCTACATTATCAACATATTGATCATATATCCTTCAAAAGCTTGAAAGCCTGAAACACTTATTTTATTCGTTGTTGTTTCGACTTTTGCAAGTGCTGCTAAGTCGAAACTGTAAAGTCATTGCATCTTAGGGACGATTGCAAGAACTGTAAGTACTTTGTAAATTGGGCAATTTCGTCTTGCGGAGATAGTATAAAATAGTAGCCTCGACTTTAAACTCTGTCTCGTTTTGTTTTCCAAATACTTGGCCATTTTTTTTAAAACAGTACCACCCAAACAACACGAAGGCCTAAATTCTATAAATGTTATGTCTAGGTAACACATGGAAGGAAAAAAAAACAGAATCAGAAATGAGTATTGAGGAGAATTATTAAAATGTTGAAATGGAAAGAGAGGAATAATAATTATATTGCAATGTTACTCTAAATGTTAATCTCGTACCAAAAGAAATAAAAGAGAAACATATTAGGCCTGAGTTCTTAGCCTGAAATTACCCAGAGAAATTTTGTTTTGATTTCTCTCAAATAACACCATGATACCTTTTGTCTTGAAAATATTTCATGAAAATACGTACATTATGTGTCTGAAATTAATCATTTACGGAAATTCTCAAATCATAAAAGAATCTACATTAAACATTCTGAATTGTTTTTGCAAGAAAAGAAAAAGATAAAATCACAGAACACTGCAGTCACTCGTTAAATTGGTGCAACAGTCAGTTAGCTCCGGTTCAAAGTAGGGACCATGACCAATATTTTGGGCCCCATGTATCATTTCAGCTTTTTACAGTGCGTTCGTCCACCTAAATCTCGAAATCCATCAGGTCATACAGATCGCCTTCAATGGGTAAACTGTGTTCCTCTTTTTCCATCTCATCAGTACTACTTGTTGGAGGAAGGTCATCTCAATTTGGTTAAAAAGAAGTTATTTAGAAATTGGAAGTTGAAAGACGTATTAATTTTCTATACAAGAAGAGGAGCATATTTTGGCTAAGAAATAGAGAGCTTCTTTTTGGAAGAATATTTGCTTGTATTGGTTCTTCTCAAGTTTGGCTTGTTACAAAATATCCAGACACCCCTATTTATACTAGGCCAACTTTCTAACCAATGGCTAGGATTTATTTGATCTAATGGCTATAATTCTTCCACTAGAATCATCCTTCAAAATATCTACTTCACTAGAGCATTCTACAAGCTTTTCTTTAAATATCTAAGATGTTTTCTTAAGATATTTCTAAATAAACTCTAGAACGTGGGCCATTTGAGTTTGGGCTCTTATATTATCTTTTAACTCAAAATACATTTTCAAGCCTAATATTAATTGGACCCAAATCTAGTTTATAATCCAACACCCCCTTTAAACTTGATTTGTCATTCCGAAGAAACTTCCAAGTCTGATGAAGTCTTCATGCTTGAGTGGTTTGGTGAAGATATCTACAATTTGATCTTTAGAGTTCACATACTCCACTTGCACGTCCTTTCTTGAAATGCATTCTCGTATATAGTGGTAGCGAGTGTCAATGTGCTTTCTTCGATCATGAAACACTAAGTTCTTTCCCAACGCCATAGATGACTTGTTGTCGATAAAAAAATTTGTTGGCACTTCTTGTGGCCATCCCATTTCCTTCAACAATTTTCTCAGCCAAATTGCATGGCAGATACAAGAAGTAGCAGCTACATACTCGATTTCACAGGTTGAGAGAGTGACTATCGGTTGCTTCTTTGATATCCAAGTGAATGCAGTATCTTCCATGAAGAACACAAAACTATAAGTACTTTTACAATCATCTAGATCTCCAGACCAATCGCTATCACTATAACTGACAAGTTCATAATCATTAGTTGCTGAATAAAATAAGCCAAAATTGATCATACCTTTGAGATAGCAGAGAATTCTTTTTGTAGCCTTCATGTGAGTAGTACATGGTTGGATTTTCCATATAGTGACTTATAAGACTGGTGGCATAGAGAATGTCGGGTCTTGTACACGTCAAATACCATAAACTTCCAACCAAACTCTTGATAGCTTGATCCCGCACTCCACTGACGTGTTAGTTGGCTTGCAGTTATCCATCTTGAACTTCTTGAGAATTTCCTTCGCGTATCCTTCTTATGAGATGAAAATCCCATCGTCATGTGGTTTAACTTTGACGCCAAGGTAATACGCCATAAGCCCGATATAAGTCATCTCAAATTCTCTGGTCATTGCTTTCTTGAACTCTTCAATCATGTCTTGATTACTCCCTGTGAAGATCAAGTCGTCCACATATAAACACACGATCAAGACTAGGGGTGACCACGGTTCCGGAACTGCCAATTATAGTTCCAAAACCGCCGGTCCTCATTTTGGAGGAACTAGAACCAGAACCGGAACTGTTGCCTCACGGTTCCAGTTTGGAACCTGGTTCCTCCACAGTTTGTTTAGTTTTTGATAGTTTTTTATTTTTTAAAATGGTTTATCAATTTCAGTTACACAAAAAGGGGTACAGAAAGAAAAATAATTAGACTTAATATTCAGTTGAGTTTTGTACATAATATTAATAATAACATTAAATTATTTATGAATATGATAGGTGTGAGTTTTGCATGTATTTTGAGGCGTATTTCTGGCTAAAATGATGGGTAAACATGCACATACTCGCGTTAAATGTTACATATTCACTCCTTGTGGAAAAGATACTACACTTTGCTTATTTTGTAGGAATTTCATGATATTTGAAGCAAATTGAATACGAATGCGAGGATAGCAAAGTGGAAACACGGAGAATTGAGTGAGTATACGAAAAGTGAAGCCAAAAAGAGCGAAAGATGAGCGTCTAAGGAAAAGACAGGGAGCGCACGGGTTGGGTGTGCCTTAGGCACCACCCGTGCACCCCTGAATTAAGAAATCTAGAGCTGCAGCATGGCGCACGGGTAGCCCATGCACCGACGCATGACCCGTGCGCCCTACAGACAACGGGGTGGCGCACGGGTAGTCCGTGCTCCTACGCACCACCCGTGCGCTCTACAGAGACTGGATTATTTCAACAGGGTGGCGCACGGGTAGCCCGTGCTCCGACGCACCACCCGTGCGTCTGCTGTATTTGAATCCCATGTCTATGACATTATGCCCTAAACTGATTTGTGGGTATAAAAAGGCTTTTTGGGGGGCGCACACAAGGATATTCTGGCATTTTTGGGATCTACAACACAAGACAAGGGTCTATTCTTGGAAGAAGACATCAAGGAGACAATCGGGTTGCATCGGAGCTTGAGGAACGGAGATATATCGAGAGATTGTCGACTTTCCTAAGTTTTTCTTGCTTCTCTTTTAGTTTCAATCTTTCATTTTGAGTTGTAATGGCTTTGAACAATTTGTTTATGAGTTGTTTAGAAATCATGTGTAGCTAAACTCTTGAGATTTCCGGGTTTTGGGAGTAGATTAATGAACTCTTGTTGGATGTTTTAATCTTAGTTGAAGTTATTATCTTGAAGCCTATTTGAGTATTTTGAGCTTATTCTTGTTTTATCACTTGATCAATGATTTAGCTTGTTTGATATATTGATTCATAATTCGAGAGATGAGTTTCAATATTGGATCTTGAATACTCGACACAAATATTTGCATGAATCGAGAAGTTTGTAAATATTTGTGAGGATATTTGATCTTTTAAACTTTTGGGAGTTGAATGCTTCATGTTGAGTAGAGATGCTAGCATAAGTATTTCTATCTACGTTTTATATGCATCTCGAGAGGGAGGATAAAATAGCTTTGTGATCGTCTTATAGGAATATTGATAATAACGTGGCTTGATTAAACCGGATAACAAGAGGATTATTAATCGAAACCTTAACTCGGAAATCCATTTCATTATCTTGATACTTCTATCATTTGTATTATCTTAATCTTGTGTTTTAGTGATTTAAATTGTCTTAATCTCAATACAACAATCATCAAATTTCGATCGTCTAAATAAAAATAAGACTATCTTAGATCAATACTTAGCATATTAATTTATTAGTCTCCGTGGATACGACCTTGCTTACCCTATTCTATAAACTACACCGTACACTTGCGGTGGAGCTAAAACTAAGGCGAACAAGTTTTTGGCGCCGTTGCCGGGGACTAATATAATTTTTGGTGCTAATATTGCGATAGATAGAATTAATTTTAATTTAGACAATTTTATTTTTACGTTTTGGATTCACTTTAATTCTTCATTATTTGACTTGTTTCTTTTAGTTCGGTCCAGGTAGTGCATGAACACACGCTCGAGGCAAGGGGACTTAATACCGCTTATACCGGAAGTCGAGGCTTTCGCGAGAAGAATCAGTGCTACCACTAGACGGGCTAAAAGACAACACAATCCGATAATGGGGGATTTGAATGAGTTACCAATACCAGGCAAACAATGGTGGAAACGAGTTACCGAGAATCGGTTCAATGACAAGCCATTCGTGATTACTTTCGACCACAAATGAATCGTAATTACGGTGGTATTGCCCATATTCCTATCAATGCCAACACTTTCGAGCTCAAACCGGCACTGATCAATATGGTGCAACAAAATCAGTTTGGGGGGTTCGCAACTGAAGATCCTAACTCTCACCTTGCACATTTTATCCAAATATGCAATACGATCAAAATGAAGCGAGTCTCGGATGACGCCATAAGATTGCGCTGTTCCCATTCTCTTTACGGGATAAGGCGAGAAATTGGTTGGGTACTTTGACGCAAAGCGATGTAAGCACATGGGACGGCGAGCCAAAAGTTCTTGTTTAAATTCTTTCCACCGAGCAAAACTTTGCAGCTCAAAAGCGAGATTACTCAATTAAGACAGTTCGACTCGAGCCTTTGTGCGAGGCTTGGGAAAGGTTTTGGGATTTGTTACGTAGATGTCCACAACATGGGTTTCGAGGATCATGATTATGTTTCTTCTACAATGGTTTAATGGGACAACGAGGGCATTTGTGGATGCCGCGGTGGGAGGAGCATTGTTGGCAAGGTTTCCACAAGATGCCTTGAACCTTACATAAGAAATGGCTATGAAACGATTACGGTGGCCATCCGAAAGATCTAATGTACAACGAGTAGCTGAAATCTCGGATTCGGACCCAATTAAAACATTGACGGCACAAGTAAGCGGCTTTGACAACTCAATTGAGTGTATTGTGAAGGGGCGAGGAAGCGGTACGAGCATGGGTAGTGAAGCTCTTCTATATCCGATGGAAGAGGTAAATTATGTGAATAACCGAATTTCAACAATTTCGAATAATTCAAACCCAACGCACTACCATCCAAGGTTGAGAAACCATGAAAATTTTTCCTACGCAAATACAAAGAATATGTTACAACCTCCGCCGGGATTTAATGCTTCAAGTAGAGGCGGAAATGGGGAAGGCAAATCGTCGTTGGAAGATGCACTCACCTCCTTCATAAATCAATCTAATGCATTCATGAATGATACGAGGAGCCGCCTCGCTAAGCAAGACTCTCGGATGGATAAGATAGAACAACAAGTGACAAGCTCGATAAAGAATCTGGAGACTCAAATGGGTCAATTTGCTACAATTGTGGGTGGTCAACATCACAAGGGTCAATTTCCAAGTAATACGGAAATGAATCCTAAGGAACAATGCAAGGCGATTCGTTTACAAAGCGGTACGGAATATGAGGGGCCTAAAGAAAAATCTAGAAATCTGAAACTTTCAGATGAAGCATCGAGGCCGGAAGCGGGAGAATCCGTGATGAAGGATGATATTGAAAAAAATAGGAAAGAAGAGAACAAAGAGGCGGAACAAACAAGGGCTGAGAAGCTAAAATCATCATCTAACTTGAATATATCTAAGTTGCCTATATCTCTTCCCTTTCCTCAAAGATTTCAAAAGAAAAAGCTTGATGATCAATTTGCCAAATTCCTTGATATATTTAAGAAATTGCACATTAACATTCCTTTTGCAGACGCACTAGAACAGATGCCAAACTATGCGAAATTTCTTAAGGATGTTATGTCGAAAAAGCGGAGGATGACAAGCTTTGAAACGGTGAATTTGACGGAAGAATGTAGTGCAATTATCCAAAGAAAGCTACCCAAAATCGAAAGATCAGGGAGTTTCACTATCCTTGTGCTATTGGTGGTAATTTCTTTAATAAAGCGTTATGTGATTTGGGGGCAAGTATTAATTTGATGCCTTTGTCCATTTTCGGAAGCTTGGATTAGGCGGCGTGAAGCCAACTACGATGACATTACAACTTGCGACCGATCACTTACGTATCGGGGAATTATTGAAGACGTATTGGTAAAAGTTGATAAATTTATATTTCCGTGGATTTCTTGGTTCTAGATATGGAAAAAGATCGAGGCGTTCAGCGATACTTGGACATCCTTTTCTAGCCACGGGTAAAGCCTTAATAGATGTGCAAAAGGAGAGCTCACATTACGTGTTAATGATGAGCATGTTTTATTTTCTATATATAAAGCAATGAAATTTCATGATTCGGTGGAGAATTGTAATTTTTGGATATAGTTAGTTCATGCATTGAGGATTATGCTGATCATACATTGTCTCTGAGATGATTTGGAATTTGGTCTAACCCACTCGTGCTCAATGTCGAGTGTTGTACTTGATTTTGATAACCAAGATTTGTACGACTATGTTTGTGCCTTAGATCATATCAGGAACTACCTAAGAGCGCAAGAGGCGAAAACGCATAAAGTCGAGAAATAAAGGAGCCAAACTTGCGTAAACGCACGACCCATGCGTCCACGCACGGGCAACCCGTGCGTGATGATGATGGAAGAATTGAGGTCTCGAAGAGCACACGGGCCGTCTTGCCGAGCACGGGCAACCCGTGCGCGACCACTGAAATAGCAACATCGACTCGAAACTCAAGCAAATTACGAACACCTCAAATATGCATTTCTTGGGGCAAATAATGCAAATCCGTAATCGTTCGTCTCTTCTCACTCTACTCAACTTGATAAACTCAAGGGTTTTACTAAAACATAAGTCGGCACTAGGATGGTCTATAACTGATTTAAAAGGCATAAGTCCATCCGTTGTGATGCATAAAATCGGATGGAAGATGTTTATAAACCATCGTGCAAAACCAAAGACGACTAAACCCTATTATGCAAGATGTGGTTAGGAAGGAAGTGTTGAAATGGTTGGATGTCGGGATCATTTATGCTATATCGATAGTTCATGGGTAAGTCGGTACAAGTGGTCCGAAAAAGGGGGGTAATAGTGGTGAAAAATGAAAATGAAGAAGCGATTGCTACTAGAATCGTTACGGGTGGGGAATTTGCATTGATTATCGAAAACTAAATGATGCCACTCGAAAAAGATCATTTTCCTCTTCCCTTTATAGATATGATGTTGGATCGTCTTGCGAGGTTATGATTATTATTGCTTTTTAGATGGTTATTAAAGGTACAATCAAATCATGATTGCGCCTTAGGAAGACCAAGAGAAAACAACATTTACATGTCCTTATGGCACATTTGCATTTCGTCGCATGCCATTTGGTTTATGTAATGCGCCTGCCACTTTCAACGTTGTATGATGGCTATATTTCACGATCTTATTGAAAAAGTTATGGAGGTGTTTATGGACGATTTCTCTGTGTTTGGTGATTCTTTTGATAATTGTCTTCACAATCTTTCCTAGTCTTGCAGCCGATGTGAAGAGACCAATCTAGTACTAAATTGGGAAAAATGCCATTTTATGGTACGCGATGGCATTGTGACTTGGTCATCGAGTCTCTTTCGAGGTTTTGAAGTAGATCGGGCAAAGATTGTAGCGATCGAGAAATTACCACCTCCTACAAACGAAAAAGCTATCCGGAGCTTCTTGGCCCGCCCGGATTCTATAGAAGGTTTATCCGTGACTTTTCTAAAATTTCTAAGCCTTTGAGCCAATTGCTAGAAAAAGATCTTCGCTTTCAATTTTTCCAATGATTGTTTGCGGCGTTTGAAAGCGTTGAAGAAGGCATTGGTGACCGCACCTATTCTTGTCGCCCGGATTGGAGCCAACCGTTTGAATTGATGTGTGATCGCGGCGATTTTGCGGTAGGGGCTGTTCTCGGTCAAAAGAGGAAAAGTTGTTTAGATCCATCTACTATGCTAGTAGAACGCTGGGACAGTGCTCAACAAAATTACACCACTGAGAAGGAGATGTTGGCGATTGTCTTCGCATTTGACAAATTCCGATCATACTTGATTGGGAAAAACGATTGTTCACACCGACCATGCGGCTATCAAATATCTTTTTGATAAGAAGGATGCGCGAAACCAAGGTTGATTAGGTGGATCCTATTATTGCAAGAGTTCGATGTGGAAATCGGGGACCCGGAAGGGATGTGAGAATGTGGTAGCGAGACCACTTGTCTCGAATTGAAAATCAAGAGGGTCGCAAAGAAGCACATAATTGATAAAAGAGGAATTTTCGATGAACGGTTACTTATGCTCGAGGCAAAATTTCCGTGGTATCTTTGATTTTGTCAACTATTTGTCAGCGGGAGTTTTGCCTCCAAATCTATCGGCATATCAAAAGAAGAAATTCCTACATGACGTCAAGTTTTACATGTGGTACGACCCCCTACTCTTTAAGAGGTGTGCTGACAAAATCATAAGGAGATGCGTACCTCAAGAAGAATGGGAGGGAGTCCTACAATGATGTCACTCTTCACCTGCGGCGGACATTTTGGCCCAACCCGCATTGCGAAGGTATTGCGAGTGGGCTATACCGGCCCACTCTATTTAATGATTGCTATTTGTTTGTGCAACAATGTGACAGGTGTCAACGAATGGGCAACATTTCCAGAAGACACGAGATGCCGATGACAAACGTGATCGAAGTTGAATTGTTCGATGTTTGGGGGATTGACTTTATGGGCCCATTTCTATCATCTTCGGGCTATCAATATATTCTACTTGTCGTAGAGTATGTATCCCGTTGGGTAGAGGAGATTCCTTCCAAAACAAATGATGCTCATATTGTGATGAAGTTCCTTAAGAAAAATATAGTTACTCGATTCGGCACTCCAAGAGCTTTAATTAGCAATGGAGGGTCGCATTTTGTTAATAAATTGATGAGCAACTTGTTGGCAAAATATGGGGTGAAACATAAAGTTGCATTGGCATACCATCCACAAGCCAATGGGCAAGCAAGTAGCCAAGGGAGATCAAGCAGATTCTTGAAAAGCGGTTAACATCAACCGAAAGGATTGGGCATTAAAATTGGATGATGCTCTATGGGCGTACCGGACTGCATATAAGACACTGTTGGGCACGTCTCCATATCAACTTGTCTTTGGGAAGTCGTGCCATTTGCCGGTAGAATTGGAGCACAAAGCATTTTGGGCGGTCAAGAAACTAAATCTAGATTTTCAAAAGGCCGGTGAAGAAAGGTTGCTCCATTTAAATGAGATGGAAGAATTTTGGGATGAAGCTTACGAAAATTCCCGACTTTACAAAGAAAGAACAAAACGATGGCACGACAAAATGATTAAGAAACGAGAGTTTTTACCAGTGGAACCTGTCCTCTTGTACAATTCACGCCTTAAACTTTTAAGGAAAACTCAAATCTAGGTGGTGGGGCCTTTCGTGATAAAGAAAATATTGAATCCTCCCGGCGTTGTGGAATTGTTAACAAAAGATGGTGAGACTTTCATGGTAAATGGCCAGAGGATTAAGCATTACTTCCACCGAGGCAATCAAGAGGAGGTGACATCCATCACCTTGCGAGACCTGTGACGGAACAAAAACAGGCGTCAAGCTAAAGACGTAAACTATAGCGCTTGTTGGGAGGCAACCCAATGGTTTTTGGTGTGGATTTCAATTTTTTTTATTTTTGTATTTTTTCTTGTGTGTGTTTTATTCTAATTTTGTGTGTTTTAAAAAAAAAATATTTACCTGAATTGTTGTACAGGTGCGCACGGGTAACCCGTGCGCCAACGCACCACCCGTGCGCCCTACAGAGAGTGGAGGTCTCTGTGGGGTGGCGCATGGGTAGCCCGTGCGCCGACGCACCACCCGTGCGCCCTACCGAGGGGGCGTAAATAAGAGCAGTTTTAAAACTGCTCTTCTTTTCAAACTCTCCAAATCGCACGCCCCATCCCTCATCCTTCCTTGTCTTCAAAAAATTTCTTGTTGTTTTCACCTAAATTCTCCCATTTAATCACTCCCCCATCACATTAGAACCACAATTTGCATTGTATTCAAGTTTGATTGAAGACAATTGAAGATAAAGCACCTAGGGTTCAAGTTGTTCACTCTGATTCGAAATTCGAAAATTCCGGTAAGAGCATCGTTTTTCCTTGTGAATTTCTTGTCAATTATGTAATGGGACTCATGATTGGTGCTAGCTTTGATATTTTTGCTATGTTTTGAATGAAATCTTCTTTAAGGCAATTTATCAAACACTTTGTGGGCTTGTGTAATTGAGGAGATTTTGGATGAAATATTGATGAATAAGGCATGGCCAATGATTGTTTGAGCTAATACTTTTCTAGAATGGCCATAATTCTTGCTTGCTTGGGGTAGTTGATCGATCAAAGTAAAGTAGGGAAGTGAATTTGCATCACCTAATATGTTGTTGCCATTGATGATATTGGGATGCTAATGGTATGTATTTTATGTACAAATCCTTCATGGCCGAGCGAAGAAATCCCCAGGGTGGAAGGAGACGTGCACGCGAGGTGGCACAACGAGACGTGGCACCGCCAGAGGTAGACCAAAATAGTCCCACGGCATATGGGGTTGTATTGACAAACGCGGATGATCTTGAGCGATGGAATCGCTTGGTTGGTCGCCAAATAGCTCCATCCCGCTATGCCGACGATGAATGTACCCAAACATTGGGGATACATGAGGACGTTTGGCGTCTCTCGCAAAGGTCGGATGGACCAATTTCATGAGCCGAAGGTGGTCGACCTTTAAACGATTCACATTGGAGTTTTTGAGTACCGTAAAAGTACTCAAACAAGGAGGGACTTTTGAACCATATATGATACGCTTTCAGTTGGGGAACGTTCGTAGACAACTAACTATTACCCAATTGAACACCATTTTTGAGGTTCCAACGAACGCTCGTTTTCGACCGATGCCCAATTATGATCAATATGACTTTTGGAGAATGCTAGTGGAAACACCACAAACGGGGCCTATGTTGTATGCCGCACGGACCGCCAAAGCCTCTTGGATCCGGAATCCAGTTTTTCGGTACATACAACGCGTGATTGCATCCTCCGTGTTCGCCCGAGAAAATATTGGAGGGATGACTACTAAGGAGCTGTATCTACTATGGTGTATGCTCACAAATACACCCTACAACACAACAGTCAATTTCGCAGAGCAAGTAGAACAGTAGAACAGTTAGCTAGGCGAGAAGGGGGTACGGTTTCTATAGGGGGCCTCATTACCCCTATTGCCCGGCATTTCAACGTCGATTTCCAAGGCTTGGAGCCTATTTCGGGCAGCACTCGGGTTAATTTGGCATCGTTGCACCACATGAAGTTCATAGCAAACGAAGACAACACATTGGTACTTCTACAGAAGAAAGGTGCTGCATTTCTGTTGCCTAACCCGCCATACACCATAGTCGATACATTAGCGGACACCAGCAACTTCCTAATGAACTCTGACGCACATAACCGAATTACAGAGGCTATAGATGCAAGGAAGAAGCGCAGAGTTGGAGGTTTCCAGGATGAAGAGGATATGGTGGCGGAGGAGGAGGAACTACACAAATAAGAAATGGGGGTGGAACCTCATCACCCCCAAATTGGATATGATATACCCGAGTCCTCACACAGAGGCGCTTACCAAATTGAAGTTTTCATATAGTTGCATATAGAGCATTCTAGGTTGCATTGCATTAGAAGCACGTTTATGGCTTTAGCACATTTATTGCTTTCTTAGATGTTAGAGAGTGAGTTGACCATGTTGCAACTTGTTGTTTGTGTGTTGATTGAAAATTCGTATTGTTGGGATTGGATGTTGGTTATGAGATGATTGAGCCTTGAATAGATAACTTTGAGCATGTTGATATGGAAAATTTGGTTTGATGCTTTGAATTACATATTTGCAAGCCTGTCAGCTTTTGAGCCTTTACTGCTTGTATCTTGTGCAGTCTTGTTGTGATTTGAGTGTATCATTCATGTTGTTAAAATTCTAGAACTTACTTGGGTATCTTTGTCAAGGCCACATGTTGTATGCGAATTGTGAATGTGATTAAAGACCATCTCTGCTAGCCTTTCAAGCCTTTTACCTACCTAAAGATGTTGAAATTCCTAGTTAGCCAAGTTGAGCCTATAGCCTATTTCTTTGATAACCAAAAAAAAAAATTAACCCTTGATCTTAATATATCCATCACCTTAAACTCGAATGTATAGCGTTGAGTAAAGGGAATGAATGAGGCTGAATGGGTGGGAATTGAAAAGTAGGATAAGTGGGCATACTTGGTTAAATGGAACAAAAAGAGGAAGGAAAGGAGTTGAAAAAGAAGTGTTGAAAATGCACAAATGAAAAATTGAAAAGTTGATAAACTTGGGGGGCGAAGGATTGTGATTTGAGGCGATTCTCAAAAGAAAGAAAGGAAATGGAGATAAATAAAGTTGATAAAAATGAGGGATGATTGGAGTAGCATATGGGATTGTAATGTAAATGATTGATATGCTCATCAGTCTATATACTCGAGTTTGAGTCACTTTATCCAAAATTTCCTACCCAAACCAAAGAGCCTTCATTACAACCAAATGAGAAAGTCCTTTTTGATTCACAAATTGCATACACTCTAGTGGCGGAGATATGAGACGAATTGCAAGCCTATGGTAATTTTGGGACATCGAATTGATTTGAGCGTAAACACGTCCTATATCCTCGTGAGATGAGGGTATACACTTAACTTTGAGGGTCGTAATTCAGAGCATTTCACCATGTTTTGTTTGATGCGTGCCCTTCGAGTAGATATTTGAGGCTTGATTGGTTTGTTGCTTGACATTCATGATGAACAATATGAATTTCTTTTTGGATCCTTTGTGTGCGCTTTTATTCTTATCTCCCTGTTGTGCTTTATCGTCTTTTCAAAATTGTTGATCGGGACGGTCAACGGTGTAAGTTTGGGGGATTTTGATAGGTGTGAGTTTTGCATGTATTTTGAGGCGTATTTCTGGCTATAATGATGGGTAAACATGCACATACTCGCGTTAAATGTTACATATTCACTCCTTGTGGAAAAGATATTACACTTTGCTTATTTTGTAGGAATTTCATGATATTTGAAGCAAATTGAATACGAATGCGAGGATAGCAAAGTGGAAACACGGAGAATTGAGTGAGTATACGAAAAGTGAAGCCAAAAAGAGCGAAAGATGAGCGTCTAAGAAAAAACAGGAGCGCACGGGTTGGGCGTGCCTTAGCACCACCCGTGCACCCCGAATTAAGAAATCTAGAGTCGCGGACATGGCGCACGGGTAGCCCATGCACCGACGCATGACCCGTGCGCCCTACAGAGAATGGATGAGTTCAACGGGGTGGCGCACGGGTAGCCCATGCTCCTACGCACCACCCGTGCGCTCTACAGAGACTGGATTATTTCAACAGGGTGGCGCACGGGTAGTCCGTGCTCCGACGCACCACCCATGTGCGTCTCAGGCTTTGGAATCCCATAATATGCAACATTATGCCCTAAACTGATTTGTGGGTATAAAAAGGATTTTTGGGGGGCGCACACAAGGATATTCTGGCATTTTTGG
The DNA here is from genome assembly GCA_016081115.2 of Rehmannia glutinosa. Classification (NCBI taxonomy): domain Eukaryota; kingdom Viridiplantae; phylum Streptophyta; class Magnoliopsida; order Lamiales; family Orobanchaceae; genus Rehmannia; species Rehmannia glutinosa. The sequence continues at coordinate 33,449,078 of CM071934.1, read as the reverse complement.
GATCTACAACACAAGACAAGGGTCTATTCTTGGAAGAAGACATCAAGGAGACAATCGGGTTGCATTGGAGCTTGAGGAACGGAGATATATCGAGAGATTGTCGACTTTCCTAAGTTTTTCTTGCTTCTCTTTTAGTTTCAATCTTTCATTTTGAGTTGTAATGGCTTTGAACAATTTGTTTATGAGTTGTTTAGAAATCATGTGTAGCTAAACTCTTGAGATTTCCGGGTTTTGGGAGTAGATTAATGAACTCTTGTTGGATGTTTTAATCTTAGTTGAAGTTATTATCTTGAAGCCTATTTGAGTATTTTGAGCTTATTCTTGTTTTATCACTTGATCAATGATTTAACTTGTTTGATATATTGATTCATAATTCGAGAGATGAGTTTCAATATTGGATCTTGAATACTCGACACAAATATTTGCATGAATCGAGAGGTTTGTAAATATTTGTGAGGATATTTGATCTTTTAAACTTTTGGGAGTTGAATGCTTCATGTTGAGTAGAGATGCTAGCATAAGTATTTCAATCTACGTTTTATATGCATCTCGAGAGGGAGGATAAAATAGCTTTGTGATCGTCTTATAGGAATATTGATAATAACGTGGCTTGATTAAACCGGATAACAAGAGGATTATTAATCGAAACCTTAACTCAGAAATCCATTTCATTATCTTGATACTTCTATCATTTGTATTATCTTAATCTTGTGTTTTAGTGATTTAAATTGTCTTAATCTCAATACAACAATCATCAAATTTCGATCGTCTAAATAAAAATAAGACTATCTTAGATCAATACTTAGCATATTAATTTATTAGTCTCCGTGGATACGACCTTGCTTACCCTATTCTATAAACTACACCGTACACTTGCGGTGGAGCTAAAAATAAGGCGAACAGTATACTATTAGAGTATAGAGGAATCAAAATTCACGTTGTTCGCTTACAACATTTGGTTTAAAATATGTCTCATGTGGTTACGAATATAAAATATTATATTAAACATTTAACATTTCTTCTAGAATACTTTACCAACTAAAAATAAATATCATTTAACCTTGAAACCGTCGGTTCCACATACGGTTTTAACTGTCGATTAAAACCACCATTCTATGATTTTTGAGAGTAAGGAACGGGAACCAGAACTGGCCTACACGGTTTCAGTTCTGGTTTTGGAACCATTGACCGATCAATAGTTTCCAGAATCGTTGACCACGATTTTAGTTCTAATTTGTGTTGGGTAAAAATGGAAGGTTTACTGTTTCAGAAAATGGCTGAGTGTTTGGATATATCTGGCTTAGTCGAGGCCTGTATTGGATATAGTCTCCGCAAGATGAAAATGCCCTGTATACAAAGTACTTACGGTTCCGACGCTCGTCCCTAAGATAGAATGACTTTTCTGTTCCGAATTTACAGCACTCGTAAACTCGAAACTATAGCGAACAACAAAAAAATTTATAAAACTTTCAAGCTTTGAACGGAAGTAATTTGAATATGTTGTAATGCAATGACCGATTATAATACTGATATCTTTTTTTTTCGTATCTTCATTCATCTGCAGGTGTTCTAATTTATAGGCATCAGGTGCCCATATGGAAAGATCATGTCTTTTAGCTTGAAAAGACTTGTTTACAATGAATAGGTGCATCTGTTAAGACTTTTGCATCGATGCATGACCCGGCGCACGGCCCGTGCATGTGCCCATGCTTGGATGCAAACAAAAGAGCAAAGTTTCGACTTGACGCGTGGGCCGTGCGTGCGCCCGTGCTTGGTTGCGAACACTTTTCAGTTGGAAACTTAATTAATTAATTAATTAATTAAAGGTTTTTGGTCCAAAAAGAATAAGGGCCATGAAGCCCAAGCCCAACCCTAGGCCCATGACCCACGACCCAAACCCGACCGGCGAGCGGGCGTCAGCGGTGTGTGCGCGCGCGTGTGTGCTTTGAACCAAACCGTCAAGCATGTAGGTCCTAACCCCTTTAAAAACTTGGGTGCCCCCAATGGCCCAAACTCATAAGTCCAACTTGGGATTTATAAAGTGAGCAACTTTGCCTCCTCTTCGTATGTGGGATGGAGCATTTCTCCTTCCCCACATTTTCTATGTTCCATATCATTTTCTAGTTTTAAGTGGCTATCTTCTAGCATTAATTTCTCATTCACCCAGAGTTGGTATTGATAAATTCCAAATGCTATTCTCATCTACTCTCTTAGTAGAATTTTTATACATAATCTATTTTTCACTAATGGAAATCACTTAAATATTTGTTCAAAATCGGGTTAACACCCATTTTACCAAACAAATTCGAACAATCCCCCACATGCGTGTATGCAGATTCACTTGAAAGTATCGGCGAACTATTTTTGCATCAGTATAGGTAGCTTGTGGCTTTGAACCTTCCTTAGTAAAATACTATCGGATTTACTAGCTGCTTAGTGACGCTATGTCTTGAACTACTCAGTCGTTTGTGTAAACTGAGACAACAATACTTACACAATAACAATTATAACACTTGTTGTTCTCACGTTGTGTCCATTTCAGCCCTGGACCATATCTTAGATTCATAAGTGTTTTTTTGAAGAGACCATTACTTCTCACATATATAGTTGATCTCCTATTGAAGAGTATCCTGCCATACTCCACCTTTCGGTATAGGAATCATTAAAAGTCTTAAACTTAACCTCACCATATTCAACAGTTTTTTCATTCACTTGGATGTTTCGGGAATGAGCTAACACATTTTCCAAGTGTTCAGCTGAACATTCATAACTTAGTTGTCCCATTGAACCAAGGTCTTGGGACCTCCAATTCACAAGGTTGGGTTACCGCTATGAACATTCTTAAGTTTGTGAATTTGAAACCCATTCCCCTTAACAGTTTATACAATTGATCTCGATTTATACCTTTCGTAAGTGGATCCGTAAGGTTTTTCCTTTGAATTCATGTAGTCAACCAAAATAACCCAATTCGAAATCAATTGTTTATTGGTATTATTGTTTGATAAATGGTTTTATCATGATTTTGATGATTTTGATTTTACACCAAAACAATGGTTTTAAAGGTTGTCCAAATACTCCTAAATGATTTAAAATGGTTTTAATATTTTACGGAGTATTTCTTCAAGTTTTATCTTCGACAAAATTGGACAACACTCTTAATGATTTTTTGTCAATGTTTTTTTTTACACCAAAACAATGTTTCTAAATGTTGTCCTAATACTCCCGATCGGTCTAAAATGTTTTCACTATTTTTCGGAGTATTTCTTGAAGTTTATTTTCGATATAAAATTGGACAACACTTTTATTTTGAGGTCAACCGGTCGCCGTAGAGGGCAACCCATACCTGAAAGTTGAGGAAAACAGAAAACTTCATGTTTGCATAAAATGGTCAGGGCAACCGGTCGCCCTATAGGGCAACCGGTGCCGTCGATCGGTCGACCTATAGGGCGACCGATACCTGGGAGCAAAAATCGAAACAGAACTTCTGTCTTTCATTTTTTTGATGAGTGCGACCGGTTGTGGTTAGAGTCGACCGGTCGAGGTGCACGTCGACCGTGCGGCCTGTGTAAATGTTGATACGATTTTTCAAACTCTATTTTCGTGCGACGTCCGCTCTTAAGTTTGACAAAGAAAAATGTAACCGTTGTGCGTGAGACATCTTTTCCTTAATTTGTGGGATTGATTTCTAACAGCTCTTTTCTTCAATTGTCTTGCAATTTTTTACAGAATTCATGTCCCCAAGAGGAGCCTATCATGTACAAGACATCTTCTATAAATAGAGGAAGAATTGAAGCAACACAAATACTTGTTCTTACATTGTCTTATTTTTTGTTGTAATTTGCCTAGCTATTCACTTTCACATTCTTTAGGTCTAGGCTTTTCTTGATTACACTTGCACTCCATTGTATTATCAATTATCGAGTTGTAATCTTGAATTTGGGCAATCATTCAACACAAGATATCCTTGTGAGTGTTCTTGTGGTAAGAACACACTTGGGTGATCTAGGTGTTAGGTGTAAGAAGATTGTGGTAATCTTCTTGTTGAGGTGTTGAAGAGTGTGGTGCTCTTCAAGGGTAAAGATTGTGGTAATCTTCACAAGGTGCCGTTTGGAGATTGTGGTAATCTTCAAAGGGAGATTGTGCTAATCTCCAAAGGTGGTGTTGAAGAAGAGTGTGGTGCTCTTCAAGGTGTTGTAAGTTGAATTTGTATTAATTTTGGTAATTAATAAAATTCTTTTTCTTTTTGAAATCCATCCCGGATACACTGGGGTGGTAGAGGATTAGGCCCTAGGTGGGTTGAACCTCTTTAAATCGACGTGTGTTGTTTACATTCCGCACCTTTATTATTGTGTTTGAGCATTTGGTTCGAAAAAGAGGGCGAAATCGAAAAGATGGAGATAATCTATTCACCCCCCCTCTAGATTATCGTAGCCGCTTGGACTTACAAGTGGTATCAGAGCCAAACTCTTTGGCAAGCTCGTTTCACATCGCGAGTGAAGAGAAACGATCGTCGGCTACGAACGAAGCTCAACTTTCCGGCACCTCCACCACCAAGCCACCTCGGTTTGATTCCAAAAATTTTATTTTTTGGAAAGAAAGAATGGAATGCTATTTACAAGGTTGCGGGTTCGACATTTGGAACACCGTCATTAATGGAGAATCCATTCCGATGAAAGATACACCACACACCTCAAAAGGCTTCAAAAAGCTCAATGATGAAGAGAAGAAAATCATCTCCTTAAATGGTAAAGCTCTTAATATTTTACATTGTTCACTTACCACTTTGGAATTTGATCATGTTGTAGGTATTCCATCGGCACATGAAGTATGGCAAAAATTAGAAGCCATCTATGAAGTATATGCAAATGAAAGGAGCAACTCAAAAGCATCTACTTCACAAATGGATACAACATCAAATCCAACAACATGGGATAAGCCTTCTACAACCTCCCATGATGAAGAAGTTGAACAATGCCTCATAGGCATCGAAGAAGAAAACGAGGTAAGTTCTAAACCCTCTACTTCCTATGATAATGATTATAGTGATTTGCAAAATGATTATGATGAACTTCAAACTGAATTCCAAAGCTTGCTTGTTAAATACAAAAATTTGAAAAAGGAATTCAATGTTTTGAAAAATGAAAAGGATAGTTTATTTACTTCCTATGAATCACTATCATGTGCTCACACCACCACTCTTGACAAGGTTAGAAACCTTGAGAAAGAAAATAGTACTCTTGTTGAGGATATAAATTGCTTGAAAAATGATTTATCTAAATCCAACTTGAGTACCGATAGAATAACCAATATTGTTGATTGTTGTGATAATTCGAAACTAGAACTTGATCATAAGCCTAAGGGTGTCAATCACATGAAAAAGAATCAAGTCTCTAAGCACGTTGGTCATTATGCTCCTAGAATTATTACATGCTTTTATTGCGGTAAAAAGGGTCATACGGTAAATACTTGTCGGGCTAGAAATAGCTCTAATTATTGTTGGAGACCTAAAAGTCTCAAGACTAATCCCAAAGGACCCAAACACATGAGGGTACCACAAAACAATGTCATATTAGGTACCCGGCGAAATAATGATCGAAGAAAATTTATACCGCCAAGAAGACATCAAATGACCGTTTCATTTGATCAAAGAAGGAGAAACTATTTTCGACAAAGCCAATTTCCAAGAAAAGGATATAATCAAAAATGGGAAGAACACAATCCTTGGAAATGGCAAAGACATCATCAACAAGATGATTTTCAAAGAAGAAGAGACTTTCAACAATGGGAAGGCAACAAACCTTGGAAATGGAGTAATCAAAGAAGTCATCATCAACAAAGTGACTTCTCGGGAAGATATCATCAACAATGGGAACGGCACAACCCATGGAAATGACGTAATTGGTAACCCGTATCTCCCCATTTAAAATATGCATTTTATTTTGTTATGCATGTTTTTATTTGTGTCTTTATTGCAACATGAGTTTTCAAGTATTGATTTTTTTAAGGTCTTCAATATATATGTTTGTTTTTAAAATTCTTTTGAAAAAGGAGACCTTATATGATGTTTTTAAAACTCTTGTGCATTTTTGTAGACTAAAGTGTATTATCATCTCTTATGGATTTTTATGGCATGAGCTTACTTGTGATATCTCTTAGCCTACACTTTTATCATTATGATTTGTGCTAGATTTGTTTTAAGAATTGTGTAGGATTTACATATTTTCACAAATGGCCATTTTGTCAAGAAAGGCACTATTCGATATTTGATTGCACATATTTGCTTTGTCAACTTTTGTTCAACTACTTCTTTTAAATGAGGTCTCAACTATATGCTATCGGATTTTCATATTTCAAAAGAGACCTTACGTGGCTTTCTTAAGCTCATTTGAACTTGCACGTCTTATTAGACTCTTGATGATTTCTCTTGTATGAATAGTATGTGTTTCTTGCTTCATGGTTTATATTGTCTAGTTTATTCGTCTTTTCTATGCAAGACATTTTGTGATTGACATTCACAATCAAGGCATGTTATTTTCTTGAGCTATTTTTCTTGCGATACCGTTAATGAGTTTGTTAAGTTGTGTAGATTTATTGATAATGAGAAAGGACAAATGTTCTTTTATGAATACCTTAGATCAATTGAATGCCCTATGATGAAGAAGACAAAAAGGGTATTCCGGAACAAACTCGATGACCAAGGCAACATTGGTCGAACTAAGGCGAGGATTAGCTCCAAGGTATTTTCAAGAAGAAGGTAATTGATTTTGGTGTAACATTTGCACTCATAGCACATTTTGTAGCTATTTGCATTTTACTTGCCCATTCTGGTTTTAAGAAAATTTCAAACTTTACCAAATGGATGTTGAATCCAAATTTCTAAATGGTTTTGTTCTAGATGAAGTCTAAATAAAACAACCTCCGGGGTTTAAAATATTTCTAGGCCAAATGATTGTTTTTAAGGCCTTGTACGGTTTAAAACAAGTACCCCGTGTATGGTATAATAGACTTAGCTATTTTTTGCTAAATGATTTTACAAGAGGTAAAGTTGATATTACTCTCTTTGTTTGTAAAAAAAAAAAAAAAAAGGGCAAGAATTGTTTAAACTTGTGCATATTTATGAGAATATTTTTAGTGCTACTAATGAATATTTGTGCAAGATATTTTTCTAAGTTGATACTAAGTGAACTCGAGATGAGCATGATGGGGGAGCTCAATTTATTGCTTGAACTTCAAATTATTCAATGCCAAGAAGATGAATATATTTCAAAAGAACTCTTGAAGGAGTTAGGCATTGAAGAAAGAAGAACTATCTCAACCTCTATGGCTAAAGATTGACAAAGGTTGAGAAAGACATGTCGGTCGACAAACAAATTCGAGGTATGTTTTCTTATATTTTTCCTATAGACTCGACATTCCCATATGCCTATATGTCTATATGCTCGACTTCAAAACTATCCCAACGAATCTCATTAAAGTGCCGTTAAAAGAAATTTTCAAATATTTGAAAGGCATTTCTTCCTATGACTAGTTGTATCCAAAGCTTTAAAACGTTCTTATTTTTTTTTGGGATTACAAGTCCGGTGAAAATTATTCAAAATATAGTTCGTCATAATCGAACTAAACATATTGAGATTCGAAAATCTTTCTAAGGGATTCGTATTTAACAAATACTTGAGATGTGTTTAAATCCCGTCTCAAAGTTAACTCGTGGACATTTGTTCATTTACCGCCGAGTATTTTATCTCATTTCGAGCTTGATTATGACATAATGCATATTGAATGAAGCTTACGTTTGCATTTTACACGTTTTTAAAACTTAGGGGCGAAAAATCGGATTTTTGGTTGAAAATTCGGATTTTGGAAAAAACAGACATGGTGGTGAAGGGGTTGAGGGCAACCGGTTGCCCTCAACGTCGACCGGTCGCCCTCAACCACGACCGGTCGCCCTAAGCAAAATCTTGGATAAAAATGGTTCTGTCTTCAGCATTCGCAACTCTAACATATTTTGGCCATTTTTCGTCCCCTTTGCAAATTTCACACACAATTCACTTCAAATGAGTTTTGATGCATGAATTATATATTTTGGGGACTACCTAGCTCGGTTATCATCATTGTTGCTTGTTTTTTTTCGATCGAATGGTAAGAATTTCACTCTCTCAATTGGGTTGAACCCTTGAGAACTTGACATATATGTATTTTCTTGATGAGATTTGTATATGTTTATAATGAGTTTATTGATTGTTGATGTATGATTCTTATTAAATCGCATTTGGTGATAAAAAAACTTGGTTTGATTTCATTTACAAGGGCTATATATATATCTTTTTCAATTTTTGACGCCCGCCAAGTGTTCGGTAAAATGTTTCAATGAAAAATTCATCACCTACATGATTCTCTCGATTTCAAAAGTCTTATATATTTATAGAGATCATGTTTTGCTTATCAAATGAGTTTTCATAAGCTTCTACAAGTCGTATGATTCGACTTTTCCCTCCTATTTGGCTTATAAGCTTCAATGTTCAAATAGCTCGATACATCGGTTTAGTTGCACATTTTGATATGAATATATGATGTATTTATCGTGCTAACATTCTTTTTGATGATTCCAAAGGGGAGAAACAGGTGGAGAAACAGGTTATAAGCTCTTTAGCTCAAAGAAGCTAAGATAAGCTCAAACGAAAAGAAGTTATAAGCTATGGCTTCCTAAAGCCATAAGTTGTGTATGATTCTTGGTCCATTGGTTGTAGTATGGACTTATATATGTTTCTAATGATGTCTCTTTGACAGGGGAAGCTTTTAAGTTATTGATACTTAAGCTCAATATCGAAAAGCTAATATTTTAGCTTATGTTTAAGTTGCTTCTATATAACTCTTGTTGTGCATGTTGATAGGGGGAGCATTTGCTATATGTGTTTGAATATCTCTACTCCCATCCTTGTGTTTTCATTGCATGGAATGTTGTCGCTCACAACGGATAGTTCTCTTTAACCGGTAAAATTGTTTTGTTTTCAAAATCGACCTCGTTAAAATTGTTTTGGTTTGTAATCATCAAAAAGGGGGAGATTGTTTGATAAATGGTTTTATCATGATTTTGATGGTTTTGATTTTACACCAAAACAATGGTTTTAAAGGTTGTCCAAATACTCCTAAATGATTTAAAATGGTTTTAATATTTTCCGGAGAATTTCTTCAAGTTTTATCTTTCGACAAAATTGGACAACACGCTTAATGATTTTTTGTCAATGTTTTTTTTTACACCAAAACAATGTTTCTAAATGTTGTCCTAATACTCCCGATCGGTCTAAAATGTTTTCACTATTTTTCGGAGTATTTCTTGAAGTTTATTTTCGATATAAAATTGGACAACACTTTTGTTTTGAGGTCAATAGTCATTTGTAGAGGGCAACCCGTACACGAAAATTGAGGAAAAAGAAAACTTCATGTTTGCAGAAAATGGTCGTGGCAACGGCGGTCACCGTCGGCCGGTCGACTATAGGCGCCGGTGCACTGGGAGCAAAAATCGAAATAGAACTTGTCTTTCATTTTTTTGATGAGTGCGACCGGTTGTGGTTAGAGTCGATCGGTCGAGGTGCACGTCGACCGATCGCCTGTGTAAATGTTGATACGATTTTTTCAAACTCTATTTCGTGCGGACCGGCCGCTCTTAAGTTTGATGAAAAAAATGTAATCGTTGTGCAGCAGACATCTTTTCCTTAATTTGTGGGATTGATTTCTAACAGCTCTTTTCTTCAATTGTCTTGCAATTTTTTACAGAATTCATGTCCCCAAGAGGAGCCTATCATGTACAAGACATCTTCTATAAATAGAGGAAGAATTGAAGCAACACAAATATGAGAGAAAACTACAACACAACAAGATACACTCAAGAATACACTTGTTCTTACATTGTCTTATTTCTTGTTGTAATTTGCCTAGCTATTCACTTTCACATTCTTTAGGTCTAGGCTTTTCATGATTACACTTGCACTCTATTGTATTATCAATTATCGAGTTGTAATCTTGAATTTGGGCAATCATTCAACAGAAGATATCCTTGTGAGTGTTCTTGTGGTAAGAACACACTTGGGTGATCTAGGTGTTAGGTGTAAGAAGATTGTGGTAATCTTCTTGTTGAGGTGTTGAAGAGTGTGGTGCTCTTCAAGGGTGAAGATTGTGGTAATCTTCACAAGGTGCCGTTTGGAGATTGTGGTAATCTTCAAAGGGAGATTGTGGTAATCTCCAAAGGTGGTGTTGAAGAAGAGTGTTGTGCTCTTCAAAGTGTTGTAAGTTGAATTTGTATTAATTTTGGTAATTAATAAAATTCTTTTTCTTTTTGAAATCCATCCCGGATATACTGGGGTGGTAGAGGATTAGGCCATATGTGGGTTGAACCTCTTTAAATCGACGTGTGAGCATTTGGTTCGAAAAAGAGGGCGAAATCGAAAAGATGGAGATAATCTATTCACCCCCCCTCTAGATTATCGTAGCCGCTTGGACTTACAATTATGTCTTTGACAAAAAATGTCTAGACTTACCTCTTTCCTTTGCAAGAAAAGACACCTTTAATAAATACAACATTTCTTTGATTTAATGATCGTACCATCATTTATATCAAGAATGCTTAATTTATTTTCTTGGTGCTTCTACTTTAGCCAAAGCATCCCCACACTTCAAGGTATTCTCCTTTATGTGGTTTGCTAAAGTAAAGCTTCCCTTTCCACTTTCTGGTATCCTTGTTCAACACAAGATCATCCAGAACTTTTATGGTTCTCGGTCACTTTCCTTTTATTATGTTAGAACATTGTCCCAATAATCTAGTTAGAATCTCGTTCTAACAGATTTTAGACTTTAGTTCCAACAATTCCATTAACACCTTTTACAAGGAGTGTAACCTTTGATGTTATCACATCTTTAGTAGCACTTTGGATTTAACTTGTTAGTGTGTCTACCTCTAGTGTTACAACACTTTGGGCAACACTTCATGCAACTGCGGTTTTGGTGTTACAGCACTTTTGGCAACACCTTCTGTTACATTTAAAAATGCAACAAAAACTCCACTGGTGTTCCATAAGGTGTGGTCACACCCCCACAATTGTTGATTTCCAATCGGAATCATGATTGTCTTCCTCAATCCGAAGCCGAACTATCAAATCATCAAGCCCCATTTCTTTGCGCTTGTGTTGAGGTAATTTTTAAAATCTTTCCACGATGACGATAATTTTTTGATAATCGCAGCCAATGGTAGGGGGTCCTCCTTCGGAAAATGGGACGGACCCAATGTAGTGAGGTAGAACAACATCTTCTGTTGCCAACGTTTGAAGTCAACGCCGAGAACCGCCGATTTCGCCGTGGCAGGGGAGAAGCAACCATCGGAGTGAACTAATGAAGCCATCGTCTTGAAACAGAAACATGATTTTTTTCTTGCGATTGTTGGGTAAAAATGGAAGGTTTAGGCCTTGTATGGTTATGTTTCCATGAACCATTTCCAGTTTCTAGTGTTGGAAATAGAATTTTGAGAATTTATTGGTTTTCGTGTGAAAACTGGAATTATGTTTGGATGAGAGAATGGAAATGAGTTTTATATAGGTTTGAAAATGAGATTATGTTTGGTTGAGTAGTTTTGAAATAGTATTTTATGTATATGATAGTGGTTGAATTTTTTAATTATATATATAATATTATATTTGGAAGATTGTAGGTTGGTGGGCCCCATTAAATATATATAATTAAAAAATAGTAATATTTTAAGTAGATAGAGTTGGTAATTGAGGGTCCCACATGTATAATTGGATGAAAAGGTGAGAAAGTGATTGATGAGTGATATATGGTATAGTATAGGGTTGGAAATTGAAAATATAGGTTTGAGATGTTGTTTTATGTGAAAATTGGAAAATGAAAATGATGATTTCCATTGGAAATTTAGAAGCAAACATGATTCCATTTTTATGAATAGTTGGAAATTGGAAATTGGCCCTTGGAAACATAAACAAACAAGGCCTTACTGTTTCAGAAAATGGCTAAATGTTTGGATATATCTGGCTTAGTCGAGACCTGTATTGGATACAGTCTCCGCAAGACGAAAATACCCCGTATACAAAGTGCTTACAGTACCGGCACTCGTCCCTAAGATACAACGACTTTTCTGTACCGAATTTACAGCACTCGTAAACTCGAAACTATAGCAATCAACAAAAAAGTGTATGAAACTTTCAAGCTTTGAACGGAGTAATGTCAATATGTTGTAATGCAATGACCGATTATAATACTGATATCTTGTGTTTTTCGCATCTTCATTCATCTGCATGGGGTTCTAATTTATAGGCATCAGGTACCCGTATGGAAAGATCATGTCTTTTGGCTCGAAAATATATGTTTACAGCGAACATGTGCATCTGTTCAAACTTTCGCATCGACGCACGACCCGTGCGTGTGCCTATGATTGGTTGGAAACTTAATTAATTAATTAAATTAATCAATTTTAAAGGTTTTTTGTCCAAAAATAATAAGGGTCTTGAAGCCCAAGCCCAAGCCCAGGGGCCCAAACCCATAAGTACAACTTGGGATTTATAAAGTGAGCAAACTTTGTCTCCTCTTCCATTGTGGGATGGAGCATTTCTCCTTCCCCACATTTTCCATTTTCCATATAATTTTCTAGTTTTAATTGGCTATCTTCTAGCATTAATTTCTTATTCACTCGAAATTGGTTTTGAGAAATTCCAAATGCTATTCTCATCTACTCTCTTAGTCGAATTTTGACACATAATTTAATTTTATTTTTCAATTATGGAAATCACTTAAATATTTGGTCAAAATCAGGTCAACACCCATTTTACCAATCAAATTCCAACAATTTGTAACTCAGTTTCGGTTCTAGTTTCAATTTTGATTTTGTTGCTTAATGGAATATTTTTTGATATATTCTTAAGAGTCTTGATCCGTAAGTATCAAAGAACGAATCGCCTGTTTTTTTTTTCTTCTTTTTTTTGGGAAAGAAGAATGAATCGACTGTTCATTCCCAAAATGCTAAAAAATTTATTCTTCCAAGTATATATGAATTAAGAGGTCAGTTGATTATGCTAATCAACATCAATATATAAAAAATTTTGCCAAGTATTTATTGATATATTTTCTTATTAACGAATATGGTTTGATGAGGGTATACTGCCATTATTGTAAAAAAGGAACGAAGCAAAGTTTATTTCGCTTTGATCCATTAATTGTTCTTCTTTTTATTATTGAGAAAAATACTATAAAAAATAAAAGTTTCAAGAGGATAGTACACATCCATGGAAGAATTTAGCCCACTCACTCTCCATTTGAACTTTGAGACTAGTTTTCTGTCCACCATTTCTCATATATCTATTTATTCCCTATCTTACCCCTGATGTTAAAAACTTGCTGACTTTAGAAGACTCCCAAAGTTTTGACAATTAAAACAGGGCATAAATTGTTATTCCAAACTTGTAATTAAAACAAGGCAACACTAGCTTGTATGGAACTGTGGCTTTTATCAAGTTGGAAAACTTGAATTTAATTAGTCCACCAGCACACCCCATTTTAATTTACATTCCCCACATTAAAACGCAAAACTTCAGTTAGATAGAATTAGCAAAGAGAAATTGTTAGATTTTGTTTGAATTGAATGATTTCAGAAAGAATTGAAACTTTGTTTTCAAATTAAAAGGATTGATGACATGGACCTTACAAATTGATAAAAAAATCATTAATTAAGAAAAATAGTTACTGAAGAATTTGGAATAAACTTGGAAGTTTGAGGACAGTGAGAAAACAAAGGTTGATTTTACTACTACATTTAAAAACTAATGATTATATATATGTATAATACATGTATAAAAAAGACAGTTATATGGTGTCAAAAAAATTAAAAAGGATTTTTGTAATACTCATTTTTTTTTAAATACTAGTTATATTATCTAGCATATTCATTTAACTTGTGACTCTTCATGTGCTGTAAAGGTCCATATATATATATAGCATGGTCAAACTTCCAATTACGTACTAGGGAAGTTACTATATGTAGTTTCTAAAATGTAAATTTTGTCTCATATATTCTTTAATAATATAGGGAGATATATATTTAGATAACAGTATAGAATGACAAAAAGGCACTCTGATTTATACAATAGATGATAACCACCAATATAGAGCAACCTACCCTAAACACCTAGTTAGCTACTTCAAACTTCTAATTAATTAGTTATAAGATAGTTGAAAAAATTATTATGAAAATTCCGGAGAAAAAATGGCATGAGTAGAGGGAAATAATCATGTATAAATAGGTCTTCTTTGCATACATTTGAACATAACAAATCAAAACATTCTAACATATTATTCTTTAATTACAGCACAAAAACACATTAAATTTCAAAAAATGGCTTATAATCATGTCTCAGCTCTTTTCTTCGTTGCTCTCATCCTCTTTGCAGCCTCAAAACCACTAGTCCACGGCCAATTGATCACTCTGCGTGGCCTGAGTGTAGGCGGCAGCCTTTGTTGCACGCCTACCGGAAATTGTCCCGGCCAAGGTGTTGCTGGGGCGCTTGTTAGCCTGAATTGCTCCATTCTTGGTACAACAATCATTCTCGGTCAAGCCACCACCAGTGTTAATGGATCCTTTAATATCATTGTTCCTGCTTTAACTGGACTAATCCTTGGCTTGCCCGTACTTCCATGTGTTACTACTGTTCAACTTCCACTTAACTCTGTGGTTTGTCCCGTGCTCTCCACCACCAATGGCTTTCTTGCATCGGCTATTCGATCTGTTGGAACAATTTTAACGACAACATTGGGGTTGGTTCAGAATGCCACCTTAGTGGGATTTGTCAACGTGGGGGTCTAATTGCCATAAGTATTATCTATCTTTTCAATGGATAAATTTTCAAACTCTTACTATAAAAGGTTGAGGAATTTTCAGAAAGAAGGATGTGACATACAAAAGAGCAAATATTCAAGCGTTCAAGCAATCTGCAAATACTCTCTCAAGCTATAAAATTCATACATCCTCAGGCCCACATTCAAAGATACTTTATCCAACACATCCTTGTGGAAGATAGAAATTGTTCTTCAAGTTGAAAAGGAAATATTTGTTTAAAGATAAAGGGGTCTATATTTCAAAGAAGTGAATTAAGGAGATATAATGAGGTACACGTTCGAACCTGTTTGAAATCCAAAATAGGGTTGGGTGATCAAGTCCTGAAGATTTGAACAACTAAAGTAGTGAGGCAACTGCCTTACGAAGATCTGAATCCCAGGAGCATAGCCAGTTGTGTGATCAAGGCTAACTTGGGCTGTTGTACTATTGTAATAAAGTTACCGTTACTTTAGTGGATTTCTCTTGGAGTAGGAGAATAGTGGAGTAGGGGAATTACCCTATCCTCGAACCATTATAAAATATTGTGTCATTAAATTTCTGCAATTAAATTCTGCACATTTACTTACTTACATTATATTTTCTATCCAAATGATAATAACAAATATAAAATTTAAGTGTTGATAAACAAACTTTAAAAAGGGTATAAAGACTGTAAAATTATGAAAACTGAATTTTTAAAAGCTAACTTCATTCAGCTGAATTACTCTATTAACAGCTCTCTCAGAGTCTGTTGAGTGGTTAACTCGCCTTCTAAAGTTTGAACCAACTGCCTCTCAAGAGACTTAGCTATTTTTCTTGTAAAAACTCTGATTTCGCAAAAAAAATCAAAAATTTGATAAAGTCTATTCAACCCCCTCCCCCTTCTAAACTTTACTCACACCCCTTGGGACCTACAATATGAATGAATGGAATTAGGTAGGAATGGAATAATAATAGCCGATAGGAAAGGAATGATATAATGATATTATTCCTATGCTTGGTATGTACAAGGAATATAGAAAGAATCTATACATTTTACTTGATTTAAATTTATTGATTGGTAACTATAAATAAATAATAGTAATGGAGGAATACTTTTAAGTATAAAATTAATCTTAAGTCAAAATAATTAGATAAAATTTTATTAAATATATTATGCAAAAATAGATCTAAGATTATTTTAATGTATATTAAATAATATGTATTTATATTTACGATATTAACAATATTTTATACAATAGATTTTTTTTATAAAAAATATAGAATATCAACAAAAGAATTTGTATCAAGTTTTGATTTAACTATTGAATATTGATAAAAATTGACTATAATTTATTAAAATATTAATATAAATTATGTTTAATTTATAAATAGTCAAATTATAAAAAACAATTATTTTATTCATAACACCACTTTTCAAAAATCAAGATTATATCCACAACATGTTCAATCATTAATATTTGTTGAAAGATAATTTCATTAAAAATAATATCAAAGTCATTCTTGATTATTGAGAATAGATAAATCCATTACACATGGGGGAGATGATGAATGACTATTCCTTACTTTTGGGAATAGAGATTCCCATAGGAATGCATACTCTCATTCATAAACCATATCAAACATATGAATAAGAACGAACGAAGGAATGCCCATTCTGTTCTCACTCCATTCCCACATATCAATCATGTCATAAATAAAATAGAGGATTTCAATTAGTTGTTGAGACCAGAGATTACTACAACATAAGTAACATAAGGTAACACCAAAAAATATTATTATAGACATTAGATAGCACTTTTTGTGGTAATGCACTTGCCCGTGCTACCTATAGTCTAAGGTATCACTTTTAATAGCTTTTAGTGACACTTTTTCAAATGTTACATTAAGTTCTTTATTTGTATTACTTTGAAGAAATACTTCTAAAGTGTTACATACAAATCTTGTGTAACACTTTTTCATAGCACTCTTTCTATTTATAACACTTTGAGAAAAAATACTTCTAGAGTGTTACATATGAATCTTATGTACCACTTTTTGCAACACTTTGTCTTTTTGACCTCAAAGAACTACGAACCTAAGACTTGTTATGTGTGGAGATGGCAATTTGCCACTAAGGTAATTTTGTTTTACAACTTTTGCATTGTTATATATATATATATATATATATATATATAAGGAAGGGATCTTGTGAGACCACCCTCCTAGGTAAGACCATAGGACCAGATCTACACCATCAAAAAAATAAGAGGAAATTACACTAAGCCCCCCATACTATTAGCGTTTTTACACTTTGCCCTACGAACTTTTTTTTGTTACACTTAACCATACGTACTATACGTTTTTTACACTTACCCATACCACACCCATCGACGGCCACTTTTTCGACCGGAATTTGAACACGTGACATGCACATGCCTTTCTTAAGGGTATAATCGTCTATTCCAGCTGGGTTAATTGGAATTTCACATTTATAACTACTATGAATATTAATAATACCCATTAAGGCTTCAAAACAAATTCCCCTCTCTTCACTTCTTGGAGCGACGATTCTGACAAAATGTGGAGGCAAACAAGCGAGTTCATTGTTGATGATATATGTCAATGTGGAAGAAACACAGTTAGGAAAACATCTTGGACCGACTTGAATCCAGGGCGTAGGTATGCTGCGTGTGAAAAATTCCGGGTAAAAAAAACTGAAACCCTAGCTTTAATTTTTTTTCTTTTTTGGAGAAAATCAACCAGCGATTTCTGAAATTCTAATGAATGTTGATCTCAACTATTATTTTCTGAGTAAATATTGAATCGTTATGGGTGAATTTCGATTTTGGGTGAATTTCGATTTTGGGTGAAATTCGATTTTAGGTAAAATTCGATTTTATTTTCCCTGATTTTTGGTAATTTTGTTTAATTATCCCTGATTTTTTTTCCGTTCCTTATTTGGCAATTCAGGAAGTTGGGGGTTGCAATTATTTTGCGTGGATTGACCCTCCAATGTGCAGTCGGGCACGTCAAATTATTCCGGGATTACTCAAATGAGCTAACAGATTTGAGGCTGATTTGAGACGTCAGAGTATGATGGAGAAGTGCTTGTGGGTGGCATTGGTGTTATCTTGGACGATTATGTATTTATTTATGTGATTGAAGTGATGTTGGTTATGTTAGCTTACAACTGTAATAGTTTTAGGGAAAAACTAGACATGACCAATTCCAATTTTCAGTTTGGATGGATTAGGCCATGATGTACTCTAACTATGAACCCATTTCGGTTGTAATTTTTATTAATGAAGTATTATTGTTTGTGGGTTATTTGGTATCTGACAATGCATATTACTATTGTGTTATTTGGTATTCTAACCAATGTCAATTATATGAACTCATATTTCACAACATAAGATGCATAATTCAAAATGACCTCATTAACCACAATCTGGGATTCACAAAACATTTCATTAATGCAAATTTGGGATTGACAGTTTCTGCTCCAAAAGGCAGGTACAAAACATTCAAGAACCACAAAGTGCTCCAAAAAGTGCAAAATAACTACAAAACATAATTGGTGCAAAATAAAAACCCCAAAGTTCTCCAAAGTTATCTGAACACCTAGAGCATGTCACAAAACATGAATATTCACATAAAGACAGATGTCCACAACTTCACATTTGATTACAAGCTGGGGCTTCTTCTCCTTCTTGCACATAGGACTGACTTTGATCAAACTTGTATTTTTTTCTAGTTGAGAACCTCACAGATTGAGTAATAGTGCTCCTCTCAGTAGGCATCAAATTAGGGCATGTCAAAGCTTTCTCACTAGGGACTGCTTTTTCTTTCCCCTTACTTTGTGAAGTTGACCCATGGGTTGTTTTGGATGGTATCTCAGGTTTCTTAGTAACCTTCAGTTTAGGCCTTACACCAAGTGTCTTCTTCTGAGCCATTTTTTGTGCTTGTGACTGCTGTGTAGGAATATTAGCCTACACAAATCAATACAATATATTAAGTTTTGTATATACAAATGTAATTTGACTGCTAGTTCAATACTAACCTTCATTTGACCTCTTATTTGGACCCTAGATGAAGAAATAGTGGATGACTTTTCTACCATAGCCTCTGAAGTTAAGAGCCTTTTTTTGCTCTGAAATTGTAAAGTAAAACATTATATTAACATATGAATCTCAATACAAAATTTGTCACTGTATGGGGTGAGTATACATACTTGTCCTCTAGGTGAATCTGGAAGTGGTGAGTTTAAATCATATGGTGGCTGCCCTTCATAAACATTGTGATCACTTGCATGTCCTTCATCTACCAATCCTTTTTGCATTCTCCTCTTCCTCTCCTGAAATAGAACATTGATTAACAACATAATATACAACCATAAATTGATTAACAACATAGTAAGCAATGAAGATTGATGTCACCTTTCTAGGTTGATGGTCTCTTTCAAGGGCTGCAGGTATATCCAGACCTTCCCCTGAAGGCTGAGACTCCTTAAGTAATGGACAACCCCTTGCATTGTGATTAAGCTTTTTGCACCTAGAGCATGTCATGACTACACCCTTCCTGCCCAAGCTCACATGTTGATTCCTTTCAAGACCTTTCTTTTTTTCATGTTTTTCTCCTATTTCCCTTCTCCTGTCATGTTTCTTTGGCCTACCAGGAAGCTTCTGTGAAGCTGGAGGCAACAAAGTTGGCAATTCCACTTGTGGCCACATATCAGAACCATCCAACACATTCATCAAATTGTTGTAGGTTTTCATGAATGTCTCTTTTTTATAGCATTTGTCAACATAATCCTCAGGAGTTAACCCCAGGTAGTATAGGCTACAAACAACATGAGCACATGGGATTCCAGTGAGCTCCCATTTTCTACAGCTGCAAGTTTGTTCCCCTAAGTGTACTTTGAACTTTGTACCAAAGCTACCTTCAACCTCAAACTGGTCTTTTCCATTCCAATGTGCTATGAACTCCATTGACTTTTTCTTGATTTCTTCCAACAATTTTGTGATTTTAGGACAAATGTCTCCATGGTATTTATCCATTTGATCCCTTCTCACATGAATTCTTCTCATTAGTATAACCCTCAAAATCTCAAGCATTGTCAGAATTGGTCTACATCTGCCTCTCATAATCATTGAATTGAAACTCTCAGACATGTTGTTCAATAACATGTCACACTTAGAGGTTGTCCTAAAATGGGACCTAGACCAATTGGTTGCTGGCCTTTGACTCAACCATTCATATGCAGATGCATCCCTTTTTTTCAACTCATCCATGGTGTTTGCAAAGTCAATCACTCTAGTGGCTCTAGCAGCTTTCCAAAGAAGATTCTTCAATGCCAAACCTTTGTGACTCTGTTTGAAGTTTTTGTATAAATGCATTACACAAAATCTGTGTTCACACTCAGGCAACAGAGTATCTATTGCATCAACCAACCCCTTTTGTTTATCTGATATAATTGTCCAAATGTAGCTGTTGGTGATGTTCAGGTCTTGAATTAGGAGTTCCACAAACCACATCCAACTTTTTTTCTTCTCTTTTTCTACCACTACATAGGCAAATGGATACATACAATTGTTTCCATCTACACCAACAGCAGTTAAAAGCACACCACCATGAGAAGTTTTCAAATGACAACCATCTAGAAAAATAACAGGTCTGCAGCCCTCAAGAAATCCTCTTTTTAATGCATCCCAACAAATATAAAACCTCTTAAAGATACTCTGTTCCCCAACCATTTTACACTTCATCTTCACAGTAGTGCCATGATTTGACCTTTTAATCTCCTCAGCATATGACCAAAGCATAGCATATTGTTCACTATCTGAACCATTGCTTTCTTTCAACACCTTTTTCTTTGCCCTATACAGTTGGCTCTTGATCAAGACAAGCTTAATTTCCTTCTGGAGAATAGTCATCATAGAATCCACTGGCCATTTTGGATCAGTCCATATTTTATCCTTGTACACATTACTAATGAATCTGGAGTTTGCATGAGATACCCTCTGAAGCCTTGGACACCTATGTTTACCATTGTATGTCTTTACTTGTACTGAATCCTCATTCTTTTTCCTGGAGGCGTATATCACCCATGGACATGGACCATGTTTACACTTTGCCTGCACTTTGCTCTTCTCATTAATTGTGAATATTATGTCCCTCTCATGCTTTATTGAGTGATTTCTAACTGTTTGCCTAAACATTGGAATATCATCAAAGTACATGCCCAATTCAAACTTAGGGTCATTGATGCCTACCCTTGGGTTGAATATAGGATGCCCATCATGATAAGGTTCAGAACTCACTTGATGTTTACCCTTGTTCATTTTATCATTAGATGCATTTGGTGTAGACCAATATTGACCCCCCCCCCATTCAATTTCTGAATCTATGTTATCATCAAACAGTATATCATCATCTGAAACATCAAATTCACTGTCAATAAAATCCACTGATTTATCACTGTCTGACCCTATTGATTGCTCATCATCACTTTCATTACTGTCTTTGTCATCAAGTACATTATTTTGCCCTGAACCTCCCTCATGCACATGCTCATTTAAGTCAATGCTATCTTCATTTTCTCCAACAAATTTCAGGGGTTCATCAACAGTTGGAAAGTCTTCTATAGGTACATCACTATTATATGACTCAGTAGGAGATGGACATATCTTCTCATGCTCCACATACACACAAACCATCCTATTTTCATCCACAAAATTCACCAAATTCATAGCATCTACATCATTATGTATTGGCACCAAATTACTGCAATCATCCCCCCCAACTCTATTCGGATGAAAGCAAATAAAGACTTCAAGCCTATCTCTCAGTAGCCATACTACTTAACTCAATTAGTGACATTTCATCAGGGTGACACCAATCAATGTACGTGAGTTCTGAGGGTACATATACTATTTTCCCTAAATTAACAAACAAACCATTGTGATGCATTCTAATAGTAAAAAATTCAGCACCATGACCTGTTGGGGTGGGAGAACAATAACAAGTAAGGTCCACAGTCTATATAAACACACTTTTAAAATGAATAATAAGATTCTGTAGGGGACCAAAGCACATGCAAAAAAACAGTATTCTTTGTGGGGACCAAAGCACAAGCAAACATACATGTCCCACAAACAATATAAAAACACCAAAGTGTTCTGACCGAGAGAATATGCCACGAAAAAGACCAACAAACTAACCCCACCATTCCAACAAAAACAACTTGTAACATTAAAAATCGAGCTTAACCCAGATTAACCCTCCCCTGCGAAAATAAAAAAAGATGGGCTTACCATAATCAGGGAAAAATCTTCCTGGGGGTATACTTGTGTCGTCGTCTTTTTGAATCTTCCAACCCATTGCGTCTCAATGTGAAACAATAACTGTGTGATTTTTTGATTTTGATCTCAACGATTAGGGATTTAGGGTTAGGATAGTTTTAGGGTTTTAATTTGGGAGCTGAAAATTTAGGGATTTTTAGGAGATTGGAAGCATGTGCAAGTCATGTGACTGATTTGAGAGGGAACCCGGATGGAATAGATGATTATACCCTTAAGAAAGGCATGTGCGTGTCACGTGTTCAAATTCCGGTCGAAAAAGTGGCCGGCGATGGGTGTGGTATGGGTAAGTGTAAAAAACGTATAGTACGTATGGTTAAGTGTAACAAAAAATAGTTCGTAGTACAAAGTGTAAAAACGCTAATAGTCTGGGGGGCTTAGTGTAATTTCCTCAAAAAATAAATCAATAGTCAAGATATGAACAAATATATACAACAATTCATATGAAAGTATACATTAGAAGTGGTAAAATAGGAATCCAAGAAACTAAATATGGTAACCGCCTCCTACAAATTAGGGACGTGATCTGTTATTGATCACGTCCTCATAATCATGCGATTCACCTTTCCTTTCTCTCCCTTCTTCATAACAATCTTTGCATCGCAAAAACAACATGTACTGTTCCATTCGAACCTACAAATTATTCAAATTTGGCAACAGAATCATGCAACAATTAATGAAAAGTATACGATTCCACTAAACTAACTATACATTAAAATATTACTAAGTATTCATAAACAATTAACTAAGTTTACAATTACACTAAACTACCTGTACATTAAAATATTACTAAGTATATATACGAAAAGATTTAACTAAGTATACAATTACATTGAACTAACTATACATTAAAATATTACTAAGTATACAAAAATATTTAACTAAGTATACAATTACACTGAACTAAATACACAATTCCACTGAATTACTTACATAACTAAGTATACAATTCCATTGAACTAAGTATACAAATCCGCAGAACTAAATATACAAATTCACTAAACTACTTACTAAACTACTTATATAACTAAGAATACGATTCCACTGAACCAAGCATACAAATCCACTGAACTAAATATACAATAAAACATGACTAAGTATACAAGTCCACTGAACCAAGTATACAATTCCACTGAACTAAATATATGATAAAACAAAACCAGGTACAAAAATACAATTCTAGAAAAGAGTTGATGCATTTTTTCTCCCTAAAAATCGGCCAACTGAAAGGTAAGATTTTATTTGCCTTAAAAATAGCAATTAAAGATATTAACCTGGCTATTTAATAAATTGATGATATAGAAATTACAAATATACCCTTATTAGCCTAAAATAACTAGAATGATCTATACCATTTAAAATTTTAAATCAAGAGTCCATAAGTGTTCCTATGGACTAACCTAAAGGGATTGGTCTCATTTGAACCAATCCCTATATATTAAAATTATATTATATGTATATTTTATATACATTATGTAGTAAATATTACATTCTATAATATATGTATTAAAAAATATATTATACACTATATATTAAAATATATATTATATAGTATATATATTAAAAACCATATTATATTATATATGAAAGGAATAATAAAACTTAAAATAATATAAAATAAAATTATCGACTGATTAATTTTTCATCTGTAAAAATAAAAAACCTAAAAATAAGGAAATGATATTCCAACAAATTAAACAGTAAAAGATACAAATAATAAATAAGTAATGTAAAAGTTTTACCGACAGAAAAATTCATAAGTAACTACTGACACCATCGGTAAAAACTAAAAAATTAAAAATAATATTAATATAATATTTACCTACAGATTTTTTTGCAGTACTACGACCGAATTAATTACCTCCGTAAGAAATTAAAAAAATAAATAAAAATAAAAAGACTTTGTAAAAGAAAATAAAAATTCAATAAAAAAAAATACTACATGACATCTATAATTTTTATGTTTAGTAACTGTTGTTTTTTCACCTATTTTATGATATCAATTAATTAAATAAATCGTTGGCATTATTTAATAAAAGCGAAGTAATTTGTGTTACGAAAATATAGCCAAAAAAGTGTTATAATTAATAAAATATAATGTTACCTAGAGTGTTGTTTATTTAAAGTGGTACCTATTTGTGTTACAGAAGAAATAAAATAAAAAATTGATATTTAAAAAGTGTTATACTTAATTACACCTGTTACATATAATCATATTGATAAAGTGCTACAAAAGTATTACTTAAAATTGTAATGTAAAAAGTATTACAAACACGTGTTATATAATGTGTTTTATGTAACAAGTGCTACAATTTTGTATTATTTAATGTCATTTATGTTGTAGTGGATTGATCCTTTTGAATACCTTTACTTTAATAATAATGTAGTTGGTAATTCGTCGGTAATCTCTTGGTAAACGGCGACAAATTAATTCTGTCGGTATTTTCTATCGATAAAAAATCAATTTCTTGTAGTGATTATTATTATTATTATTATTACTATTATTATTATCATTATTATTATTACTATTATTATTATTTAGCGGTACCTTAATAATTAAAATTAATTGAAAGAAGCAAAGTATCTCTTCCATTTTTTCCCTTAATTTTCTCTTCACTTAGAAAGTGAAAAATCAGGAAAGGAAATTATTGAGAAAAAAATATGAAAAAATGAAAAGAAAGGTTCAAGGGTACATGGGACATTACATCCGCTCACTCTCCATTTGAACCTTTTCGAACAAGCGTTCAATCCACAACCCCAGTGGTTGAGCCTCGTGGTTAAGAGGTAGCAATTGCAATCTCAGGTATATACCAGGTTCGACATCTGGCAAATGCAGAGTATTGGGGTTAGGTTTGCCTCATTCTTCCAGAGAATAGGATTATTCTTGGGAAGGACGGATGTCCCATAATTCGACGGAAGTGTGGAGTCTATATCCCAAGACCATCCCTGAGAAGGACGAATATCCCATAGTCCAAAAAAAGTATTGGGTCTGTGTCTTCGGCTGGTGTGGAATTACTATGGGTCGACAAAAAAAAAACAAGTTTTCTATCCACATTCTCACATATCCTTTTTTTTTCCCGATTTCAAAAGTAACTGACTTGAGAAGGTTCTCAAAGTTGACAATATTGCCTTCTACTTAAAACCTCATAAATTGCTATTCCAAACTTATAAGTTGCTAATCCTTTTCTTCTTAAGACTTATTATGCAGTGGAATAATTGATTTATGTACCTAATTTAATTAAAACTTGTATGAGCTACCAGTGTTGATATAGGAAATCTATTGCCAATCTTCTGTAAAGATTCAACTATGGCTTCTATCAAGTTGGACAACTTGAATTCAGTCCACTACACCCCATTTTACATTTCCCCACATTAAAGCTCAAAAAAAAAATCTTTAACAAATAAAAGTTATTAAATTTTGTTTGACTTGAATGGCATCAGAAAAAGAATTGAAACTTTGTTGTTCAAAATAGAAGGATTCACAGCTAATTACCAATCGATAAAAAAGCCTCAGGCTAGCTGAAGGATTTGAAATATATACATAGTAACTCAAGATTATCCGAACAAATGCATTATATTAATATATTGCATTTAAATATGTAATCTTTAGGCTAAATTGCAACTTTGGTCCTCTAACTATACCCCCATTAGAACATTGGTCCTTTAATTTTTGGGTCTGGCAAAATTGGTACACCAATTAATTATTTTTCGCGCATTTGGTCCAAATTTGGCCGGAAAATTAAATTTTCGCCGGCAAATGTCATGTGCTTCCCACGTGACCCCAAAATTTGGGAATTTTTAATTTCCCGGTCTAATTTGCTTAGGTGGCTCCTAGTTGGAAAAAAATTTGTTAACTTTATTTGCTTGCGAGGAATTAAATACTGATGTGGCATATGACATGTCAATTTTAAAGGGCAGATGACAAGCCCCAAATCTTGGAAATAAATCCCCAAATTTTGGAAAGAAATCCCAAAATCTTATCCAACCCTAGAAGCTTGGTGAACCAACTACACGCCTAATACATCTCTGCAATTGATCTCTTCTTCTCTTTTTTCTGATCATCGCACGTCGTGGCTTTGCTAATCCCTCCGTCCAGCCCACAAACCTCGAAATCACAGATATTCAATCACATTAACACCATCCCCAAAACCTGTGAAAAAAAGTGGTGTTCAAGATTATAACCAAACCCTCCTCTCCTCTGTAGGTTTGGTGGTACCATGGAGGAGGTGGATGGTGGATTGGGGTGGGATGGGTTTCTGTGGTGGACGGCGGCTGGGTTGTGGTGGTTCGGTGGGCTGGGGTGGGTGGACGACGGTGGTTCCTGTGGTTGCTTTTGGAGATTAAAAAGAAAGGAAATGGGGATGAAACAAAAAAAAATAAAAAAAAAACATTTCTATTTTACCTTTTCTATTTTTTGAATTAATGATATTCTAAACTAGTTAATATTATTTATTTTATTATTTGTTATTTATTAATGCTAAATGTTTATTAATTATTGTAGTCGGAGATATTACTAAAGCTATTCATTTGTGTCATGAATTAAGATTTATTAAAAGTTGTTTTGTATTTTATTACTATTTCCTAAAATAGGTAATGTAGAATATACTCACTGAATAATTATTTACTAAAATAATTATTGTGAAGTTTAACTCTCTAACTAATAATTAATTAGTCTATTAGTGATCTTAATTTGAAATTAATTTAGGCTCCATTTGGATGGAAGGATTTGAGCTATGGATTTCAAATCTATAATAACAAATTCATGGAGGTTGTTTGGATGGAGTCATTCAATGATGGATTTCAAATCCTTGGAAGCTATTTTTGGAGTCATTTTGGAGGATTTGAAATCCTTCCTATTTGGAGTCATTTGAAATCCTTCCCTAAATCCTCTCCTCAAATCCAAATTCTCCCATCCAAATGCAACCTTAGTTTTCTAATTACTCGGTAGGTGTCAAAAATTTAGATGATATAGGAAGAATTGAAAATAATTTCTTGTATTAATTTTTAAGTTGAATGTTGAAATTGATTTAAATAGTTAGTTAATAAAAATTAAGCTATAATTTTAATATTACATTTATTAGAATTATTCAAAAGTGTAAAAAAATAATATTAAGAAAAAAATAAAAAGTTTTTTTGTATTATTTTCATTTATTTTAAAATAATTAAAAAATACAAAGTTAGAATATCTCCCACAATTGGCAAGGTAAGATCCACTTGGCATTATTTTTTCCACTTTAGCAATCCAACTAAACCCTCTCTTCCCACCTAAGCAATGCTCGGACTGAAATTCAAAAAATACCCTAAATTTGGAGTCACGTGAGCGGCACGTGATATTTTCCGGCGAAAATTCGATTTTTCAGACAAATTTGGATCAAATGTGCGAAAAATCATTAATTGGTGTACCAATTTTGCTAGACCCAAAAATTAAAGGACCAATGCTCCAATAAGGGTATAGTTAGAGGACCAAAATTGCAATTTAGCCTAATTTTTAAATCCTTCAACCAAATCACGCTACTAGGTTTAGTTGTGTGTGGCACAATCCCTTGCATAAACCACCAGGCAAAGTTCTCAAAGAATATGTTTTCAAAAACTTGAAAGCTGAGAAAAATGAGAAAACAAAAGGTTGATGTTACTCCTACATTTAAAAACGGCTTAATTGCAATATTGGTCCTGTAACTATAGGGGCTAGTAATTTTGGTAATGTAAATATTTTAAGTAGCAATTTTGATCCCTTAAGATTTTGATTATGTACAATTTTGGTCCAATACGTTTTAATTTATGCAATTTTGGCTCTACAAGTGTTGATTTTGTGATTTTGATCCCAGGTGGATGTTTCAATAACATATTCATTATTTCCCAAAATCTGTACCCTTGTTATTTAGCCAAAATATCTAAAACACCCAAAATACCTCTGATCATTTTAAAAATTACATGAATCGAATTGCTAATTTGACTAAAAGGTAATATCGTCAATGACCTCATAAACTACCACATCAATAAGCTATGAATAAAATTGCCAACTCCAAATAATTACATGACCAAAATTGCAATTAAGCTTTTAAAAACTAGTTACTATATATTTGCATAGAAAAATTGTTGTTATACTTGTATTTTATTTTTTTACGAGAATACTCATACTTATTTGAATGTACAAATTATATTATTTAGCATATACATTTAATTTGTGACCGTAAGTCCATATATATAGTTTATCTCACGTTACTATATGTAGTTCTAAAATGTGAAGTTTATCTCATGTTCATTAATTAATGCGCATGCTCTTCAAATGTAAAGTTTATATTAGTGATATTCTTCAATAAGGCAAATATATTCTAGATAAATGTATGGAACAAAAAAGGGGCACTTAATTGGCTTATACAATAGATCTATGAGAACTACATATAGAGAAACCCACCCCTAAACACTTACTTCAAACTTGCTAATAAGATAGTCAAATAAATGTTATAGTAATTCTTGAAAGGCAAAAGGCAACAGTACAAGAAAATAAACATGTATAAATAGGTGCTCTTTCCTAACATTTGAGCATAACAAATCAAAGCATTCTAAAAACATAAACACACAAAATCTACAACATGGCTTATAATCGTGTCTCAAAGACTTTTCCTCATTGCCCTCATCCTCTTTTCGGCCTCAAAACCACTAGCCCACGGCCGATTGATCAATCTACGTGGCCTAAGTTTAAGTGGCGCCTTTGTTGCACGCCTACGGAAATTGTCCTGGCAAGTGTTGTTTGGGGCGCTTTGCTGAATTGCTCCACTATTCTTGGTACAACAATCACTCTCGGTCAAGCCACAACCAATGTTAACGGATCCTTTAATATCACATTTCTCGCTTTAGCGGTGACTTATCCTGGTTTCCCATACTACCATGTGTTACTACCGCGTTCGCCTTCCACTTAACTTCTGTGGTTTGTCCGTGCTCTCCACCACCAATGGCATTCTTGCATCTGCTATTCGATCCGTTGGAACGATTTTAACGACAACATTAGGGCTGGTTCAGAATGTCACCTTAGTGGGATTTGTCAACGTGGGGGTCTAATTGCCATTATAAGTACTCTTCTCCACTTCAATGTCTACTGCTTGTGTAAGAATAAGCAACAAGCAAGCATGTATGCTTGCATGCAAAATATAGCTTGTAACCTTTATGTTTGTGTTTCTTTTGCTCAAATAATGGAGAAGAAATTATATTTAATTTCTGAATGCTGATATATATATATTATATATATAAAATAATATGGTATCAATTTAGTTTTTTTTATATTGGTATCAATTTTAATATTCGTTGAAAGCTTATGCCAATTTAATATTCACATAGAAAACTTGTATAGACCCATACGATTTTGATCGATTATAATTTTCGATCATCACTGCTATCAAACAAACGTAGGTTGAATAATATAATTAATTAATATTCTTGACCCTTCATGTAATTAGGAATGATTTGACAAAAATATAGCAAATCTTTCAAGTTTAATAATTTAATAAAATGAAAAAATGTTTCTTAATTATTATGCTAGCTAGACATAATTTCTGAAAAATCGTTGCAAGAAAATTTAGCATGCGCTCCGTGTGTCCATTGGACTTATGGGGTAACTCTTCATACAAAGGTCCACATATAACAAGTCTAATTTCAGAAATCCTCTACTTAATACGAAAGTCAATATGTAGATATATTCTGAATAAAAAGCTTATGGGGTAACTCTTCATACAAAGCTTAATCCTTTTTATTTAACAAACTCAGGGGATGGTAAAACAAGTTGGGTTCTAAAAGACGGGGCAGCATGGGCGGATTAAGGGGAGCCTCCCGAGCCCTGATGCACCCAAAAGGATTTATATCCTGTTTTTGGAAGGAAAAAAATTATATGTTTTTAAGGAGAAAAAATAATTGAGCTAATTAAGGGGAAAAAAAATTGAGCTAGGAGTAGTCGAACGGGCTGATTACGCCCCTGGTTGACAGTGAAGAAAGTCTTGATTAGGTGTGGAAGGTAGTTGTGGATAATGGGAAAACTAGGGAAAAATAAAAATAAACCAAAAATAAAATATGGTGGAGATGGATGCGGCGATCCCAAATTTTCAGATCCACTTCGAGGAAAAAAAACAGAGACAAATCAATGAATGTGAGGAAGATATCATTTTTCAATAAGTTCCTTGATTTCTTGATATTGGATGCAGGGCCGGATCTGACCCCAAGCCCAGCATGCCCCAGCTTAGGGCCCCAAATTTTTAGGGGCCCATTTTTTGTTTATTGTTAAAACCCTTTAGTAGTTTAGTTTGTGTTACTTTGGGTCTGCTTTTCTTTTCTTTGTTCAGCCTCACAAATCAAACATTTAAAAAAGGCCCAAACTCACCTAATGCCCACGTGATTACGTGAATCACAACTCCAGCTTTTTTATCTGGTTCTCCGATCCATCTTTGGTCAGCAGTCAGCGGCAAGCTTCAGGCGGTGCTCGGCGGGTGGCGGGCGACGGGCGGCTTTAAGGGGCCTATTTTTAGAATTTTGCTTAGGGCCTCGGTAAGCATAGGTTCGGCCCTGATTGGATGCGCGAGATATTGAATTATATCGACAACAAGTCGATCTGCTGATGAATCTAAGCAGTGTCATTGCTCGTAGTTCAAAACCTAAGTGGTATCGATGTGGCTTATTAAAGATCGTAGCCAGTCTCTAAATATATACGAATTGATGCAAGCAGAAACATGAACAAGTACAACTTTTCTTGTACGTTGATTCTAACGAATATAGTACGAGAGACAAGAACTGAGATAATACCCATGATTTAATTCAATAATCAATCACCCAAAAAATAATAACAAAAACAAGTATTTATAGGACAAAACTATTACTACAATAAAATTCCTTACTATTGACAACTTTTAAAAAATAATAAAATAACCAACTAAAACTAATCTTAATAGATAATAATATCTTTCAATCTTATCTCCATCACCAAGGGCATGGGCGTAGCCAGGATTTTCGGACAGTGCGGTCAATTTTTTTTTCTTTTTGGTGGGACGATTGTCTGGCAGAAATTTTAAAAACATAGGAAAAAAAAAGGGAAATCGAAAGGTTGTACCTTGCAAAAATTCTTTGCGGATTTCTCCAATTTTGGCTTCTCTAGAATGAACTTCTTGGAGCAGTGAAATATTCAAAAGTTCATTCTAAAATAACCACCAAATAACAATTATTTTTATGGAAAATAGATTTTTACATCCAAAAGTTCATTTCAAAAGTACTCCCAAAAAACCTATTAATTATCAAGTTTGGAATATATATATATATATCTATCTACAAAACCAAAATAGATAATCATTCATCCACTCATATACCTTAATTAGGCTAGATAATTTTAATTTTTTGGGCCAATATAGTAGGTTTAAGACAAAAACTCATGTGAGGCGGTCTCATAGACTTATTTTCGTGAGACAGATCCTAAACCAACCTATATATACTAATCCATTTAAATTTGGATCTTAACTTGCTTTGGTTTAGAAATGGATTAGATTCGTCTCATCATTTTGAACTAATGAGACGGTCTCACATGAGACTTACTATAGGTTTAATTGGCCTTTTAAATTTTAATTCAATTTTTTTTTTCTAAATTTTCAGTACGATCCAACTCAAATTTAACATGGCCGTTCTGGGATTGAGTGCGGTCCGCCGACCGCACTCGTCCTAAGGTGGCTACGCCACTGACCAAGGGGTTTGGATCGGTGAGAGTAGGAGGATGATGGTGATAGCTGCGAGAGAAGATGGACGCTATGGGATGGGAGATGGTCGCCGAGGATGGAGGTGGTGATGGCCGGGACGACGATGGTGAAGAACAAGGTGGAAAATGGAAAATTAAAAGAAAACTTAAATATTTTTTATACATTTTCCAATTTATCAATACTTAATTAATCAAGTATACATTTTTCAATTTACCAATTTTGGAAATAAGAATATATTTGGTTATAGTTTTTAAAATTTATTTTTGATATAGGTCCTGTCAAACAATAAGCCCTTTTTTGGACCGACTTATTATTCACATGAAAAAACAAATAATCCCACATATTTATTACTACAAGTACATTTGTTATTCGGCCAAATATTAACTCATTTGAAATATTAGACCAATAAAATAAAAATAGTTTTATTTTATTTAAGATGAGTCCAAACCATAAACTTTATTTCTTTATTTTAATTTAGGGGCAAAACACCCAATAGACCCTGAAATCAAAATTAATACATGTCCAAACTCAACAAGTGATTTAAAAATTACAGGCCCAAAAGTGATCCCAAAAGCCCATTCCAATTTGAAATCGAAATAAATCTTTTATCGAGCCAATTTACTACAGAATACCATAACCCACCAAAACCATCTAACTCACAAACCCACTTGAGCCCCCACTATCTTCTTCAAGTTTTCTGTAAAAGAAAACGTGAGCCACCACCTCCAAATTAAACCATCAGTGTCCATCTTCACCAAGAAACTGTCGACCCCTTAATCCGATGGATTGTTTCAACTATCCAGGCCCTCATCCGACATTCTATGCCGGAAAATAACAAAAGCAGACAACCAAAAGCAGAAAAAAGCACAACCCCTCGGCATCCGTAGCCGTCAGTCGCTCGGAGATTAAAGAGACACCTTCACCTTTTTATTTTTATAAAATAAACAAATTGTTTTGGGTTTCTGATGTGTGGCTTTGTTTATTGAGAGAATGGTGGTGATTGGGATGAAGGCGATGGTGGTTATGGTGGTGGTGGTAGAAGACAGCAGAAAGGAAAAATTGGATGGGTGTACCAAACCCTCCGCCGCACTGACTTATCTGGAATTTACAAAACAATATGCGAAATCCCAAAATTTGTAGACAGAACAGTACAATGAACACGAATGCCATATTCAGGTTTCAGACAAATAAATCAACCGAAATTGAACACGAAAAATTCCAGATTCCGAATTTCAAATAAAAAAAAACAATTCCAATTTCTTCTTTTTACGGGATTAAAGAAAAAAAAGATCCCAATATGTAACAAAAGAAGAAATATGTTATTGATAATCCAAACATTAGTGACTCTATACCACTTGTTAGAATTGAAGAAACAATTCAAATCCGAAACTCATGCGAATTATCAATAAACAAATTGAATACGAAATCTTAATCGGAAGCGTACCTGAATCCATATTGTATGATTGAATTGTGGTTTGATGTCTTCTGTCAAATCGATTACTCTTCGATGGGATCTTTACGAGATGTGAAAATAAAGAAGTAAAAGAAACAGTGATTGAGCAGGGGCACAACCCTATTTATATAATCTTTAGGGATTAGGTCAAACTAAAAGCCCATCAATTAAAATCCATACTCAATGGATATTTCTAGAGTCCATTAGTTAGATCACTTAATGACCCTAATTAATTAAATAGCCTCATAATATAAATTGTTAGACATATATAAGTACACATAATTAATTAGGATAAAAAATCATAACATTAGCGACCACTGTTGTTACGAGAAAAATATGAGGAAAATGTAGTTAATTATCACCATTTTCAGCAGAAAATGTATGTCAAAAACTCCAAATTAATAATAAGAATTATTTCGCATACATATCCTGAGAACGATTATGGTTGTATACTTAATATGGATTGTCAATAGTTATCCCATTAAAGGAATTAATATTCTTTCAATATTTTAATTATAATAGTTTTCAGATTCCGAAACTTAACCATATTTACTGGTCATGAAAAACACGATTACGTATTTTGTAAGTAAAACAATGTATATCCATCTTAATATAAAATAATTTGAACTATAAGAGATATCAACTTATAACCGAATGTGAGTCACACGAATGGAGGATACCCAGATAGTGTAAAAGTACACAGGAGCAATAGATTAAAATATATAACATCCTAGCCTTCTCCATTATTTGATGAATGAGATACAAAATATATAAAGGTTATACACATATTGTTGACGCAGATGTCAACAAGCACAATAACAAGCAATATTTTGCATGCATGCATGCTACCTAATTGCTTGTTGCTTATTCATACTAGTTTTCACACACAATCAGTTGAAATTGAAGTGGAGAAGATTTTCAACTCTGCTTATAATGGAAATTAGGCTCGACATTGACAAATCCATTTAAGGCGGCATTCTGAACCAACCCCAATGTGGATGTAACGATTGTTCCAAGGGATCGAATAGTGGAAACAAGAAGACCATTGGTGGTCGAAAGAACCGGGCAAACAACAGAGTTGAGTGGAAGTTGAACACGGCAACGCATGGGCGTGGGTAAGCCAAGAATAAGTCCGTCAAAGCGAGGAGATAATATTAAATGATCCATTAACATTAGTAGTAGCTTGACCAACTGTGGTTGTAGCACCAAGAATGGAGCAATTCTAGCTAACAACCGCCCCAACAACACCTTGACTAGGGCAGTTTTCAGTAGACGTGCAACAAAGGTTGCCGCCTACAGTCAGGCCACGCAAAGTGATCACTTGGCCCTGAGCTAATGGGTTTGAGGACGCAAAGATGAGGAGGACAATGAGAAAAAGGGTAAAAGCATGGTTGGACTTGGAAGCCATATGGAGATTTGGGTGTTTCTGTTCTATAAACAATAGTATGTTAGTTCTCTTGTTATTTGTTGTGTCCAAATGTTTAGTAAAGAAGCCTTATTTATACTAGTTAATTTGCCTCTACTAGTGCATTATATTTTTAAATTTTTTATTACATTTTTGTCTTCCGTGCAAGTTTGAAGTAGGGGTTTAGAGGTGGGTTGCTCTACATATGGTTCTCACCAATTGTACAAGTCAATTGCTTATTTTTTTGTACCATACTGTTATCCAAGTATCTGCCTGGTCAATGAGTAATTCGAAAACTTTATAGCCCATACTGTTGAAGAGCCTGCAATATAAGATTTACATTTTATAAACTACAAAAGTAACTTAATTAAAGTATAATTCAGAAAATTTATTGTTCTATAGCATGGGCCTTTTCTGAATGTGAAAAGTCGCAAAATAAATCTGTAGGCCATATAATATAATAAGTTTATTCAAACAAATTAGTTTTACATGAATTATATATATATATTCGATACATATAATAATTAGTTTTTAAATTAATTTAGTCGTATAACTATAACAAACTTTGTTCTGATTTTCATCTACTTATAAGTTTACAGAAACATTCTTTGAGGACTTTGCCTGGTATGGTTCACATAAAGGATTGTGCCAAACACAAACATAATAGTATGCTTGGGTCGAAAAATTGCAGCATTCAAATTAATGATATTATCATATTATACTTCTTTCGCCATTTTTGGCTTGAAATCACCCAATCTGCAATATGTATAGTGGAAAACCAATGTAGTTAAAAATGCATAAAAAAATTGAATAATTATTAGAAGGCAATGATATAAGAACACACACACACTCTCTCTTTTATTTAGCAAAGAAAACCTTATTAAGTTTTGTTTGGATTGAATGTTTTCAGAAAAGACCTGGAATTTTTTTTTTTTTTGAATTTAGAAGG
This sequence comes from Rehmannia glutinosa, assembly GCA_016081115.2. NCBI lineage: Eukaryota > Viridiplantae > Streptophyta > Magnoliopsida > Lamiales > Orobanchaceae > Rehmannia > Rehmannia glutinosa. Next base: position 33,413,334 of record CM071934.1, on the reverse strand, counting down.
ATTCAAATGCGTCATACTAATTGTCAAAAAAAAAACTGCTTAATTATTAAAAAAAATTACTCAAAGATTTGAAATAACTACGTAGTAACTTATCAGAATTTTTTTTGATAAGAAAAATAATTTCATTAATTAATTCTGACAAGAAATATATCGATAGAAGACATAAAAAAAAGATCTGTTAAAAATCATAAATGGTAAAGCTAAGAAAAGATTCATAGTATCTAGGTTAAATAACAAAAGTCGGCTTAAAGCAACAATGTAATCGTTGCCTTCACATTAGTTTGGTAACATTTCCATTTTGCACGGTAAATTGTTAAAGAAGTTTTAAATATATATTAATTTGATAAATTAGCCGAGAAGTTTCTAAGTGTCGAAGAGGTGAGATGGTTAATTTGGAGGAAATTAATTTATTTATTTATATTTTTTAGAAGTATTTATTTTTATTTTAAAGTTATAAATATTGAGTATTTAAACAAATGATGTTGGTAGTGATGTTATAAACCAATAAAGGGTGGACAAAGACATTTGTTGGAATAACCGATTTTAAAATTGATGTTATAAAGCAAGAAAGGGGTGGCCAAAGACATCAACTCTTAAAGACGATGTCTAATAGCGAAAAAATTCGCTCATGCACATCGCTTCACTTAAAACATGATGCTGTATAGTATAAGACATCATCAAATTCGTAAAAGCGGCGATGTCTTTGAGCGCTTTTCTTGTAGTGCCACTTAGGCTGTGCACCAGACTTGCAGATTACCATAACTTAACCGATATCCGAATCGAAAAATATCCTTTGATTTTTTGACTTTCCCCAAACCAAATAGTCTCGATTTTTTGTGTGGTACGGTTCTTGTAATTATTCAAATATATTTGTACCAAGAACCGTAATCCGAAACTAGAACCGATTTTAAAATATTTTTTATATTTACATATATAGTATTTTTATCTTATTAATATTTTGATATTGAATAAATTACATATTTTTTGAAACTCAATACTATATAAAACATATAACTAAAAAATATCTTTTCATTAGCATACTATAACGATTATCACTGAATAATTGAATATGATGATTTCATTCACTAGTTATATAGTTGTTACATTATATTAATTAATTTATTTAAATGTACTTATTAATAAATTAAATTGAAAATCATATTAGATTTGTGCTAAACGTTTTAATCTGATGATATTTACTTTCATAACTAAATGAAAATTAGTTAAATGATTAGTAAATTGCATTATATGTTATGTTTTTAGAATTTGGAAAAATTCGGTCTTATAATTTAAGATTGTATTATATGTTATAGTTTAATATATATTTGAGGATTGCACTAAAAATTAAATGGATTGAAAATAAACTATTCGCCAATTTTTACAATGTGTATTCTATTTTCTCCCTTTTTATATGTTTTATTTATGACTAATCTTTGAATCACCATTTTTTCGTCCCATCCCAAACAGTCCATACCATCCCATTAGAATAGAATCTCCTCCCAATCGTCCGAATTTTCGGGACAATTCAGGATGGAGATTTTTCTCTATGGCTAGGTTCTTGAGATTGGATTTTGGAATTTCCAAACATCAGAATGGTTCTGGTGATTTCTAAACCTTTGGACCGTCCCGGCATGCACATGCCACTACAAGAAAAATCAATTTACCTACACAAAAATTTGTAGGTAAGTATTCAGATAACTATAAAGTGTATGTATAATCATTGTAGGTAAATATTTATCGACAAAATCTAAAATTGTTGGTAAATACCTATAATAATTTTGTTGGTAAGTTTAAAATTTATTCACTACAAAAAAATATGTGTTTAGTGACGCTAAAATTTCCACTTGGTGACGCGTATTAGCGTCACAAGGTACATTACCTACGCTTTTAAAAGCGTCATGATTTGTATTGTTAAATTTGATGTCACGAAAATATCTGTGACGCAAGATCTATGCATAGGTAAAATTCATTTCCTGACGCTTTTATCAAATGCGTCATTATGTGGCGACGCTACTTTCTGTCACAATCACAAATGATTTAATATATTTCAAATGAGGTTTTGATGACGCTAAAAGCGTTGCTAAATTTAGGGACGCTATTGAGCGTCTTTAAAGTCGCGACGCTTTTGAAAATTAGTGTCATTAAAATTGTGACGAATTTTACATTTCTAGATTTTGTAAAATTTATTAGAGATCAATTATTTATTAATTTTTAAAACAATTTAAACTTAATATTTAATTTTTGACTCATTTAGAATATATATTTATTGTTAATCAATTATACACCAAATGGTCTCTATTTATTAACTCTCAATATCATTCTCTACACTTCAATCTTTCGATGTGGGATAGATATTCTAATTTTTAACTTTGTGACGCTTTTTAATAAGTGTCGTCATTTTAGTGACACAAACAATGAAAGTGTAAGTAAATTTTAAAAATTTGGCGACAAATAAAAAAAAGCGTAAGTAAAATAGAAAGTGTCATAAAATTTATGACACTTTTTAATAAGTGTCGTCATTTTAGGGAAATAAATAGAAAATCGTAAGTAAATTCTATAATTATCGTGACACTTATAAAAAAAAGTCGGTAATTTTATTAAGTAATGACACTTCCATTAAAGTGTCATTAAATTGAATAAAATACTAACGCTTTCTAGTAAATGTCACTAATTTTTATAATTTACGACGCTTTTTAAAAAGCGTCATTAAATACTTGTTTATAACGACGCTTTTTGGTAGCGTCTTTAAATTTGTGTTGGGATAGATCATTTTTCTTGTAGTGATTGGTGATCTGTCGGTAATTTGGTAGTATAATTCGGAGAAAAATAATATTTTTTATTTTATAGGTATGCTATAAACAAACATAAAATTTAGTAACAAAATCATCTGTGTGGAAAAATTGTCACTATACTGGAATTTTTTAGTGGTGTACCCATTGAGCCTTCGCATGTTGTGCACGCCCAAAATCAGATCACATGCCTCGCACATGCGGCTAAAAGCCCGCTCCGCCCTGTTCTAGGCACGGGGTGGGTCTGGGTCTTCACCGACCCGTCCCATTGCCATCCCTAGAATTAATAGATAATAAAACTTATGAAAAAAAAGATAATTTTATAATGACTAAAAATGTGATATAATGTATATCTCTCTAATAAATACAATACTATAGTCTAAATAGTCTAACCCTCCATGACTTAAAATGTGACAAATAATTGAGACTTTATGCAAATAATCATAAAGATGAATTTGTTGCATTTGGAGCTTTCAACTTCTCTCACGCACAAATATTGAACATCAAATCGGATTTTATTATTATTTACATTAATTTAATTTGTTGGACAAAAATCAAAATGTATTAAGCAATTAGTTATCATTCTGCAAAGTAGTTTGTTGTTTCTAATTTCATATTAGAAATGAGTTTATACATGCACATATTTTTGTTCAAACTCTTCTTGTGGTATTCATATTATTAATTCTCAAAGCCTATAGCGATGATGACGACGTTTCAATTGTGTTTGAATTTTTATACTTTGAATTTTAAGACTTTATCCTCATAATGCAACATAAAACATTTGTGTAATTTAGTTTTACATATTTAGTTTGAATGTTATATTGTTATGCATACTTTAATTTAAAATTTAGATTTAAAGAAAAAAATTAAATTGTTTGGCTTGTAGCCCGATAATGGTCCGTTTAGCTTGAAGCTGGTTTAATAGTGACCCGTTTAGCCCGAAACCCATTTAACCCGAAACTCGCTAGGGCTGGCCCTATACGGCTAGGGCCAACCCGTTTAACTTCTATATGTGACGGGACGGGATGGTCCGGAGATCCCAAAATTAAATCTCTAGAACCAAACCACAAAAAATATCTTCGTCTTGAACCATCCCAAAAGTTCAGGACAGTTCAGGATGGATATTCTGTTCTAATGGGACGGTACGAGACGGAGAAACTGAGATTCAAAAATTATTAATAAATAAAACACACAAAAAAGAGGGAGAAAAAATCAGTGTAAAATTCATTAAATAGTTATACTTCAAATGTTTTTCTTAGTACAATCTCAAAAATAGTATTAAAACCATTAGAACTATATATATGAGATTAACTTTTTTATATTTTATATTTAACTTATATATAAAATTTCTTTAATTCATATTTAGGTGCTAAATTTTTTATATTGTAATTCCAAATCTTTCTTTCATAATATATAGTATAGCTATACTACAATTTTAGTTTTATAAATTAAATCAATTTAAATTTTCAATAATTTTTATCTAATTTTTAAATTGTAGTATTGATTTTTCTTTTTCGATTTTAACATAAATTTTAGATATTATGTTATTCGTATAACTAGAAGTAAAAGCCTAAAAGCTCAATTAATGATAAATTTAGTAATCCTTATTACACGATAATATTCTACTCTCGCCTATTCAAAATAAGTGTTTTTTTGGGTAGATTTTGTTTTCCACAAAGAATGTCGTTTTACATTTACAAGGCTAATGAGAAATGAATTTTCCTAAATTGCCCTTATACTTTTATTAGTGATTCATTTAGTTAATTAATGGAGTTGTAAATATTATTACACTACTACAAAAGACCTTTTTTACATCGGTTCTGGGAGACTTTCTACATCGGTATTGTAACCGATGTAGAATCAGGCGTAGTGGAAATTAAAGACTTTTCACATCGAGCATAGAACCGATGAAAAAATAAAATGCTACATCGGTTGCATTTACATCCGATGTCGAATATTACCCTAACCGTTAGGTATAACACAAACTTTAGATCGGTTCACTTGACAACCGATGTAAAATGTTACATTCTACATCGGTTTTAGGAATAACCGATGTAAAGTTTTTTTTTAAGTTTTACATCAGTTGTATTTCCAATTTTACAACCGATGTAATTTTTTTATATTTACAAAATTACGCCCTACACAGCCAGCACCTGTACTATTATAAAATAATACGCCCTCTTTGCGCAACAACAATTAATCAAGATACCTTATACCAACAATACATCGACAATCACCTAAATATCATATACAAACAATACAACAAATTGCAATATTAAGTCGATAATTTAACAACAAAACGGATCATCATGTTCTACAATACAATATATAAAATTCTTTCAACACAATACACTGGGTGATCAATACAGGATTACTTGGTTGCTTCAGAATAACATATGTCAACTTGGTAATCAATGTTTGAATTCTTCTTTATAAATCAACCTACAAGAAAACCCAAAAAAAGATAAACATGAATCCCAATATCAAACAATTATACGCATAATAATGCAGTATATATATTTATACACAATCTCTGGAAAAGATTATTTGAAGATACTTGTATAATAGTATGACTTTTTCATAATTAGACTAAACCTCGATGGTATTTTTTGTTTATTAACCTTTGTGCAAAACCTAAAAAGAAATTCCTTCCAACTATTAAGGGTCCAACTTTATAGTCATTTATGTGAACTAATTTATTATTAAATTGAATTAGGAGAAAAAAATAATTGATAGTGATCAAAGTTGTAAAAGAGGAATTGACTGTTAAGTAACACAATTTAAAGCCACAATATTAATGCACAAAATTCAGATCTCAATATCATTCACCAACTTGTGCTAACAGTATAAAAAAGATAGAACAGCTCACCTCTAATCATTTTGCTGTAAATTTGCAGACCCTTGAGGAAAATACTGATCTATCTCTCCTTCAACCTCTGCTTTAGGCAAATATTCATTTGCAACTACGCTTGCAACGCCTAGATGGGGATAATCATATGCTCTTCCTATCAAAGAAAATATCAAGAAACAATGTTAACCTCAGTAGTATATTTAAAAAAAAATTTATTTAATTTGCAAGAAATTAATTTTCATAATAATAGTTGACCTCATGGCATAGTGAGGATGATTAGAATGAATTGCATAAACTATTGATGGCTACTGATTGCACAAACAAACCCTTACATGTTTTTCTTGGTCCACTACCTAAAATAATATCAAAAATATTTAATAAATTTATGTCTATACATTGCCACACCCATGTAGGTATTTAGAGAGAACTTAATCACATTCTATAAATTTGCTCGCTGAAAATACTACTGAAAAAAGAAGAGACTGACCATGTCAACTTCAATCTGTTCAGAGTACGATAGAATGATAACTTTTTCTAGATAGAGTAATGATATCTTATCCCACATTTGTTTGTGATTTTCAATAATCAAATTCTAGATTTCAGCTTTTGAAAAAATCAAACATTTATAGTAGTTTACAAAGCATCTATCATCACCAGCTTCAACTAAAATATGGATAAGCATCGAAAATCAGATAGTGAATAGCAGATAAAGAACATGGCAGGCACTTGCACAAATTCCATAGATATAAAAATTGACCAAATGTAGTAGTTGTTGTAGCTCGTCACAATATACTATTCACCAATAATTTTGAAAAATCAAACTAATCTAACAAGTCAAAATGAGATACTTTCTTCATTTGCCTATACAAGATCTCCAGGAAAAAAGCAATAAACGAACAAAAATCTAGTAATCACAAAAATAAACCTCTGAAAGTTCTTCCATAAGAGAAGAGTGTAAGGCATCAGCCTCTTTCCCCAAACTGTGAACATCATGCAGACCTTCTTTTATAGCCAAGACCCGCAGCAAGACTAAAAGGTTAGCAAATAATCTCTCTCCTTGTTTGTTTGGGCGTGTGTGTGTAACATTTGAGTTCAAGGGCAGATAAGAAGAATAAAACTAGAAATCAATCATAAGTCATCTCATTCCAAATAGTTTTATACTTCTTGCTGAATGCCAGAACATGAACACATGCAGTTGGGAGTTGCACATAGGCAGGATGAAATGTCTAATATCTTGTATCATCTGTGTTTTACACTTTCTGGAGAAGTGGCAAAATTCTCTGTTCTTTTACGCTAGTGAAACTATTTCTGTAAAATTCCAGCTAAGGCAACATATTACACTTGAACATCTTTCAACTCTGAAAGATCAAGCACATCATACACACTATAAAGGAACTCTGCCGAACTCTTAACTTAGCAAATCAAGTAAACAATTTTTCACTTCCAGGTCCTCTATGCTGAAAATTCTTAGAAATCAAATCCTTACAGGTATAGTGACATAGAATGACAACATTCAACAAACAATTAATTCTGATGACTCGTGAAGATTTTATGATATTTATTGTTTGAAACATCACGACAATTCATTTCGTTCACCAATGATAGACTAATAATATGAAGAAAGGATATTAATTATCATATGAACAATCTTCAGAAACACTAACTTAAGTCCTTTAGAAAAAAGTCCTACTGTTCGTTCACTTTGAATGAATTTGAGAGTGAAGTAGAACATTGAACAAATACTAGTGATTGGAATATTAGTAATACTTTTTAGGAATTACTATTGAAGCACCACATAAATTGGTAGCTAAGAGTGTCAGAGATCGTTCACTAAACACAGATTTTGACTAGTGTACTTGTGATCGAGGAAATCAAACAAAGGAGTCGAGGACATATGTGATAGTTTTCAGAGGATTTCATGAATGATAGTATAAAAACACCTTTTAACAATTTCCGAAATTCAGTCTAATACGTATTAGGAGCTGTCGTATAATATTTACCACAATAAAGATTAAATGTTTTTTATCACAATCTTGACAAAAAGAATGTTTTATCATTAGCAAAGCCTGTGAACTTCTATGTCTAGATGTGAGGCATAAATTAAACCATAAAAACAAATACCATCACAAATTTCTTATGTTTGAAGCTCTCACTATAGTATAGTTATCAACTGTAGTTTTGGAGGTCCACAGAACTCGTCATTGGTTCGATGATCTAAAGTCCACAACACAATACCAATAAAAACAAAAAAAAAACAACAGTTACCCCCCACATTTGACGAGAAAACAGCCTTAGAAAAGCCCAAGCCCCCATGTTCAACTTCCTAAATAGAGCCACCACCACAAGTCCAGATGCAACATACAGTTGTGTAAAATCTTCACAACATAGAACTTGGCCGTAAGCCAAAAGCAGATCCAGAACCAGAGCTATGTCAACTGACAAATAATAAACAAATTACTTAAAAGGCAATCATCTAATAAAAAAATCCAAAATGTCACCAAAAATACTAACATATATATCCCAATTGAACATTCAAGCACAATCATCAGATTACTGAGAATAAGCCCAAAGAGAACAACATCCACAAATTTCCACACAAAAAAAATGAACAAAAAGGACACATACTTGCATAGGTTTTCTCGAGCGTTTCAAACTGAAACGACGTCTTCCTCTTACGCTTAGTCCTACCCCTCCGACTGATCCATGCTCCTATTAATATCTCCCTCCGAACCAGCCTCCACTGAATACCAGTTGCAGCACACGAACCCTAGAAATCACGACTTGCCCGAAAAAAGGTTAGGGTTTGAAACAACGAAACAGTGAAAACCATTCTCCCTATCTTGACCGACTTTGACCATGCACATATGTGCCAGTAAGATGAAGGTGCTCTAGCGGAATGATTGTGCAACGGTGGCAGGCGGCGGAGGAATGACGAGAGAAATCGAGAAATTTAATTTGGGAAAATAGAGTATAATCGATTTGAGAGAAGAAAAAATCGAGATCTTTCAAGGAATAGGGCAAATATTTACATCGCGTATTTAATAACAAATGATGAAAACATCTTTAAAAAGTATACAAATATGCCACCGGGTATTTTTTCTACATCTATTACTTTATAACCGATGTAAAACACTTATTTCTACATCGGTTCATTTGATAACCGATGTAGAATTAAACTTTTTACATCGCGTTTTGCACAACCGATGTAGATATCTTCTAAAAATTACAATTATGCCACCGCGTTTTTTTTACATCGGTTGTGTAATAACCGATGTTAAACCACGATGTAAAATGTCTTTTTTGTAGTAGTGTTAATTAATGGTATATTGGGTATTTTAATACAATCCTTGATATGTGTATTTTTTATTCCTAAAAAAATACTCTCTCCTATTCACAATAAGTGTCTTTTTGGCACATGAATTGTTTTTCAAAAAGAATGTCCTTCTCACATTTCAAGGTTGGTGAGAAAAAGATTTCCCAAATTACCCTTAAATATATTGTTTCCCAACTAACACTAATACCTAAATTTGTTTGTTCCAAAGTAGCATTTATTATTAATTAAGGGTATATTTGATATTTTAACACAATCCTTAATATGTGTGTTTTTTCCTAAAAAGACACTTATTTTGAAAAGGATGGAGTATTTCTTTTGAATAGGAGGGAGTATAATCTTGGCCCATTTCCCATATCTCTTGACTTAATTAGAAAAGTATAATTAACTAATAAAATTCACAAATTAATATGAAACGAAAGTTTATGTATGTTTATTGTCTCAATGTCTCAATTTATTGATTAGATGATTCTCTAGTTTTGATGCAATTTACGAATCATTTAACTAATTTAAATTTTAATTAATTGTTTTGATTAGGGGATGAGTCTAGTTATGTTCCTTAATAAGTCAAATGTCATCAAATTAAAATATTTTTTACAAATCAAATATGATTTTATAATTTAATTTATTGGGAACATTTAACTAAATTAATATATGATGACCACCAAGTTTTAATAAATAATCAATATAATGTAACTCTTACTGAATTAAATTTATATTTAATTATTCATTTGATATATTGATAAAATATGATAAAATTTTAATTTGATAATTTCTAGTATTATGTTTTATATAGTATTGAATTTTAAAGGAATGTGTAGTTAATTCAATATTAAACTATAAATAAGATAAAAATATTATATATGTATATGTAAAAATATCTAAAATCGGTTCTCACTACCAGAAAAACTGGTTCTTGAGACGACAAAAAGTCGTCCCAAAATATTGGAAGATTTTTTTACAGCAGATTACTCAATATTATCCACGCGAGCTTGTAAAATTGTGATGTAAGCTTAGCAACACTGATGTCGTTGCTAAATATATCTAATTGGGACGACACAAAGTCGCTACTAAAAATGCCGAAGCAAAAGCCATGTTTTATTGTAGTGTCTAGTTTTGGATCTTCGGTTTGGTACGGTTGGTATATATGGTTCGGTACGGTTCTCGGTATGAATATTTGAAAAATTCCAGAATCATATCATGAAAAATTTTGGGACGCTTCGTTTCAGGAAAAGTCAAAAGTCAATGGTTATTTTTGTTTCGGATATTTTTCGATTCGAATATCGGTTTGGTTTCGATAATTTCCAAGTCACGTGCACACCCCTAATTGAGACCAAATTCAAATTGTCCAACTTGATGAAATCTACATAGTTGAATCTTACATTGAGATTGATATGAACAATGCAGGTAGTTTAAGGGATGATAGGATGAGCCATTTATAAGTTTCCTATTTTAAAAATATTCGGCTACCACTGCATGCATCCTAAGTCTAAGGGATGATAGGATGAGCCACTTATAAGTTTCCTATTTTAAGTAGATGGCCTTATTGCCACCTTCTCCAATCAGTTAGGAAGGATCTTCTATTGAGAAATGTATTTCATCTCCTATTTCAATTCACGGATGATTGTCAATTGTATAAAAATTACAATATATATTTATTTTCAAATATAAATTGTGGATTTTTATAAGGCAAAGTATATCAGTTAAAAAAACACTTTATAATTATTTGTATGGTGGAATAGGTCATAATCCTTTACAAGGAACGTGAAAAATTCTTATTGTTTTGTACATACATTGTGTGCTAAAAATGATGACAATTAACTACAATTGGGAAAGGACTATAAGACCATTTTTCTTGTATATTTCTTGAAACCTAAATGGAAATGGTTTGAAATCATATAGTCTATAACCGAGTTGAGCCTGCAAAAGCTATGTGAACCTTCACTGGTGACATTCATGCAATTACGCCCATCTTTATTAATTAATGGTATATTGAGTATTTTAATACAATCCTTAATATATGTATTTTTTATTCCTAAAAAAATATGTATTTTGAATAGAGGAAAGTATAATCTTGGCCCATTTTCCATAGCTCTTGACTTAATTAGAAAAGTATAATTAACTAATAAAATTGACAAATTAATATGAAAGGAAAGTTTATGTATGTTTATTGTCTCAATGTCTAAATTTATTGATTAGATGATTGCTCTAGTTTTGATGCAATTTAAGAATAATTTAATTAATTTTAAATTTAATTATTTTTTTATTAGGGGATGAGTCTAGTTATATTCCTTAATAAGTCAAATATATATCATCCTGATAAAATATTTTCTACAAATCAAATATGATTTTATAATTTAATTTATTGGACATATTTAACTAAATTAATATATGATGACCACCAAGTTTTAATAAATAATCAATATACTGTAACTCTTACTGAATTAAATTCATATTCAATTATTCATTTGATATATTGATAAAATATGATAAACTTTTAATTTGATAATTTCTAGTATTATGTTTTATATAGTCTTGAATTTTAAAGGAATGTGTAGTTAATTCAATATTAAACTATAAATAAGATAAAAATATTATATATGTATATGTAAAAAATATCTAAAATCGGTTCTAGTTTCGGATCTTTGGTTTGGTACGGTTCGGTATATATGGTTCGGTACGGTTCTCGGTATGAATATTTAAGAAATCTCCAGAATCGTATCATGAAAATTTTTGGGACGATTCGTTTCGGGAAAAGTCAAAAGTCAATGGTTATTTTTGGTTCGGATATTTTTCGATTTTTGAATATCGGTTTAGTTTCGATAATCTCCAAATCACGTGCACACCCCTAGTTGGGACCAAATTGATCAAATTGTCCAACTTGATGAAATCTGTATAGTTGAATCTTACATAGAGATTGATATGAACAATGCAGGTAGCCCATACTGGTGTTTCCAAATTTTAAAAATATTCGGCTACCACTGCATGCATCCTAAGTCTAAGGGATGATAGGATGAGCCACTTATAAGTTTCCTATTTTAAGTAGATGGCCTTATTGCCAAACTGGAGGAACCTTCTCAAATCAGTTAGGGAGGATCTTCTATTGAGAAATGTATTTCATCTCCTGTTTCAATCCAAGGATGATTGTCAAGTATTAAAAATTACCATATAAAATTGTTTTCAAGTATAAATTGTGGATTTTTATAAGACAAATGATAACAATTAAAAAAACACTTGATAATCATTTGTATGGTGGAATAGGTCATAATCCTTCACAAATGACATTCATGCAATCACGCCCATCTATATTTGAGGGAACCCTCTTCAGTCTCTGGACGGAGAGGATGTTGTACTTTGTCTGCACGCACGTACACACATATATTTGCTCTTCTGGTATCTTAATTAGGACTAAGTTATGCTTGAACTCACATAAATTAAAGTTGTGATTCATTGGTAGAAATATCTGTATTGTGAGGGTGATTGACCAGATGGTGTTCGATCTCATATGAGTGCATGTGTTCCTTCCCCTACTATTCCTAATTTATTGTACAAAAAAAAAAAAAAACTTGAACAATCGATGGTGCGGAAAGTATCATGCTATCTTGAATTAATTATTTGAATATTTTGCTTAACTGTTCGTATGTCACTTCCATAGTACTTATGACAAAAGATATATTTGATGTGGACAATTGCATAATTAAATGATATATTTTTTTTTACTTTTTATGTCCCTTCAGGCAAATAAATCAAACCACTGTAACAATTGATTTTTTCAAGCTTAGTTACTTGGGCGAAAAATTCAAAATGTTTTTTGTTCTTCGACAAGATATTATCTATTTCTCGTCTTTCCAATGAACAAAAAATTCATCATAACCTATATTAACTATACAACATTAAGCCAATCTACATATTTCAGTTCATATTTTCTATGCATCCCGTAGCTTTATCCAATCCAAATTCTCTCATATATATATATAGGGATAAGATCTCATTTCGCAACCTCTTACCATGTGGCAGTGTGGACAGATCCCATCCATTCATCATATTCAATCAATGGTTCAGATTAGGCCTAAAAATAAACTATTTTTCATTTATTTTATGTGTAAAAAGGGCAAATCGGTAACTATCAAAATGGTGTAAAAATAATACCATAATTACTTTCCTAAAATCAAGGGATATATTCAATACCAGATTTCCATAACAGATACGCCTAATAATGAGGAAAAAAACGGATTCTCACTCTTCATTGACGCAATATTTTGGTGTACAAATGTTTATAATATTGTGCTCTGGATGCATTTTTTCGTGTATAGATATGCATATTATGGTGCTAATCGGTAACTATCAAAATGGTGTAAAAATAATACCATATTTACTTTCCTAAAATTAAGGGATATATTCAATATCAAATTTTCATAACAGATACGCCTAATAATGAGGAAAAAAAACCGATTCTCACTCTTCATTGACGCAATATTTTGGTGTACAAATATTTATAATATTGTGCTCTGGACGCATTATTTCGTGTATAGATATGCATATTTTGGTGCTAATCGGTAACTATCAAAATGGTGTAAAAATAATACCATATTTACTTTCCTAAAATAAAGGGATATATATTCAATATCAGATTTCCATAACAGATACGCCTAATAATGAGGAAAAAAAACGGATTCTCACTCTTCATTGACGCAATATTTTGGTGTACAAATATTTATAATATTGTGCCCTGGACGCATTATTTTATGTATAGATATGTATATTTTGGTGCTACTATAACATGAAGTATGACGTGTTTGGATGTTTATTTCAGACTAAACACTGGTACTTAAGTTGGTATAAAAATATTGACAATATTGTACATTGGAAGCATATTTTGATGTATACATATGCAAACTTCGGTGCTTTATAACCATAAAAATATGGTATAAAAATAATTCCATTACGGTATCCTGAAATTATATTTTGGTATATACTTGTCCAATATTTGGTGATAATATAAGTATTCAGTAGTGCATTGTTAGATGTTTAATTGAGAATATTGTATACTAATATCGACAATATTGTATATTTTGAAAATTATTTTGTGTATACATTTGACTGATTTGGTGTACAAATATGCAGATTTTTCAACATTATGTGCTGCCTGATATCACCCACTTGCTTGCAAATACCGAGAGAATAGATCCAACTGAAAAACACATAAAATAAAATTGCCAAAAAAAAAAACGATGTTAACATCAAACAAGTCAACAAAAAAAAAGAAAAAGGATGCAGCGTGTCGCATAGAAACTAACTGTATACCAACAATTGCCTAATTGTATACCATTCTATAGCTAAGTTTTCATCAATTCTTATCCACAATTAAAATAAAACAACTGAACTAATTGTATACCAACTATTTACTAAATGTATACCAACGTATAACTAAGTTTTCATCAATTTATTTCCACGGGTACAATAAAACAAAATGGACCAAAAAAAATATAAGCTACAATTTTCTCAGTTTGGGCACGTATCTTCTCCTCAGTTTGGGCATCGAGGCTTTCAAAGCAGATTTTGTGGTCTTTGACCTCTGAGCTCTGATTACCATCACTCGCACCCTCGCTCGGCCCTAGGGATGCAGGTCTCTTACTGTTTCCTCGTGCCATTTAACCTGGAAGTGAGAAACATATATGAAACATTATACAGTGTGCATGAACTATACTAATTCTACGATGTAGCAAAGAGAATACAACATCTAAACTAATTGTGCACTGATTGTACTCTAACTGTATATGAAACTAATACTATTTAAACATCAATTGTATATGCATTAAATGTGTCCTACAACTAGGTCAACAAAACTGAAGAAAATCCACAAATAGTCATCTTCAATTGATATAAAAATATTGTATGAATTAGGTAAAAACCCTTTGCACTGTGACCTAAAAAACCAAGAAATCGAAAAAATGTAAACAAAGTCTTACCTTAATGTAGATTTACAGAAGCTTATTGGAGATACAAAGCTCAACTGAGTTCTGCCGTACACAAAAGAAAACCTCAGGCTCGATTTTTGAAGAGAAAAATTGTGCTCCAGCCGCGTGTGAGATGAAATTTTGTGAGGGATGAAGATGCTGGAGACGTGTGAGAGTGGGTGTTTGTGGGGGTGCGAAATCTTTTAGAAATTTTGGAGAAAATAGCAGACCAAAAAATCGATTTTTGCAGAGAGAATTTGTGCTCCAGGCGTGTGTAAGAGGGAATTTTGTGAGGGATGAAGATGGTGGAGACGTGTGAGAGCGGGTGTTTGTGGGGGGAAGAAATCTTTTAGAATTTTTGGAGAAAATACCATACCAAATAGGCCGGTGATTTGGTGATTGAATCCCAAAACAATAGGAAAAAGTGGGCAGTTACCAAATTGGACGTTACTTAATGTTTGTAATTTGTCTATTTTGTCCTTAAATGGGCTGATTTCAATTTTTTTTTAAAAAAAATGAAAAAAATCAGGCCTTATGATTAAACATGTTAACGGTCTAAATCTGTCCACACTGCCACATATTAAGGGGCTTGCCACATATGATCCTATACCTATATATATATATCCAATTTATTTTCCCCGGCCGTCTCATCCTTATGTCATGATTAAAAACTGATTTTTCATAGAACTTTTCACCCATGTCGAAATTATTAATTGGCATCTGCTTAAAAAAAGGCACTAATTGAAAGTTATTCCAAAACTTATTATTAAGTGTCTTATCCTATCCCCATTAGAGTAAAGATAGCCTTATATTATTTGAATTTGGCAACACCTTTATGGGCTACCAATGTTCATATCAAACTTAGTGTATCAAGTTGCACAACTTGAATTTGGTCCACTACACCCGCTTAATAAACTTCAATTTCAAATATAAATTTTATGTATAAATACGGCTTCTTTACTAACATTTGGACACAACAAATAACAAGAGAACTAACATACTATTGTTTATAGAATACAAACACCCAAATCTCCAAATGGCTTCAACCGTGCTTTTAGCCTTTTCCTCATTGCCCTCCTCGTTTTTGCATCCTCAAACCCATTAGCCCACGGCCAGGTGATCACGCTGCGTGGCTTGACTGTAGGCGGCAATCTTTGTTGCACGTCTAGCGAAAACTCTCCTGGCCAAGTTGTTGTTGGGGCGGTTGTTAGCTTGAATTGCTCCATTCTTGGTGCTAACAGTTGGTCAAGGTACCACTAATATTAATGGATACTTTAATATTACTGTTCCTGCCTTAACAGGACTTATTCTCGGCCTGCCCACAGTTCCATGCGTTGCCAGTGTTCAACTTCCACTCAACTCTGTTGTTTGCCCGATTCTTTCTACCACCAATGGCGTTCTTGTTTCAACTATTCGATCGCTTGGAACAATCATTATATCTGCATTGGGGTTGGTTCAAAATGCCGCCTTAAATGGATTTGTCAATGTCGGAGCCTGATTGCCATTATAAGTAGAGTACTTGAAAATTCTTCTCCGGCCACTTTAATTTCTCACTGATTATGTATGACTACTTGTATGAAAATAAGCAACAAGCAATTAGCAAGTATGCAAAGTAATTGCTTATTTTTGTGCTTGTTGATATCCGCGTCAACTATGTAACCTTTATATATTTTATATCTCATTCTCAAATAATGGAGAAGGAAGTAATGTAATTTGATCTAATTAATGATCATATATATATATATATATATATATATATATATTTACACTATCTGGGGATACACATCTGTGATGCTCATTTGGTTATATAAGTTGATCTTTATCTTATTGTTCACATTATTATAAATTTAGATGGATATACGTTGTTTTACTTAAATAATGCGTAATATTCATGTTTAGTAACCAGTAAACATGGTAAGTTTCGGAATCTGAAAACTATTATGAAAATGTTGAAAGAATACTCCTTTAATGGTCCATATAAAACAAGTCTAATTTCAGAAAATCCTCCAATTTAATTGGGGAGTTAATTAATAGAGTCCGTCGAATTTTTGGCAATGTCAAAATATTTTTTAGCCATTTTTTCGAAACACGTTTTTTTAGCCATTTGATTACGTGAAAAATCCAATTTGCCCTTGAGTCAATTAACTGCACCAAGACACACATCCCTGTAACTTGGCATCGAGTTACTGTGATTTGGCAACGAGTTACTGTGTTACTTGGCATACCATAACTTGGCATCGAGTTACCATAACTTGGCATCGAGTTATCATAACTTGGCATCGAGTTACTGTAACACTTAGCATCGATTTATCATAACTATAACTTCAATATGGTATCATGAGCCGATAGCTGTTTCCATGCACAGTCACCGGAAGTTGTGCTTTTCTCCGCCGTGAAGCCATGGATTCTGGTGGAATTTCAGTTTCTTCTCTTATTTCTCCAACTTTACCCACTCTTGCCACACTTTCTCTCCGATAGGATCGATCCACATACATATTTTGGCTCAAGTCCTCTCCGCAGTTCGTGCTCATAGATTTGATTGTTATCTTCTTTGAGAAATTCTAGCTCCATCGAAATTCATTCCAGTTCTTAAATGAATCTGTTTCTCAATCCAGCATTATTTGGTGTGGCTACATGATCATTTTCTTTTCAGCTTGTTGCTAACTTCAATTTCAGAATTGATGTTCAGACATGTTATTCGATACTCACATTCTGCTGAACTTTGGTAAGTTCTCGAAAATCTTTTTAATTCTCAATCAAAGGCTAAGGTTATGCAACTTCGTCTTCAGCTACAAATATTTAAAAAGGGGGATCTCTCTGTTGATGATTACATCTTAAAAATGTGTGCACTTGCTGACAATATAAATGTTGCTGGTCAATCTTTTACCGATGGTGATCTTATTTTGTACATATTAAGTGGTTTTGGTTCTGAATATGATCCCGTGGTGATTAATCTCACTTCCCGTTCTGATTTGTTGTCACTTCAAGATGTGCATTTTGCGTTACAAACTCACGAAACGCGTTTACAACAACAAATTCAGTCTACTCAAATTATTACTTATGATTCTAATTTTCCTTGCGCACATGTTGATATGAGGCAAAATTCTAGTGCTTACAGTCGGTTTCGGTTTGGATCTAATAATCTTGTTCAAGTATTATCGCCTCTCGTGGATATTTTTTTTCTAGAGGTCAAGGCCGTGGTCGATTTCATCGTGCTCTGAACCTTCTTGTCAGTTATGTGGAAAATCGAATCTTACTGCTAGAAATGTTTTAAACGGTTGGATATCAATTTTGTTGGCTTGTACTCTTCCAGTGGTTCTTCATATCAAGCAAATACTGCTTCAACTGATTCTCTTAAGCCTTTTCCTCATGATATTATTCACAATGTGTCAAATGATTGGTATGTTGATAGTGGCGCCACGAATCATGTTACAGCAAATCTTGGCAATCTCTCCATTCAAGGTGATTACAAAGGTCCTGATAAACTCATTGAGGTAATGGTTCATAACTTCCTATTACTCATTTTGGTGCCTCTGTTGTTCCCTCTTTATACCCCTCCAAAACTCTTATTCTTCAAAACATACTTTGTGTGCCTTCAATTACAAAAAAATCTCTTAAATATTTTCCAATTCACTCATGATAATTCTATTTTTATTGAATTTCATGCTGGTTCCAGTCTTGTTAAAGACAAACACTCCCACAAGGTTGTCTTGAAAGGTAGACTTAATGGTGGACTCTATCGTCTTGAACTCCCTCCTGCTGGCTCAGCCCATCTCAAATCATGCTCCTCCGTTTCCAAGATCAAATAGGCTTGTCATTTGTCTCAGTTTCTGGTTTGTAATAATGTAGTTCTTGCTCATGATGTAACTACTTGGCATTTGAAGCCAGATCACCCCTATCCCTCAGTCTTATCTCATGTACTTCATGATTTGAACCTTTCTGTAAATATTTCCAAACTCAATTACCGTGATGCTTGTCAATTAGCTAAGATTTATCAAATGCATTTTTCCTCTGTACCTCATAAAACAACTCCTGCCTTTTAACTTGTTCACACCTATGTTTGGGGACCTTCTTCTATATCTTCTATGGATGGCTACAAGTACTTTGTCCATTTTCTTGATGACTATAGAAGATACACCTGGATTTTTCCCCTCAAAACTAAAGGGGAGGTCTACAATATATTTGTCCAATTTAATGCTATGGTTTAGAGACAATTTTTTGTCAAAATTCAAGCCTTACAACGTGATTGGGGTGGGGAATATCGTATTCTTAAACCTCTCTTGGCCACATTGGGTATTCATTTTCACCACTCTTGTCCTCACACTGACCAACAAAATGGAGAAGCCGAATGCAAACATTTACATATTGTTGAAGTAGTCTCTCTCTTTTGGCTTATGCGTCTGCCCTTATGAAATATTGGTGGGATGCGTTTCACACTGCCACCTATCTTAAAAATCTCCTCCCAACCCCTATTCTTCATAATGTCTCACCTTATCAAAAATTATTTGATTATTTCCCTGACTACGAATTTCTCAAAATTTTGGTCGTTTCTGCTTTCCATATTTACGGCCTTAAAATTCATCTAAACTTCAACTTCACTCTAACTACAAGAAATTTGGAAATTAACGACGGAAATTTCCGTCGGTAAAAAATACAATTCCGTCGGTAAATTCATTACCGACTGACTTACCGACGGAAATTTCTACTAAGTGTATACTTCTTAGATATAGCCCCCATCATAACGGATATCATTGTCTTAGTCCCACTGGTCGAGTCTATGTTGCTCGAACGTTTAGCTTTAATGAAGCTGAATTTGTCTACCCCTACTTTTTTCATCTTCTTCCACTGTCACAGAGTCCACCTCATCTTTTGGTTCCTTTTCTCTTCCCATTTTACCATCCCCTGTTTCTATTCCTTTGTCTTAATTCCCCCTCATCTTCATCTTCATTCTCTTCTTTGCCTTCCTCAAATTCCAATCCTTCTCCAGTACCAACCTTTGCTCATGAGACTGACACACCCCTCTCTTTTTCTCATCTAAATAATTCTCCTTGGCGTCAAGATTCTTCATGACACTGTCAATCAGGCCCCACCATTCCATTCACCACTTCCACACATTCCATGATTACTCGTTCCAAGCTTGGAATTTTCAAACCCAAATCCTTCCTCACTCACACACCTATTATTCCAACCGAACCATCCACAGTAGATCAGGCCTTGCAAGATCCTTCATGGAAAGCTGACATGGATGCCGAATTTGGAGCTTTACAACGAAATAACACTTAGCAACTTGTTCCCTATTGTGATGGTATGTCAGTTGTTAATCGCAAATGGGTATTTCAGATAAAATATAGAGCTGATGGTACAATTGAAAGATATGAAGCTCGCTTGGTTGCGAAGGGCTTTCAACAACATTTGGTGTCGATTATTTTGAAACTTTCAGCCCCGTTGTCAAGCCTATTTCAATTCGACTGATTTTCATACTTGCTATCACCCGTGGTTAGGTTATTCAACAAGTTGATATCAATAATGCTTTTTTGCATGGTGATCTTCACCAGGTTGTGTACATGAGCCAACCCAAATGTTTTGTCGATAAAAAAGAAAGTGCTTATTACAAGAGTAGTAAAGAAATTAATGATGGCCTTTTCAAAAAAAAAGCTTCAAACATCAATGTGAAATTCTATAATAGCCAGTCATCAATTGGAAGCAGGCAAGAGATCTCATCTTGCTTCTGGTGAAGCTTCTAGCACTAGATAACCCTTGTCAGCTTAAGTATTATATGGAGCTTCTACCAAACCACATCACGCCTGCAAACTTGTCAATGCCTTATATGGCTCAAACAAGCTCCTAAAGCCTGGTTTGATAAGTTCAAGGGTTTTTTTATTCAATTCGGATTTAAAATGTCTGTATCATGATACATCTCTCTTTTACATCAATACGAACAACCAGTTGCTTATTGTGCTTGTGTAAATAACTGGTGATAGACCCTCTCATGCTGCTCAAGTTATTTAGCAATTGGATACAAAATTCTCTTTGAAACACCTTAGTCCTGTCCATTATTTTCTTGGGCTTGAAGTACATAGTACATCAAATGGTCTTCTGCTCAATCAAGCCAAATATGTGTCTGATCTCTTCACCAAAACTGACATGACCGATTGCAAACCTTGCGATACTCCTTATTTCTCACATCAGAAGTTGGCTTTGCTTGATAGTACTCGTCTTGGGATTCCCATTCTTTTCCATAGTACTGTTGGGCCCCCACAATATCTTAAAATGACCCGTCCGGATATCTCTTTCATGGTCAACAAACATAGTCAGTTTTTTACAAGTTCCCACTGTTAACCATTGGTCGGCTTGCAAGAGAGTTCTTCATTTTCTCAAGGGTACTAGCAATATTAGTCTTCTGAGGCATTTTCTGAGGCCGACTGGGCCAGTTGTATTGACACAGACATTCCACATTTGATTATTGTGTCTACCTTAGTCCAAATCTTGTAGATTGGTGTTCACGTATGAAACCAATTGTGGCTCGAAGCAGCACTGAGTTAGAATATTGGGCACTTGCTACCGTTGCAACTGATTTAGTCCGGGTTCGTTCCTTATTTACTGAACTTAGTATTATACTCGTCTTTTCTTTCGTCCTATGGTGCGATAATATTAGTGCCACTAAACTTGCTTCAAACCGTGTTTTTCACGCACATACGAAGTATATTGAGATTGATGTCCATTTTATTCAGGACAAGGTTCTACAAGGTGAAATTGATGTCCGCTATGTTCCATCCGAGGATCAAATTGCAGACATTCGTACAAAACCTCTATCCAGGGATCGTTTTCAACACATGTACTCTAGATTTTTCCTTCATGGTTTCTCCCCGGGTTCTGCTTGAACAGAGTGTATTAGTAACCAATCTAACTGATATCTAACTCATAATTAGTTGTATCTAACTGCAATTAGTTGTATTAGTTAACTTGCTGAGTTCAACACCTAATAACTAACTACTCAGTGTACGTGTATAAATACCACACAAAGAGTAATTGAAAGTTTAGTTTTCCGCATTGTTTTCCATCTGCAATATGTTCATAGTTTTATAACTTCAATAATTAGCGACATGTATGTGTTTATTTGACTTACAACGACATGTGTTAGCAACGACAAATCTTTGCTTTAGGTTTTGATTAACGACGTCAAGTGTCGTGCTAATACTCAGGTGGCCTAAAACTGCTTTTATAGTAGTGTGGGGGCCGGGTGTTCTTTGCAAGATAGTAACTCAATTGAGGTGATGTAAAATTTCCCATGTTTTTGTTTCAAACTCCAACATAACTAAGTATGATCAGAGTATGATCAGGCTGGCAGGGTTGAAATTAATTTAGCCCATTCACAACTTTCAAACAAGTTTTCCTAACCAAATTTTCTCATGTATCCATATCTTATCTTGATGTCATGAATAAAAACTGGTTTGAGAAAAGTTCCTCAAGTTGACATTAATTAATATGTCCATCTACTTAAAACAGGCACAATTTGTTATTCCAATCTTATAATTAGTGGTTCTTCATATCCTCCCTTAAATTTATATATGCACTAGTTGATCTATGTAGAACCAGAGTGATAACCTTATATTATGAGAATTTGGCAACACCTTTATAAACTAGCAATGTTCATATCAATCTTAGTGCATGTTATATTAAATTATATAACATGCACTAAGATTTTGATGATACCATGTAAAACTTAAACTAGGAAGTTGGCACCTCATTTTTCTTGTAATTTGTATTGTAATAGATAGGGCCGGAAAAGCTGAGTCAAGTCAGCTATGCCAAGGATTACAAGAAGTCAACTACGGACTATGTGAAGACTCTGGTGTGTGTCAACTGAGTAATGCCATGAAGGAAGTCAAGGACTCGACTGAAGAAAAGTCAGCTGGGGAACAGCTCTAAGATGTGTCAGTCAAGTTAACTCAAGAAGCCAAGTCTCTAGTTGAAGTGAGAGTTGAGTTATCCAATGACTGGAGCTGACTCAAGTCACCTGGGGTACTGACAGCAGTCTAGTCAAGACAACTGACTTAGATCCTGTTAGGAAATTTATTGTTTAGATTTTGATGAATGCCATGTAAAACTTAGAATAGGAAGTTGGCACCCCATTCTTGTTGTAAAATGCATTGTAATAAATAAATAGGGCTGGTCAAAGGCGAGTTAAGTCGCCTACGCCCAAACATGCAAGAGGACAACTGGAGACTAGAAGGAAGACTCATTTGCGAGACATTTGAGTATGGCAAAGAAGAGTAGACGGAACTCTATGAAGAAGCGGTGAGATGCGGTGAGTGGAGTATCGGTCAAGTCAACTCAAGAAAAGCCAAGTCTCAAGTTGAAGTGTGAAAGAGTCATCCATGATTGGAAGCGACTCTAAGTCACCCGGGGAAAGCAAAGAAATGCGTCAAGTCGAGATAATCGAAAAAGATCCGTTGCACGTAAATCAAGAGAATTACCTAAACAAGTAATATCTCCATACCACCTTTCTCAAGTGCTCGGTCCCGAGAAGCGTGCAAAAGGAACAAACCAATGGGAATCACTACACCGTGTCGAACTCGAAAAGGTGAATAACAATTCATACGAGGAAATGGCAATTCCAAGGATCGCAACAAGACAAGCCAACGATAAGTGACTTTCAAAAATAAGCCTATCTCTTCAACGGGCGATTTTTGAAAGATCACTATAAAAGGCCGAGAAATGATTTTGAGAAGGGTGACGGACGAGTAACCAAAAATGTTCAAGCAATTATTAGAACGGAAACCGAAATATTCTCAATCCTCAAGCTACACTACGAAGAACATCAATCCAACACTCACATGTGAAGGAAAGATAACTTCAATCAGTTGAAGAGGAAAATCTTGAAAAATCAAGGGGTCTACATTCCACGAAGGATTGTAGGAAGGTTCAAGGTCGAACCAAGTCTTGAGCTTTTGGAGGGCTTCGTGATCAAATCCAAAGAGCTTGAGCAAGTGAGTGTAGTAGCAAGCGGTGCGCCTGTGAAGAAGGCGAGTCGTCACGAGAAGCCACCGGTGAGTGATCAAGGCATCTCAGATCGAGTCTCAAAGGATCAAGTCGGTTTGTGTGATCAAGACTTGTATCTGACGGATCATTACCACTACTCAGTATCTCGATCAATACCTAGTGGAATCCTCCAGGAGTTGGAGAAGAGAGGAGTAGAAGAATTACCCCATCTTCGAACCTCTATAAAAATTTCATTTTGTCATTTACATTTCAGCACTTTAATTCCTGCATCTTAATTGTTTAAATCTGCTGATAAATTTGCTATCCACTTGATAATTTCTAAGTACTAAACCAAGCACTAAATCCTTGCTTAACCAAACTTAAGGGTGTTAAGTCTTCCGCTGAAAAACAAACCACAATTGAGTTAATTTAGACCCAACAACTAAGTTATTCCATCAACAACTCACTTGAGTCTGTTGAGAGATTAACTCTACTGATCAACTAAATTGGCTGTCCACCTAGGACACAGCTGTGTAGTGTCCACTCTGAATATTTAAAAGGACTAAATCGAAAATTTGGTAAGGTTTATTCAACCCCCCTTCTAAACCTTACACTTACACCCCTTGGGACCTACAAGTGGTATCAGAGCGGTTGGTTCGGTGAGCCTTCCGCACCAGTTCTTGAACTAGATCTCCAAACTTTTCAAAGTCTCGCTTTAGTACTTAAACTTTCAGTAACTCTTTTTATCATTAAAAGTTATTATCATGGAAGCAAATTTGACACGCATCCCTATGTTCACTATTGAAGAATTTGATGATTGGAAAATTCGAATGCGAGGCTCATCTATCAAAGATTACATGATGAGATGTGGATAGTGATAGAGGATGGGCCTTTGCATGATGAGATGTGGATAGTGATAGAGGATGGGCCATTGCAAATCTTAAAGGTGAACACAATTTGTAAGAAGAGCTGTTTGAAGGAGAAGAGGATGTTGCTCCTGGACCAGTCATGGTTGAAAAACCAAGAACCGAATGGACAAATGATGAGAAAAAGATACAACCTGGACAATGTAGCCAAGGACATCCTTTACAAAACCTTGGACAAAGCCATGTTCAATAAAGTCAAATCATGCAAAATCTGCTAAAGAAATGCAGGACAAGCTAACATTGATTTGTGAAGGCTCGTGAGCAAATCAAAGAAAACAAATTATCGGTGGTTGTACGAAATTTGAGAACTTCAAAATGATCTCGGAGAAAACCTGGATCAACTGGATGCTCGGTTCACGAAATCACCAATGAGCTATCTCGCACTTGGAAAGGAATATACACGAGAAGGAAATGTGTATGAAGATCCTAAAAAGTCTTCCGGTGAATGGGAAATGAAGGTCATGGCTCGAGACATTCCATGGACTGTCAAAGACATCCAACCATGAACTATTCTCGGATCTCAAAGCCTACGAGTTTGAGCCGAGGAGAAAAGACCAGGAAGAGACAAGCTGTACCCAAAACAATTTTGCTCTAATTGTTAAAGATGGGAAGAAAGTCGAGGTCAAAGAAGTCATTGATCCGGAAGAAATAGCCCACGATGGTTAAAAGATTCAACAAGTTCTTCAATAAGAACTACAAGAGAGGAAAGGGTGAATCTTCCGAGAAGACACTCGTCCCTCCAAATCAAGGGAAGATAGGCCAACCAAGAGAAAGATCATCAAAAGCTGAATATCAAAGGGCCGACAATCCAAGAATGGAAAGAGAGCTGATCAAAAGGCTGAATATCTATCTTTGGAATGTAGACAACCAGGTCATTATGCCATTGATTGCCCATATCCTCGTAGTCAACAAATACGGGAATGAAGAAGAAAGAAAGATCTTGAGAGAAAGAAGACAAGAAAAGAGAAAGGCAATGTTGGCTACAGAGATCGGGCCTTGAAAACAGCCAAGTCAAAAGACATGGCTGATTCGAGAGCGATAAAGCCGACTATTCAAGTGACTCGAAGAAGAAGCCCCGATCTACTTGATGGCCAAGGAACAAGATCAACCTGACCAAGAAGATGAGGTACACTCTAACTCATCAAACTCGATTCTAGTGATAGTGATCGTGACACACACACTTCATCACCCACTGATCTTTATGATTCATTAGGCAAAATGATGAAAGATTTTGAACACATTAAATCCTCACACACACTATTAAATGAGGAAAATAGCCTACTCAAGAGCCAAAACTCAAAGCTGACTAAGGAGCTGAGTACTCTAAGTCAAATAGCTGATGAGAATGAAAGTTTAAAAATTTGGAAATGCTAAGTTAATAGCAGAAATTGCTGCCATAGAGAAGAGGGAGAATGACCTCAAAAATGTTATTGCCTCATTCACTAAGGCATCTAAATCATTGGATGATCTTATTATGAGTCAAAGAGAATGTGGAGACAAGACAGGCTTAGGATTTAATTCCTCTGTGTTGTGTCAAACCTCAAAAGTAATTTTGGAAAAAGGATCTTCAAGCCATGAAGAGTCTAAAAAATCCAAAACTCTAAATGTTGCACACACATTCACTCCAAAGCACAATTACAAGCAAACTGGCCTTGGCTATAAAGGAAAAGGAAAACAGCCAGTTGAGTGCGCTGAAAGGACAGCTGAGAAGAGATTCAGCCGAGTTCCTCAGCAAACTCCAAACAGAAAATACTCTGTAAAGAAGAAGCAGAGCTACCAAAAACCCCAGAAAATCTATAAAAGAAATACATATGATGGGAATGGTAGAAAATATCCAAGCCAAGCTGATTGGAATAATGTGAACCATCAGCATAGACTTATGGAATATAAGCCCAAATGGCAAAGGCCTAGAACTCAGCAAAGGCCATTCCAAAAGTATAAGAGCTTTTATCAGCACAAATATGCACCTAGGCACTACATTCAAAGACACCACAATTACCCAAAGAAGGCGATTGCCAAAACACATATGCAGCGTCTGAGACAAAAGAGACAATTTGTATGAACCTAAAAATCCCCAAGCAATTTTCCAAGATTAATTATGATTATGGCATCGATAGATGGCAACCCCTTAGAGTCAAATCATTTGGCTATAAGTTGGTTGGATCATCTTACAATTCTAACCCCTCGGGACCCAGGACAAGTATGGGTACCTAAAACTTAATTTCCTTGATTGCAGGTTCAAGGCGAATGAACAAGTGAGTGCAAG
Source organism: Rehmannia glutinosa (assembly GCA_016081115.2). Lineage (NCBI taxonomy): Eukaryota > Viridiplantae > Streptophyta > Magnoliopsida > Lamiales > Orobanchaceae > Rehmannia > Rehmannia glutinosa. Next base: position 33,386,232 of record CM071934.1, on the reverse strand, counting down.
GAACCTGGTACATGGATAGTGGCTCATTCGGACATATGACAGAAATAAGAAAATCTGTCAAAATTCAAGGAAGTTAAAGGAGCAAAAGTCATATTTGGAGGAAATGAAGCTCCAGGTGAAATAAGAGGCATTGGATCCGTCAAGAGGAGCAGATTAGAAATCACGGATGTTGCATATGTCGAAGGACTCAACTTCAACTTGCTAAGCATAAGTCAACTGTGACAAGGGCTATAATGTTGGATTCAACATGGGTGTATGCCAAATCAAGGATCTTGAATCGAATGAAGTTGTGTTGCAAGGATGCGAGACAAAAGAACATGTATGTAGTAGATTGGTCAACCGCTACACACAAAGACTGTCTATTAGCAAAGAGCACAATGAATCAAGTTGGTTTGTGGCACAAAAAAGCCGAGTCACCTAAATTTCAAAACGATTAACAAGCTTGCCGCAAGAAGTAGTCTTGTGGAAGGACTTTAATCAAGTATACAAGAAGGAGAGTATATGTGATGCATGTCGGAAGGAAAACAAATCAAATCTTCATTCAAAGAAAAGACAAGTTCATCTTCAACAAGAATATTGCATCTGCTACATATGGATCTATTTGGATGGAAAAGTGGAACCGGCAAAGATAAGTGGAAAGAAATACACCTTGGTGGTAGTAGATGACTACTCAAGATATACATGGACAATATTCATGTGTAAGAAGAAAGAAACTCTACGTAAAACTACCACAATGATGAAGAGGATTCAAAACGAGAAGAGCCAAACCATTATCAAAATAAGATCGACAGAGGAACCGAGTTTGTCAATGGAATAATAACTCAAGATTGTATTGAAAATGGTATTGGTCATGAACTATCGATAGCAAGGACTCCACAAAAAATGGAGTTGCGAGAAAGAAGGAACAGAACTCTCAAAGAAGCGGCAAGGACCATGTTAGGTGGACGGGGTTACCAAAAAGATTTTGGGCTCAAGCAATCAACACGACTTGCTACAAAAACAGGATGTATGATAAACAGGATTAACCGACAAAGACTCCTATGAGATTTGGGTGGAAGAAAACCAAATGTTGCATATTTTAGAATATTTGGATGTAAATGTTTCATCCACAACAATGGCAAGGACAATCTAAAGGCTTTCGATGCTAAAGTCGATGAAGGTATCTTCTTGGGATACTGCAAAATTTGAAAGCAAAGGCTACAGAGTACTCAACAAAAGGACTATGGTTGCGAAGAATCCATTCATGTGGTATTCGATGAGCCAAATGTAAATGGAGAAGACATTGAAGAGTCACGGTGATAAGTGAATCATTCAACCATACGAGAAGAGTCCTATCTTCAAGTCAAATTTGGAATTATAAACTCGAGAAGAAGATGAGATAGTGAATCTCAAAAACAATGGAAAATTTGCAGCTAAGTGATTACGAGAGAGCTGAACACAAAGAACATAGTTGCAAGACGATCAATCCAGCTAACTTACTCCAATCGATGTAAGATGGCCGAGAGACCATCCACGAACTTGTCATTGGAGATATAAGAGAAGGTGTCAAAACAAGATCGAGAACTCAACAAGAAGCCATGTTCACATGCTTTATCTATAAATAGAGCCCAAAGATGTGTTACAAGCATTGGACGACACACATTGGATTCAAGCTATGCAAGAAGAGTGAATCAGTTTGAAAGAAATAAAGTATGGGAATTAGTTCAAAGACCCACACATCAAAATGTTATTGGTACTAAATGGGTGTTCGAAACAAGATGAACGAGGAAGGTTACGTGGTAAGAAACAAGGCAAGACTAGTAGCCAAAGGATATTGCCAAGAAGAAGGAATAGATTTTGATGAAACATTTGCTCCGTAGCAAGATTGGAAGCTATAAGGATGTTTCTTGCCTATGCTGACTCACAAGAATTTCATTGTATATCGATGGATGTAAAAAGTGCATTCCTAAATGGTTTATTGGAAGAAGAAGTGTATGTTGAACAACCTCCGAGGATTTGAGCGAAGACTCTTGGAGATAAGGTATACAAACTCAAGAAAGCCTTGTATGGATTGAAACAGGCACCCCGAGCATGGTATGATACTTTGTCACAATTCCTAAGCGAAAATGGATTCACAAAAGGAAAAGTAGATAGAACACTTTTCGTAATTCAAGACAAAAAGAGTATCTTTGCTTGTTCAAATATATGTGGATGACATCATTTTTGGATCCACAAACAAAGAGTCAGTGTGAAAAATTTTCAAACCTCATGCAAAGTAAATTTGAAATGAGCATGATGGGAGAGCTAACATTCTTCCTTGGACTCCAAGTGCAACAAGCGAAGGATGGAACCTTCATAAGTCAAACAAAATACACCGGAGACTTAATGAAGAAATTTGGTATGGAGGAGAAGTCTTCCGTGAAAATACCAATGAATACATCATCAAAATGGACATGGATGCAAATGGCAAGCCTGTAGATCAAACAAGATACGAGCACTTATTGGATCATTGCTCTATCTTACGGCAAGTAGGCGGACATCACCTTTTTGTAGGTGTATGTGCAAGATTTCAATCTCCTCCAAAAGAGAGCCATATGACAAAGACTAAGAGAATATTGAGATACTTGAAAGGAAGCCAAGAAGTTGGCTTATGGTATCCAAAGGAAGGTGGATTCAAGCTAATTGGCTATTCGGACTACGACTATCTTTGGATGCGAGTTGATGAGAAAAAAGCACCTCGAGGCACATGTCAAATGCTAGGAAACAGTGATTTCTGGTTTAGCAAGAAGCAAAATTCAATAGCCACCTCTACGGTGACGAGAATACATAGCTGCGGGCATTGTTTGTGCCCAAGTCCTATGGATGAGACGAGCTAAGAGACTATGAAGTTGAGGAAAAAGAAATTCCAATCATGTGTGATAACACAAGTGCAATTGCAATCACTCAAAATCTGTGTTACACTCAAGAACAAAGCATATCGATGTCGGATATCACTTCATAAGAGATCATGTTGAAAAGAAGGACATCATCTTGGAATATATCTCAACCGATAAATAATTGGCCGACATCTTCACAAAACCATTATGTGAGTCAAGATTTGAAGAACTCAAACATGAGTTAGGGTTAATTAATTGGAGCCGACGCTCAAAAGAATCAAAGAAAAGAAATGGAACACTAAAAGGGAAAGAGAGTGAACTCACAAATCGCCTAAGTAAATCACCAGTGTGTTGGAAAGACAACTATACCAACCATTTGTTGTTGAGTCACTAAGAAAACTGTGAGAAGCAGAGTTAAATCAGCTAAGGGATAAGCTGAGTCACTTATGAGCAAAATGACAAAAACGCAATCGTTTTTGTTAAGCGGGAATGTTTTTAAGAATGACGTCAGCATAATGATGATGTGTACAAACATAAAGCTGCACACCAAGCTTATGATTGGATATAAATGCTGCCGCATTAAATACGATACATTAAATGCTAAATAGGCGTGCAAAATCTAAATCGTTGATTTCGATCACATTTCAAAAACCACCCGCACGTCCTTTCCTAAACCATACTTAAACCATTTTCGTTCGTTTCTCTCACACACTACCAAAACTGTTCATTTCTCTCTCTCAGAAGCAAAGGCAAAAATCTTCTCAAAACCCTATCTATCTTCAAATCAATCTCTAAGTTTTCTTCGATAAAATCCTGAAAAATGGCACCAACCTATGATTTTGTCAAGTTAGGAAAGCAAATCCACACCGGGTCTCTTTGTGGATTTCGACGGCATGGTGAAACAGGGTCCGATGACACCCTAGTGAAGAAAATCGTGAGAAATTGGAAACGCCTGGCTGAAATCGTTTACGATCTTTGGAATATCCGATGACCTATGTGGAGGAGGTCGCGCGATTCTACGTGAATCTTTGAGATACACGATGAAGGGATAAAGTCATCTATTCACGGAAAGCGGCTCACCATCTCGTCCAAGGATTTAGTGAACACTGCTCACTACCAACGGAAGGAGCATCGAAATTAGCGAAGGCGATGTAAACATGGGCATTTGCTTGGAAGAAAATAGCCAAGCCCGACTATCTTGATAAAATAGTTTACACAAAAAACAAGAGGTCTTGAAGGAGGATTATCACAAGTTGTTGGACATAGTTGCCAAATGTATCGACATCAAATTTGCGACTTTGACCAAATCAAAAGCAAAGTTGATCGTGATGGCGGCGATCATTGAAGAAAGGAAAATAAATCAATGAGTTTGTTTGTCTCACAGCAGACTATGCGAGAATGTAGGGAACAAATCCTTCAAGGAAGATGGCACATTTGGAGGATCCCTAGGATATGGCCAGTGATTGGCCGGATGATGGAGGTGAAAGGTGTCCTCTTAGACATGGAAAAGCGTTCCATGTTAACAAGAGGATGTTCGAGATCAAACCCTCTCGGGCGCACTGAGAAGAGAGCCTACGCCAAGAGAGCGACACAAGTGGGGAATGACCTGACCGAAGATACTGATTGTTTCCTCTCCACCAAAGAAGAAAGTGCCCCTTTTGCTAAGAAGATCTGTTGCTCTGCAAAGAAAGAAAGTTAAACTCGCTCCCGCCCGCAGCAGAGTCACTGCCCCTGCGGCCGTGTCTCCGCCCGGCAGTGTAGCGGTCGAGAAGGACTCTCAAATACCTTCTCCGATCGTCAAAAAAGAGGAGAAGCGATAAGCCAAGACGGCCGGCTCCTCGAAGAAAACACTAGCACGGCCCCGCCGCCAAGACTCAAGAAAGCGTCTCTCGAACCGAGAAATCCCTCTGCGGTACAAACTAGAAGACGAAGAAGAATCATCAAGCGCTCCGAGCTTGAAAACCCGGCCGAGTCACCACTCATTGGAACAAATACGGAAAACTCTTTGAAGCGATCGAGTCCCCAGATGTAATTGATGAAACTTGACTAAGTCTGTGAAGGCGATCAACAAGAGGCAACTGAAGAAATAGCCGTAGTCCGCGCACTGAGACACAAGAAGAAAGTGACAGAGTCGAGTAATGTGATGATCCTATCCCCACTTTACCCGGACATCCAAAATCGTCTGCGAGAGTGGAGGAAGTGGAAATTGAGTCGATCAAGGGAACAGTTCCAACGGCCTGAATTTATAGAAGAAGAAGAGGAACTGCTGAACTTCCTTGGAGTGACCACTGTGGTCCAAGCACTGGATGAAGACAAGCGCACGAGATATCCTGCAGATCTTCGAGGGGACAAAGAGAAGGAAAAGACGAGAGGAAGGCGAGGCACGTGAGAAGGCCAAAGATCTCGCCCTATCTCGGCACACAGAACACACACATCCTCTCCTTGATGTCTTATCTCGGCATGATGATGAGGATCCGGACTCCGCTGCTTTGCCACGAGAAGAGTTGCAAATGCAGCAAGCATCGAATCGAGAATCCTTCACGAGCAAAGATTGATGGAGGACCGGAGAGTCCTCCGAACACGGTGGAAATTGATCCAATGGGAGTGGTTCAAGAAATCGCCATTGTTGTTCCGCCACCACTTCCCTGACTCACTCGGAAGAAGGCAATAAGGGAAATGGTGATGGCGGGATAGTGGGGACCCCTGGTCGAGCCAACCCCTATTGAAGGTGTCTTACCACCCGCCCCAACGACCGAACACTCAATAGAAATGGGGAGTTTGGAGACGAGTGACCCCATTCCAAGTCACTCGGTGGTGAGTCGGTGAGGAGAACTCCCCCTCCACCGCTGCGGCAAGGTCGGAGAATGCCGCGGATGACTCAACAACGAATCCGGAGGCGAAGTGGAGGAAGTACAAACACTAAACGAACAACAAGTTGTCATCAACGAAGCTCAGACTTGAGACTGGCCATTTAATTTGAGGTGCCAACCGCTCTGAAGGCTAATGACGCTCGCTGATGCGTCGAGGCACATGAAGGAACAACCCGGGAGTTAACACTGCGGGCGATGAAAGTGCAATCCATGGGGTTGAGACTCCAATGGATGCCACCACGAGAAGACCCTAAGGCAGTGACACTTTGTCGAAAGGGAGGTCTAAGGCCTCGCTGCAATCGAGACCGGCAGCAGGTAATGAAGGCCCACGGGAGGTTGAGACTTCCGGGGTAAAGAAAGTCAAGTAGAGAACATCCCTCCCGCTATCATCGACTCATCCGAAAAGGAGATAAGCGCGCTTCATGATTCCCAGGATAATCGATGTAACCTTTCCGGGATCGGAAAGCGACGAAGAAGGCTGAGTCATCCCCCGTGTGACTCCAAAAGACTCGGTGCGGATGTTCCAAGCACGAGCAAGTCGATCCCAAGACTACTCGTCAAACCTTTAATTTTGATGATGAGCCACCAATGGAAATCTCATCATCGTCCGATGACGCTCGATAAGGCGAGGACATCCACTCAATTGGAGAAACCGGTGAGACCAACGGCTGTTGAGATTGAGGCTCAACAAGTCGGGTCCACTTCACAACAGACCCCAGTGAGATAGAGTCCGCTCGCGCAGCTCCCCCGCGCAGCAGTTCGACTCCAAAAGGAACGTCATGCGCACCTCTCATCATTGAACAAATACCGGTTGGCCGTGATGATTCCTTTATAGAATCTTTTCCTTTCTCCCTGGAGGTACCCGACCTCACTGAAGAATCGAGAACGAACGCGCACGCTTCCATAGACCACTCTGTTATTCCATCGGTACCATTGTTCTAGCTGATTATGACTTTTTGTTGCATGGACATCACCGCAAGCGGAAGAATCATGGTGAAGTCCGCGAAGTGTTCAAGGCATTATTTCCGAGATTGAACGGATGGAGAGGCATCAGGCCTCTATGGACATGCGACCGACAATAGAGATGCCAATCTTATCTGCGACTTAAGAGGCATAACAACTTGATCGGGGATCGGGAATGGTGGCAACAAAGACAAACAATGCGTGTGGAACAAGTTAGATACTTCAGGACATTGTTCAACAAGTCGGGTATGGAGAGCGAGAATGCCGATGCAAAAACGAAGTTGAGAGAACACATTGAGCACATGCATGAAGCTCACGCGCCGAGATAAAGGCTGCTGCGTGAGCAAAATAAGAGTGATCTACAACGTTTGGAAGAAAACATGAATAGAAAATTCAGCCTTCTCATGGTGAGATGAAGCTAATTTCAGCAGAGTCCAACGCTACTCGATCCGAATTTCATCCGCATACTCCGCAGCAGACTCGAGAGACAGAACTTCGACTATCAAGAGCTCGACTTCCCTTTGCCAATATGTTTCCGCACGTTCCTCTCTCTTTTGATGATGCCAAAAAGGGGGAAGAGGAATACCTTAAAGCACATAAGAGATCCGAAGCGAAAAAGAGGATCAACATTGCGAAGTTTAAAGACAAAGGAAGTTACTGAAACAAAAGAAAGGAAAATCTGTTGAGGGGGAAGGATCGAAAGATGTGACCTTGATGATTGCACAAACCCCTCAACAAGGTCTTGTCACGGTGACATTATCGCAGCAAACTCCCGTGACTCGCCACTCCAACACTCTGCTATATCTATGGCCGAAAAGAGAAAGACAATTGAAACAGGGGATGGAGGAAGTGGAAGGAATAATGGATGCCCGGTTATGAACATCTTGAAACAACATGGAGGCATTCCGAGAGACGAGAGACACTTATGCCATTTCGGATGTTGGGACAAAGCCACGATCGGTTGATGAATTTAAAACGCCGCATCCCGAAGGATACTTTGCAAATATGTCTATGGCTCAAGCTTGGGACTTGTCTTGGGAAAAGGGTCTCACGTTATGTGAAGAAGCCGACAGCGACAGACACCGGCGATCACTCTCATGGTCACTCCGCTGGTCACTCATTTGGAAAGAAGACCCCGACAATACACGCCCCAGTAGAGGAAGAAGCGGTGGTGGAGGAAGAGGTTTCGGACCAGGCCTCGCCCAAAAACATTGAATACGTAGATCCAGGCAAGAAAAGAGGGATCTCAATGGGGGTCTTGACCAAATAGCAAATTTGCAAGTGGCTAAAAGTAATCTTTGAGTATGCGAAGAGAATAGAAGAAGAAAACAAGAGACAAACTCGATTATGGGAGGATAGACAAGAAAGATTAAGAAGAGATGAAGGCGCCAAGAAGGCATATGAAAAGAAGAAGGCAAGCGACTTACGAGAAAAAAAGAAGAAGAGCGAGAAGATCTTGAACAAGATGAAAAAGAAGGAGACAGCGAAGGAGATGAAGTGTTGTTGTTCACCCCTTCATGTATTTTATGATGTAAATACATACTATGTAAGTTTTCTGCTATAAATTCTTTATTTTCTGTGTAGACAAATGGTTGCTCTGATACACCTTGTAAACAATTGTGTAAAAGAACAAGAATGTTATGATCAATAAAAAGATTGATTCTACGCATACATTCTATGTGAATACACTATCCGTATGTATCTTTGCTATTTGCATTTTTGAATGGTTTAAGTTTTGGCATCATCAAAAGGGGGAAATTGTTAGGAAATTTATTGTTTAGATTTTGATGAATGCCATGTAAAACTTAGAATAGGAAGTTGGCACCCCATTCTTGTTGTAAAATGCATTGTAATAAATATAATTTGGTCAAGCGAGTTAAGTCGCCTACGCCCAAACATGCAAGAGGACAACCGGAGACTAGAAGGAAGACTCATTGCGAGAGACAATTTGAGTATGGCAAAGAAGAGTAGACGGGAACTCTATGGAAGAAGCAAGCGAGATGCGGTGAGTGGAGCATCGGTCAAGTCAACTCAAGAAAAGCCAAGTCTCAAGTTGAAGTGATGAGGAAGAGTCATCCAATGATTGGAAGTGAATCTAAGTCACCTGGGGAAAGCAAAGAAATGCGTCAAGTCGAGATAATCTGAAAAAGATCCGTTGTACGTAAATCAAGAGAATTACCTAAACAAGTAATATCTCCATACCACCTTTCTCAAGTGCTCTCGGTCGAAAGCGTGCAAAAGGAACAAACCAATGGGAAGCACTACACCGTGTCGAACTCCGAAAAAGGTGAATAACAATTCATACGAGGAAATGGCAATTCAAGGATCGCAACAAGACAAGCCAACGATCGTAAGTGACTTTCAAAAATAAGCCTATCTGCTCAACGGGCGATTTTTGAAAGATCACTATAAAAGGCCGAGAAATGATTTTGAGAAGGGTGCGGACGGAACCAAAAACGTTCAAGCAATTATTAGAACCGAAACACGAAATATTCTCAATCCTCAAGCTTACACTACGAAGAACATCAATCCAACACTCTTTGTGAAGGAAAGATAACTTCAATCGGTTGAAGAGGAAAATCTTGAAAAATCAAGGGGGTCTACATTCCACGAAGGATTGTAGGAAGGTTCAAGGTCGAACCAAGTCTTGAGCTTTTGGAGGGCTTCGTGATCAAATCCAAAGAGCTTGAGCAAGTGAGTCATGTAGTAGCAAGGCAATTTGCCTGTGAAGAAGGCCGAGTCGTGCGAGAAAGGCGGTGAGTGATCAAGGCGTCTCGGATCGAGTCTCAAAGGATCAAGTCATTTTGTGTGATCAAGACTTGTATACGGGACATTATTACCACTCAATATCTTCGATCAATACCTAGTGGAATCCTCCGGGGAGTTGGAGAAGAGAGGAGTAGAAGAATTACCCCATCTTGAACCTCTATAAAAATTTCATTGTGTCATTTACATTTCAAAGACTTTAATTCCCGCATCTTAATTGTTTAAATCATGATAAATTTGCTATCCACTTGATATTTTCTAAGTACTAAACCAAGCACTAAATCCTTGCTTAACCAAACTTAAGGGTGTTAAGTCTTCCGCTGAAAAACAAACCACAGTTGAGTTAATTTAGACCCAACAGCTAAGTTATTCCATCAACAGCTCAGTTGAGTCTGTTGAGAGATTAACTCTACTGATCAACTAAATTGGTTGTCCACCTAGGACACAACTGTGTAGTGTCAACTCTGAATATTTAAAAGGGCTAAATCGAAAATTTGGTAAGGTTTACTCAACCCCCCCTTCTAAACCTTACACTTACACCCCTTGGGACCTACAGATCCGTTGATTAAAGTTAAGAATATTACTCAATATAGTAATATGTCAAAGCTGTCAGGTCTATAGCGTTAGTCCAAGAATTATGCAAAAGGAATGAACCAATGGGAAACACTGCACCTTGTGTCAGACACCTGCACTGCTGCAAAGACATTTAATATGAGGAAGGGTCAACATCAAGGACTGCAGACCAAGACAAGCCAACGAACACAAGTGACATTTGAAATTAGCCTATCTCTTTAACGTGCAAAATTTCAAATGTGCACTATAAAAGGCTGAGGAAGTTATTGAGAAGAGGTTACCTGAACCATGAATAAGTAAGCAATATTCAAGCATCTAACCTGCAATATTTGCATAAACATTCAAGCAATTCCTCAAGCCTGAAACTCGAAGGAAATTGATCCAACACAAGTTGTGAAGGAAAGACAACTTCAAATCTGTTGAAGAGGAAACGTTTGAAGAAACCAAAGGGGTCTACTTTACAAGCTAGGATTGTAGAAAGGTTCCAGGTCGAACCATTATCAAGTTTGTTAGAGGGCTTTGTGATCAAACCCAAGAACTTGATAAGTGAGCTGAAGTAGCAAGGCAGCTGCCATGTGAAGAAGCCGAATCACAAGAGAAGCCAGCTGTGTGATCAAGGCTGTCTCCAGACTGTTCACCGCTTTGTAAACTGATATGTTACATAGTGAATTCCTCCAGGAGTTGGAGAAGAGAGGATTAAAAGAATTACCCCATCTTCGAACCTCTATAAAATATTTGTGTCATTTACTTTTAGCAAATTTTATTTCCTGCATATTCATTTTATATCTGCTGATCATATTTGCAATCCAACTGATAAATAACTAAGTGCTAAAAATCAAGTGTTTAAAACAAGCTAAAATCTAATCTAAGGGTGTTAAGTCTTCCGCTGTTAAAAACCAATCAACCAAGTTAAGTATTTGGCTTGAGCAACCCAATTATACTATCAACAGCTCTATCGAGTCTAGTGAGTGGGTAACTTAGCTGTCCATCAAGGACAAAGCTGTTTGAGTCAACTCTGTTGAATAATTTTAAAAAGACTAAATTGAAAATTTGGTAAGGTTTATTCAACCTCCCCTCTAAACCTTACTTCCACCCCCTGGGACCTGCAAGTGGTATCAGAGCGGTTGGTTCATTGAGCCTTCCGCACTGGTTACTGAACTAGATCTCTATCTTTTTAAAAAGCATTTTAAACACTTGTGCTTCAAAGTCTTTCATTTTTAAGCAGAGTTATTATCATGGAAGCAAATCTGATACGCATTCCTATGTTCACTGTTTAAGAATTTGATGATTGGATAATTCGTATGCAGGCTCATCTATCTGCATTACATGATGAAATGTGGCTTGTGATAGAAGATGGGCCACTGGAAATACTCAAAGTGAACACGGTTGTAAGAAGAGCAGCCACAACCGAAGGAGAAGAAGCTGCCACTGAAGCAAGACCAGCCATGGTTGAAAAACCAAGGACTGAGTGGACTAATGAGGACAAGAAGAGATACAACTTGGACAATGTGGCCAAAGACATACTCTACAAGACATTGGACAAAGCAATGTTCAATAAAGTCAAATCTTGCAAATCTGCAAAAGAAATCTGGAATAAACTGACTTTATTTTCTGAAGGATCAGAACAAATTAAAAAAAAATAAATTACCTGTTGTTGTTAAAAAAATTGAAAATTTCAAAATGCTTGCAGGTGAAACCTTATCAGTTGGATGCCAGATTCACAGAGATCACAAATGAGCTTTCAACTATTGGGAATGAATATACACAAAAGAAAATGTGTATGAAGGTCTTAAGAAGCCTCCCAGTTGAATGGGAAATGAAGGTTATGCCCCTGAGACATTCAATGGACCTCTCAAGAACATCTAACCATGAGCTATTCTCAGACCTCAAAGCCTATGAGTTTGAGCTGACAAGAAAAGAGCAAGAGGAGACAGTTGTACCCAAGACAGCTGCACTAATGGATAGTGATGGAAAGAGGTTGAACCAAAGGAAGCCATAGACCAGGAGGAAATTGCCCTGATGGTCAAAAGATTCAAAAAGTTCTTCAATAAGAACTATAAAAGAAATAAGGGTGGGACCTCCAGGAGACATTCAGCTTCTTCCAAGTCAAGAGAAGACAGGCCACCCAAGAGAGCTGAGCATCAAAGGGTTGAATATCAGAGAGCTGATAATGCAAGAACAGAAAGAGCTGAGAACCTGTGTTGGAACTGCAGACAACCATGACACTTTGTAGTTGACTGTTCCTATCCACCAGTCAACAAATATAGGAATGAGGAAGAAAGAAAAGTCTTCAGGGAAAGAAGACAGGAAAAGAAGAAGAGGTACACTCTAACTCATCTCTTTCAAATTCAAGTGATAGTGAGTGTGATACACACACTTCATCACCCACTAATCTTTATGATTCATTAGGAAAAATGATGAAAGATATTGAACACATAAAATCCTCACTCACTATTCTAAATGAAGAAAGCAACCAGCTTAAAAGCCAAAACTCACAGCTGATTAAAGAGCTGAGTACTCTGAGTTATATAGCTGATGAGAACACTAAGCTGAAGTCTGAAAATGCAAAGATCACATCAGACTTAGCTGCTATAGAAAAGAGGGAAAAAGATCTCAAAAATGTGATTGCTTTATTTACAAAGGCATCAAAATCATTGGATGATCTTATCATGAGTCAAAAAGAATGTGGAGATAAGACAAGCTTAGGATTTAATTCCTTTGTGCACAGTTAAACTCCAAGAGTGATTTTGGAAATAGGATCTTCAAGTAATGAAGCATCTCAAAAATCCAAAACACAAAATGTTGCACCCATATTCATTCCAAAGCACAATCACAAACAAACCGGCCTTGGATACAAAGGGAAAGAAAAACAGCTAGTTGAGTATGCTGAGAGGTCAGCTGAGAAGAAATCCAGCCGAGTTCCTCATCAAACTCCAAACAGAAAATACTCTGTGAAAAGCAAACAGAGCTACCAGAAACCCCAGAAATTTCATCAGAGAAACACACGTGATGGGAATGGTAGAAACTATCCAAACTAACGAAGCACACATACGCACACAAGCACTACACTCAGAAATTTCATTAGAGAAACACCCATGATGGGAATGGAAAAGACCTAAACCTCAGCAGAGGTCATTCCAAAGGCAAAAGATCTATTATCAGCACACATATGCACCCAAGCACTACACTCAAAAATACCACAACTACCCCAAGAAAGCAATTGCTAAAACACAAACATAGGCATACAGACAAAAGAGATAGTTGTATGAACCTAAAACCCCCAAGAAATTTGCTAATATGCACTATGATTATGGCACTGATAGATGGCAACCTCTTAGAGTCAAGTCTTTTGCCTATAGGTTGATTGGAGCATCTTACAGCACTAACCCCTTAGGACCCAGGCAAGTATGGGTACCTAAAAACTAATTTCCTTGATTGTAGGTTCAAGGAACAACTGAGTGCCAAGGACCTGGTACATGGATAGTGGTTGTTCCAGACATATGACAGGAAACAAGAAAAACCTATCAAGATTCAAGGAGATTAGAGGTGCAAAAGTCATATTTGGAGGAAATGAAGCTCCAGGGGAAATCAAAGGCACATGATCTGTCAAGAAAAATGGACTGGAAATCACATATGTTGCATATGTTGAAGGCCTCAACTTCAACCTGTTAAGCATCAGCCAACTCTGTGATAAAGGCTACAGTGTTGGTTTCAACATGGGAGTGTGCCATATCAAAGATGCTGAATCAAATCAAATAATGCTGTAAGGATCAAGACAGAAGAATATGTATGTGGTAGATTGGTCTACTGCTACACCAAACACTTGTATGTTAGCAAAGAGCACAGCCAAATCAAGTTTGTTGTGGCACAAGAAGCTGAGTCATCTGAATTTCAAGACAATCAACAAGCTTGCAAGGAGTCATCTTGTATAAGGATTTCCAGACTCAGTGTACAAGAAAGAAAGGGTATGTGATGCATGCTAGATGGGAAAGCAAATAAAGTCTTCATTCAAGGATGAGCCAAGTTCTTCTTCAACAAGGATATTACATCTGTTGCATATGGATTTATTTGGTCCAGTTGAGCCAGCCAGCATAAGTGGAAAGAAATACACTCTAGTGGTGGTGGATGACTATTCAAGATATACATGGACAATCTTCATGTGTAAAAAGAAGGAAACTTTGGAGAAGTTACCTCTGCTGATGAAAAAAGTTCAAAATGAAAAGAGCCAAACCATTATAAAAATAAGATCTGACAGTGGAACTGAGTTTGTCAATGGGATAATAACTCAGTATTGTGTTGAAAATGGAATTGCTCATGAATTATCAGTGCAAGAACTCCACATCGAGAATGGAGTAATTTGAAAGAAGGAATAGAACTCTCAAGGAAGCTACAAGGACCATGTTAGTCAATTTGGATTACTAAGAGATTTTGGGGTAAGCCATTAACGCATCATGCTATTCTCAAAATAGATGCATGATCAACAGGCAACTGACCAAGACTCCCTATGATATTTGGGCAAAGAGAAAGCCAAATGTTGGATATTTCAGGATATTTGGATGCAAATGTTTCATCCATAACAATGGCAAAGAAAATTTGAAGGCTTTTGATGCTAAAGCTGATGAAGGTATCTTTTTGGAATACTCAGCTGAGAGTAAAGCCTATAGAGTGCTAAACAAGAGGACTATGGTTACAGAAGAGTCTATCCATGTGGTTTTTGATGAACCTAATGTAAATGGAGAAGACATTGAAGAGTCAGCTGATAAGTTGAATCAACCAACTATGCAGAAGAGTCCTTATGTTCAAGCTGAAGTAAGAGCACTCAACCTATATGAAGATGAGATAGCTGAATCTCAAAGACAGCTGGAAAGTCTACAGCTGAATGAAAATGAAAGATCTGTTCAAGACAACTTAGCGAGATGTCTGAATCCAGCAGACTTACTCCAACCTGATGTGAGATGACTGAGAGACCATCCACCAGAGTTAGTTATTGGAGATGTTAGAGATGGCATAAGAACCAGATTCAGAGCACATCATGAATATATGTTCACTTGTTTTATTTCCCAGATAGAGCCAAAAGATGTGTCTCAAGCATTGGATGACACACATTGGATTCAAGCTATGCAAGAAGAGCTGAATTAGTTTGAAAGAAACAAAGTCTAGGAATTAGTGCAGAGGCCAACCCATCAAAATGTTATTGGCGCAAAATGGGTTTTCAAAAACAAGATGAATGAGGAATGATCTGTTGTAAGAAATAAAGCAAGATTGGTATCCAAAGGGTATTGCCAAGAAGAGGGTATAGATTTTGGTGAAACCTTTGCTCCTGTTGCAAGATTAGAAGTAATAAGGATGTTTCTTGCTTATGTTGCACATAAGAACTTCACTATGTATTAAATGGATGTGAAAAGTGCATTTCTAAATGGACTATTAGAGGAAGAAGTCTATGTTGAACAACCTCCAGGTTTTGAGCAGAAAACTATTGGAGATAAGGTCTATAAGCTCAAGAAAGCACTATATGGACTGAAACAAGCACCAACAACATGGTATGATACATTGTCTCAATTTCTAACTGACAATGGATTCACTAAAGGAAAAGTTGATAGAACACTCTTCAGAATTCAAGATGGAGAGAGTATACTGCTTGTTCAAATATATGTGGATGATATCATTTTTTGTTCCACAAATAAAGAACTGTGTGACAAGTTCTCAAACCTCATGCAAGGAAAATTTGAGATGAGCATGATGGGAGAGTTGACTTTCTTCCTAGGACTTCAAGTCAAACAAATGAAGGACGGAACCTTCATGAGTCAAACAAAATATACCAGAGATTTGATGAAGAAATTTGGTATGGAAGAAAAATCTTCTGTGAAAATTCCAATGAATACTTCAGTCAAGCTGGACATGGATGCAGATGGAAAAGTTGTTAACATGAATCCACAATTTTGATTATGCCCCTAAGATCCGAAAGATTAGCCAAATATTGATAACAAATTCATAGACCAATTCAAAATCAACATTATGTCATCGTTTAAGCACAGACAAGTGATCTAGACATAGAAAGAAAACCCCTTCTTGTCAGGATGGATTCCCCTCCTAAGCCTTCGAAGCTGTTGTGCCCCCGTAGATGCAAAAGGCCTTGTGGTGTTCTTCGCGACCTAGCCTTCCTCTCTCAGAAGACTTCGAATCTATTATTCCTTCATAATTTGATGTGTTTTTTCTGGATGAAGTGATGTTGGATGATGTATGAAGATGAAAATTCGTTCAGGCCTTGATCCAATTTATATACGTGCTTGGAGAGGTCACTTGTAGAGTTGGAAAGGGATAAGAACTCCAAAAAAACGCGTTTGGCAGAGTCCCACACGGCCTGGCCGTGTGGCACCACACGATTGTGTGGATTTTTGCCCTTTTCCACATGGTTGTGTGGGTTCACACGATCTGGCCGTATGGGCTTGATTTCGTCCCCTGTTTTCGTCCCTTTTTCATGCAGCTGTGTCATTCCACACCGGCATTTTCACACGGCCGTGTGACACCACACGGTCTGGCCGTGTGAAGTGTTTTTGTCTATTTTCTTCATCGTTTTGATCTTGTCTTTGCATTCGTCAATCTTAGCCAGGCATTTCAACTGATATTTCTTCGTTTTACGCTCCGTTTCCTGTAAAAATTACAAGAATACGCAGTATGATGTCCTTCTAAGGAAACCAAGTAAAAATATATCAAATATGAGTGCAAATACATCAAATATATATTGCTTTAAGCCTCAAGATGCACGTATATTTTACACACATCAAAATCCCCCAAACTTAAAGTGTTGCTCGTCCTCGAGCAATTTAAGAAAAATAATATCAAGGGGTAAAAACGAACACCCAAGTACAATATGAACATTAAATAACATTTGACTCCATACTCAAGAAAACTGTGTAATTCATAATCAAGAAGTCATCATTCATAAACTCGGCATAGTAAATACTTTCTTGGGGACTTGACATCGCGACTCACAAGTATATGGTGTGTCACTCAACTCTCAAAAGTGTATGGATAGT
The DNA here is from genome assembly GCA_016081115.2 of Rehmannia glutinosa. Lineage (NCBI taxonomy): Eukaryota > Viridiplantae > Streptophyta > Magnoliopsida > Lamiales > Orobanchaceae > Rehmannia > Rehmannia glutinosa. Next base: position 33,369,168 of record CM071934.1, on the reverse strand, counting down.
GTTTACGGTCAAATTCAAATCAGTGAAAATGAAACTACCATAGGCTTGCAAATCGTCTAACATCCCAACCACTTTTCTGTGTACAATCTAAGAATCAAAAAGGACTTTTCATTAGGTTGTAATGTAGGCTCTTTGGTAAGGGTAGGGAAAATTTGGATTTAAGTGACTTGACTTGAGCAAATAGAATTTAAGCATACAAACATGCAAATCACCAGCCCAATTTAAGCATAATACTAATTTTTCTTCTTTTTCAACTCAATTCCACCCTTATTCCTCCCTTTTCATTCTTAGGCCTTTTTGCCTATTTTCTTTATCCTCAAGATCTCATTTTTTCACAATTTTAAGAATTTTTCTTTTGCTTTGCTCGATTTTTCTCTTTTTTTAGAGATATTTCTTTCTTTTTCGAGCTTCATTTTTTTCTTTTGCTTTACCCAAACACTGCTCATCCCTCTTTCTTTTGCCAACTTTCTTTTTTTTCATAAATTTTCACCATATCTCCCCCAAACTTATTCATTTTCTATAAGCTCAAGAAATTCATGGATAAAATCATGTTTAAATTTTAAAGATCAATGTGGCTCAGAATAAAAGTTTTGGCTGGAAATTTTCTAACTAGGGAATCATGAGTTCATAGGTAAGCTTTTTAGGCTAAGTAGGCTAAAACAAAGATGGCCTTAAATCATTTTCAAAAATTGCACACACACGTAGCTTCAATAAAGATACCAGAGCAAGTTCTAGAGTTCTATCAATCATGAATGACACACTCAAGAATAAATAAGTCTGCATCATATAAAGCAGTTTAAGGCACAAAAGCTCACAGGCTTATTTTTCGCTACATGCTCAAATACCCAATTTTCTTAACTAATGCCAAACAAATAAATGACCTCTTCCCAACAGTTCATCACACTATTCCCAGAAGTATGTTATCTCATTCTATAAGATGTTTATAGTAAAATCATACGGGAGCTGGACATTTAAAAACTTAATTAAAATCACACACAAAAGCAATTAAACGTGCTAATACTAAAATAAAACTAAAAATCAAAAAATAAACAAAAAATCAAGTTTTTTTCCGAAAATTTTAAGGCAAAGTGCTCTACATGCAATCCTAAATGCAATGCAAAATGCAAGAAAGTACTAAATTATGCATTCTTGACAATCCCCACAAACTTAAAATATACTTCGTCCCGAACATATGAGGAAATTATCAAAAGAAAGAGGAATGCGTAATAAGTACTTACATAGGTCATGTATCAGGTTGCCTCCCAACAAGCGCTAAGTTTTATGTCTTCAGCCGGACTCCTGATTATCATTATGTGTCGATCAAGTCAATGGTCGAAATCTCATGTTGCATGTCTTGTTCATAGTAATGTTTGATTGTTTGCCCATTCACTATGAAAGCTCGACCATCCTCTTCTAGTAACTCAATGTCTCCTCCTGGTGACAATACATTTTTGATGACAAATGGACCTGACCATCTTGATTTCAGTTCATCAAAAAATAATCGTAATCTCGAATTATATAACAGTACGACTTGCTCGGCAAGAACTCTCTTCTTAAAATTCTTTCATCATGCCATCTTTTTGTGCGGTCTTTATAAATTTGGGCATTCTCGTATGCATCTTGGCGAAATTCTTCTAATTCGCTTATTTGTAATTTTCTTTTCTCGCCTACTGCTGTCATATCGAAATTTAGTTTCTTTACTGCCTAAAATGCCTTGTGTTCTAATTCTACTGGAAGGTGGCATGACTTCCTAAAAATTAGCCTATACGGAGACATATCCAGAGGTGTTTTGTATGTCGTACGATAAGCCCATAAAGCATCATCAAGCTTCAAGGCCCAATCTTTTCGACTTATGCTAACCGATTTTTCTAATATTTGTTTGATCTCTCTACTTGAAACTTCGGCTTGCCCATATGATTGTGGATGATAAGATGCAACTACTCTATGTCTGACTCCATATTTTGCCACCATGTTGTTAAACAGTTTGTTACAGAAGTGAGATCCTCCATCACTAATGAGTGCTCGTGGGGTGCCAAACCTTGTGAAGATGTTCTTTTTTAAAAAAATTAGCACTACCCTGGCATCATTTGTTTTAGTAGGGATTGTTTCCACCCATTTGGATACATAGTTTCCCGCAAGGAGGATATACATGTATATATTTGAGACTGGAAAAGGTCCCATGAAATCTATGCCCCAAACATCAAACAGTTCCACTTCTATGATATTAGTTAATGGCATCTCATGTCTTCTTGAAATGTTTCCCATACGTTGACACCTATCGCACTACATAACAAACTTATAGCAATCTTTAAAAATAGAAGGCCAGAAGAAACCAAACTTTAATACCTTGGTTGCTGTTCGTGTTGGTCCAAAGTGGCTTCCACATGGTGAGGAATGGCATTACTCTATAATGCTTGCCCATTCTTCTTGAGGTACACATCTCCTAATAACTGAATCTGCACATCTTTTAAATAATAGAGGTTCATCCCATAGAAAATATCTCACATCATGAATAAATTTCTTTTTAGCATGATATGTGATATCTAGTGGTAAAACCCCGCTTACTAAATAATTTACAATATCAGCATACCAGGGGATGGTCAATTCGGTCATCAGGATTAGTTCGTCCGGAAATATTTCTTTGATTGTTGTGCCTTTTGTGTTTTCATTAGCCGTTTCTCAGGTCGTAAGAGATGATCAACTACCACGTTCTCACACCCTTTTCGATCCCAAATTTCAATATCAAACTCTTGTAGCAAGAGTATCCATCGAATGGCCTAGGCTTGGCATCTTTCTTTGTGAATAGGTATTTGACCGCAGCGTGGTCCGCATGGACTATTGTCTTAGTCCCAATCAAGTATGCCCGAAACTTGTCAAATGCAAACACCACTGCCAACAATTCCTTTTCAGTTGTGGTGTAATTTTGTTGTTCCAGATCCAATGTTTGACTTGCGTAGTAAATAACGCGAAACAACTTTTCGCGTTTTTATCCTAGTGCGGTCCCTACTGCATAGTCGCTTGTGTCATAATCTCGAATGGTTGACTCCAATCTGTTGTGATCAAAATTGGTGCAGTCACCAGAGCCTTCTTTAGTGTTTCAAATACCTGTAGACAATCAGGGGTGAAAGCAAAAGGTATATCTTTTTCAAGTAAGTGGGAAAAGGGTTTAGTTATTTTTGAAAAATCTCGAATAAAACGTCTGTAAAAACCCACGTGTCCCAAAAAGCTCCTTGCTACTTTCTCATTCTTTGGAGATGGAAGTTTCTCAATTGCTACCACATTTGCTCGATCAACTTCTAAACCTGCGGAAGAAACTCGATGACCGAGTACAATGCCATCTCTTACCATAAAATGACATTTTTTCCAGTTTAGTACTAAGTTCGTCTCCTCACATCTCTGCAAAACAAGGGTTAGATTATCCAAGCAATGATCAAACGAACTACCAAAAACCGAGAAGTCATCCATGAAGACTTCCATTATATTTTCAATCATCCCAAGGAATATCTCCATCATACATTTTTGAAATATTGCAGGTGCATTACATAGCCCATATAGTAGTCTACAAAATGCGAACACACCATAAGGACATGTAAATGCTGTCTTTTCTTGGTCCTCTAGAGCAATCACAATCTGATTATACCCCGAATAACCATCCAGGAAACAATAGTATTCATAACCTGCAAGGCGATCTAACATTTGATCCATAAAAGGGAGGGGAAAGTGATCTTTACGAGTTGCTGCATTTAACTTTCTATAATCAATGCAAATGCGCCAACCTGTAACAACTCGAGTAGCTAAGATTTCATTATTTTCAGTTTTTACTATCGTCATTCCTCCCTTTTTTGGTACAACTTGTACTGGCGTTACCCAATTGCTGTCAGATATAGCAAATATTATTCCATTATCTAATCATTTAAGTACTTGTTTCTTAACGACCTCTTACATAATTGGGTAAAGTCTCCATTGGTGTTGCACATAAGGTTTACAATCATCTTCCATTCTTATCTTATGCATGCAAATCAAAGGTCTTATACCTTTTAAATCGAATAGACCATCCAATAGCGTTTTATGTTCCTTAGGACATGCGTAGCTTTTCCAGTTGATTTTCAGTAAGGGAGGAAGAAAATATTACCGGATAGGTTTTGTTGTCGCCTAAGAATGCATATTGAAGATGATCCAGAAGAGGTTTAAGTTCTAGAGGAGACGGGAGCTTGTCTTCGGATTTTCAGCTGAAAAGGCATGTCGCATGGTCGGATTGTGTGAAACTACACGGCCGTGTGAACTTGGGATGTCGTAGCCTGATTACACGGACTGGCCGTGTGAGATGACATGGGCGTGTGAGAAGCCTCTTTATGCACTTCGGCAGGCCCCTCGAGCTTGGTTTAATAGGCTCAAGCAGTTTTTGGTGGTTCAAGGTTTTTCTGTGTCTGTCTCAGATAACTCTCTATTTTTTAAAAGGACTGGTGGTCAACTTCTTCTTGTTCTCATTTATGTCGATGATATATTAATTATTTGTGATAGCTCATGTGCTATTTTTGGTTTAATTAAAGTTCTTGGTCATGAGTTTGCGTTGAAAACCTTGGGGGAGTTGATTACTTTCTTGGCTTGGAGTTTACAAGAACCAGTGCAGGGTTAGTTTTAACTCAAACCAAGTATGTCACAGATTTGTAGAGCAAAACAATATGTTACAGTCTAAGCCTAGTTCCACACCTATTAGCACCACTCAGAAGTTATCCATTGGAGATAGTAAGCCTTTTGATCATCCCACAGTTTACAGAAGTACCATTGGCGCCTTACAATACTTGACAGTCACTCGATCGGACATATCCTTTGCTGTCAACAGGTTAAGCCAATACCTTCATGCCCCTACGGTTAATCATTGAACATCATGTAAACATTTGTTGAGGTATCATAAGGGAACTATTACTCTTGGTCTGGAATTTTACCCCTTTCGAGAGAATGTTGTTGGCTTATTTGGATGCCGATTGGGCGAGTAATCTCGATGATAGAAAGTCGACTGGAGGACATTGTATCTTTCTTGGCAAAAATTTGTTAACTTGGAGCTCTAAGAAACAGTCTGTGGTTTCTCAAAGTAGTGCGGAGTCAGAGTATCGTGCATTAGCTGACACAACAACTGATATTGTATCTCTTCTAAGGAGCTTGGTGTTATTGTTGAAACCCCGTCCCTGTTATGGTGTGACAACATGAGTGCCGCTGCAATGGCTGAGAATCCGGTGTTCCACGCTCGTACCAAACATATTGAGATAGACGTTCACCTTGTTCGGCAAAAAATTCTTGCTAAGGAGGTTGAGGTCCGTTTCATTCCATCTGAAGAGCAGCCCGCTGACCTGTTTACCAAACCATTGTCCTCTTCTTGATTTAAAATGTTATGTGAAAAACTTTCTCTCAATTCGCCCAGCTCTCTTTGATGTCCTTTCGGTAGGGGGAGTAACAAAGTATAGTTAGTATGGTTGTTCTGTTACACATTCAGTTAGACGGTTAGCTTGTTAATTATCATCCCCCAACTATCTCAGCTGTATATAAACTCTATGTACCTGAGCTTATACTCAATACAACAGTTTACATTTCTTATTGTTTACCCTTCAATATCTGTTAGGTTTCAAACAATTTTTTTCCATGTATAGGTTACGAGAAAAATATGAGGAATAGTTAATTATCATCATTTTCAGCAGAAAATGTATGTCCAAATTAATAACAAGAATTATTTTGCATATATATCCTGAGAACGACTATGGTTGTATATTTAATATGGATTCTCAATAGTTATCCCATTAAAGGAATTAATATTCTTTCAATATTTTAATTATAATAGTTTTCAGATTCCGAAACTTAACCATATTTACTGGTCATGCAAAACAAGATTACGTATTTTGTAAGTAAAACAATGTATATCCATCTTAATATAAAGTAATTTGAACTATAAGAGATATCAACTTATAACTGAATGTGAGTCACACGAATGGATACCGAGATAGTGTAAAAGTACACATGAGCAATAGATTAAAATATATAACATCCTTCTCCATTACTTGAGAATGAGATACAAAATATATAAAGGTTATACTTATACATATATCATATTGTTGACGCAGATATCAACAAGCACAATAACATGCATGCAATATTTTGCAAGCATGCATGCTAGCTAATTGGTTGTTGCTTATTCATACTAGTTTTCACACATAATCAGTTGAAATTGAAGTGGAGAAGATTTTCAATTCTACTTATAATGGAAATTAGGCTCCGACATTGACAAATCCATTTAAGGCGGCATTCTGAACCAACCCTAATGTGGATGTAACGATAGTTCCAAGGGATCGAATGGTGGAAACAAGAACGCCATTGGTGGTAGAAAGAATCGGGCAAACAACAGAGTTGAGTGGAAGTTGAACACTGGCAACGCATGGAACTGTGGGCAACCCAAGAATAAGTCCTGTTAAAGCAGGAATAGTAATACTAAATGACCCACTGACATTGGTGGTTGCTTGACCAACTGTGGTTGTAGCACCAAAAATGGAGCAATTCAGGCTTACAACTGCCCCAACAACGCCTTGGTCGGGACAGTTTCCGTTGGACGTGCAACAAAGGTTGCCGCCTACAGTCAAGCCACGCAGGGTGATCACCTGGCCTTGGGCTAGTGGTTTTGAAGATGCAAAGATGAGGAGGGCAATGAGAAAAAGGGTAAAAGCATGGTTGGAAGCCATTTGGAGATTTGGATGTTTGTGTTGTATAAACAATAGTATGTTAGTTCTCTTGTTATTTGTTGTGTCCAAATGTTTGTAAAGAAGCCTTATTTATACTAGTTAATTTGCCTCGACTAGCGCATTATATTTTTAAATTTTTTATTACATTTTTGTCTTCCGTGCAAGTTTGAAGTAGGGGTTTAGAGGTGGGTTGCTCTACATATGGTTCTCACCAATTGTACAAGTCAATTGCTTATGTTTTTGTACCATACTGTTATCCAAGTATCCGCCTGGCCATATTATTCAATGAGTAATGCGAAAACTTTAATTTATAGCCCATACTGTTGAAGAGCCTGCAATAAGATTTACATTTTATAGTAACTTAATTAAAGTATAATTCGGAAAATTTATTGTTCTATAACATGGGCCTTTTCTGAATGTGAAAAGTCGCAAATATAAATCTGTAGGCCATATAATATAATAATTTTCTTCAAACAAATTAGTTTTACATGAATATATATATTCTTATACATATAATAATTAGTTTTTAAATTAATATAGTCGTATAATACAAACTTTGTTCTTATTTTCATCTACCTTTATAAGTTTTCAGAAACATTCTTTGAGGACTTTGCCTGGTATGGTTCACATAAAGGATTGTGCCAAACATGAACATAATAGTATGCTTGGATTGAAAAATTGCAGCGTTCAAATTAATGATATTATCATATTATACTTCTTTCGTCATTTTTGGCTTGAAATCACCCAATCTGCAATTTTTTTATTAATTTATTTTTTAAATAAGTGATTTTTCCACATATCGTTTTTTTTTTTTTTTGTGATTTCGCCTTCTGGTGTGACGTTTGATTTGTCGTCATTTTGATGCGGTGTTTTTTCTTGTGCGGACGATTCAGACAAGCAAGTTTTCGACCAGAGAGAGATATAACAAATAAAATTATGGTATTCAGCATGTTGCGGATCTGGAATTATGGGTATTCTAGAGACTAGATTTTTTAAAGTTGTAGGCTTTAAGCCAACTTTTGTTATTTAACCTAGATGCTATGGATCTTTTCTTAGATTCACCATTTATGATTTTTAGCAGATTTTTTATGTCTTCTATGGATGTATTGCTTGTCAGAATTAATTAATGTAATTATTTTTCTTATCAAAAAAATTATGATAAGTTACTACCTAGTTATTTTAAATCTTTCAGTAATTCTATTTTTCATAATTAAGTAGTTTATTTTATCAATTAGTATGACGCATTTGAATCCTTCTAAATTCCAAAAATAAAAAATAAAAAAAAAATCCAGGTCTTTTCTGAAAACATTCAATCCAAACAAAACTTAATAAGGTTTTCTTTGCTAAATAAAAGAGAGAGAGTGTGTGTGTGTAACATTGCCTTCTAATAATTATTCAATTTTTTTATACAATTTACCTCCTTACTACATTGGTTTTCCACTATACCACTTAGGCTACCACTTAGGCTGCGCACGAGACTTGCAGGTGATTATAACCTAACCGATATCCGAACTAGAAAATATTCTTTGATTTTTTGACTTTCTCCAATCCAAACAATCCCGATTTTTTTATGGTACTGTTCTGGTGTTTTTCAAATATATTCGTACCAAGAACCGTAATCCGAAACTTGAACCGATTTTAAAATATTTTTTATATTTACATATATAGTATTTTTATCTTATTAATATTTTGATATTAAATAAATTACATATTTTTTGAAACTCAGTACTATATAAAACATATAACTAAAAAATACCAAATGAATAGTACTTTAGCATATCTAACGATTATCACTGAATAATTGAATATGATAATTTAATTCACTAGCTAGTTGTTACCTTATATTAATTTAATTTATTTAAGTGTACTTAATAAATTAAATTGAATATCATATTAGATTTGTGCTAAACGTTTTAATCTGATGATATATTGACTTTCGTAACTAAACTAATCGTCTAATGATTAAGAACATGAATTAAAATGAAAATTAGTTAAATGACTAGTAAATTGCATTATTTATGTTTTTGGAGTTTGGGGTTGTATTCTGGTCCTATAAAATAAGATTGTATTATCTATTATGGTTTTAGTATCTATTTGAGGATTACACTAAAAATTAAATGGTTTGAAAGTATAACTATTCGACAATTTTTACATTGATATTCTATTTTCTTCTCTTTTATGTGCTTTATTTATGATTAATCTTTGAATCGCCATTTTTTTCGTCCCATCCCGAACAGTCCCGTAGCATCCCATTAGAATAGAATCTCCCTCTCAGTCATCCCGAACTTTCGTGACAGTTCGGGATGGAGATTGTTTTTCTATGGTTCGGTTCTTGAGATTGGATTTTGGAATCTCCAAACTTCAGAATGCTTCTCGTGATTTCTAAATCTCAGGACCGTCCCGGACATGCATTTACCACTACAAGAAAAAATCAGTTTACCTACACAAAAAATTATAGGTAAGTATTCATATAACTATAAAGTGTAGGTAAAATCATTGTAGATAAATATTTATCGACAAAATCTAAAATTGTTGGTAAATACCTATAATAATTTTTTTGGTAAGTTTAAAATTTATTGGTGATCTGTCGCTAATTTGTAAGTATAATTTGGAGAAAAATGATATTTTTTATTTTGTAGGTATTTTATAGATAAACGGAAAATTTAATAACAAAATCATATGTGTGGATAAATTTTGTCAATAAACTGAATTTTTTTAATGGTGTACCAATTGAGTCTTTGCATGTTGTGCACGCCTAGGGATGGCAATGGGGCGGGTTAAAATTCGGCTCCGCATTCAACCCGCCCCGCTCGGGACGGGTTCAAACCCAGTCAAACGGGTCCCGGGGCGGGTCTTTGATCCATTTTAAGAAAAACCGCCGGGTCCAGGACAGGTGACGGTTCCTTGTGGACCCGCCCCGTATAAATTAAATAAATAATAAATAATATTTTTTAACTAGATCTAGAGGTCCAATCTTTCACTCTCGTTCAGTACTTCTATTTTTTATTTTCATTAGCAAGAACCGAACTCGTCTTTGCTATAGCCACTTATGTCTGCAGATTCTCAAAGGTAGAATTGGAAAAAAATGAATTCAATAAACAACTAAGGGGCGGCCATCAATTTATGCACAGTACAATAACTTGAGAAAATAATTATAAAACATTTAATAATTAGAATTTTAACAATAAAGACCTTTAGAGTGAAATTTAAAAGTCACGGAGGAATAATTAAACCAACGCAATTATTCAAAAAACTGGCAGCGGATAAAACAATGAAATTTCAGCAGGTTCGGCGGGTCCAACCCGCCGGGTCGCGGGTCCAATGCGGGGCGGGGCGGGTGCAAAGGCGCGGCGGGGCGGGTCTCGGGTCCGTAATTTCCTTCGCGGGACGGGTCCCGGGTTTGGCCAAAATCGTCCCAAACCCGTCCCGTTGCCATCCCTATGCACGCCCATTATTTAAGGGCATAAGAGTCCATTCAAGTGTCACAATTCAATTCCGCCCAAAATCAGATCACATGCCTCGCACATGCGGCTAAAAGCCCGCATAGCTTGGATGGCAAAAACAATCTTCCTGTTCTTTTAGGACTAATAATGGGGTGTTGGGGATAGGGGTGTGCATGTAGAGACGTTAATGTTTGATAAATGGTTTTATCATGATTTTGATGATTTTGTTTTTATACTAAAACAATGTTTTAAATATTGTCCAAATACTCCTAAATGATTTAAAATATTTTTTATTATTTCTTCGGAGTATTTATTCAAAGTTATTTTCGATAAAAAATGGACAACACTTTTGATGATTTTGTGTTAATGTGTTTTTTACATCAAAACTATATTTCAAATGTTGTCCAAATACTCCCGATTGTTTTAAAATGTTTTTACTAATTTTTTGGAGTATTTCTTGAAGTTTATTTTCGACAAAAATTGGACAACACTTCTGTCTCGTGGTCGACCGGTCGCCCTATAGGGCAACCTGCACCTCAAAGTGTAAGTTAAAACAGAAAAACGAGACTGAAGATTAAGACAACAGGTCGACCGGTGGCCCAGGGGGTCGACCGGTGCCGTCGACCGGTCGCCCCTGGGGTCGACCAGTGCCTGCTTGTGGCTGTTTCATTCTGTTCTTCAAAAATTCAAGGGGGACCGGTTGGACACAGGGTCGACCAGTTGGACACCCCATCGACCGGTCGCCCTGTGTAAAAATACTGAGTTATTTTCAAACGTCTATTTCTGTGCGACCGGTCGCCCCATGGTTTGACAGCAAAATTCTAACCGTTGTGCAGCAGACATCTTTTCCTTAATTTGTGGAATTGATTTCTAACAGCTATAATCTTGATTTTAATTGCAATTGTTTTTGTAGAAATCAGTTCCCAAGAGGTCATCTCCTATAAATAGAGGAAGATTTGAAGCAACGCAACAAGAGAGAATACTACAACACAACAAGATACATTAAAGCAAACATATGTGTTCTTCATTGTTATTATTCTTGTTGTAATTTGCCTAGCTTATCACTTTCACATCTTGAGGTGTAGGCTTATTTCTTGATTACACTTGCACTCAAATTTGTATCATTCATTATTGAGTTGTAAACTTGAATTTTTGTGTTATCATTCAACACAAGATATCCTTGTGAGTGTTCTTCTAGTAAGAACACACTTGGATGATCTAGCTGATAGGTGCAAGAAGATTGTGGTGATCTTCTTATTGAAGAGTGTGGTGCTCTTCGAGGTATTGAAGAATTTGGTATTCTTCAAGTCGGAAGATTGAGGTAATCTTCACAAGGTGCCGTTGGAGATTGTGGTAATCTTCAAGAGAGATTGTGGTAATCTCAAAGGTGGTGTTGAAGAAGAGTGTGGTGCTCTTCAAGGTGATGTTGTAAGGTGTTGTATTAATTTTGGTAATTAATAAAATTCTTTTTTCTTTTTGAAATCCATCCCGGAGATACTGGGGTGGTAGAGGATTAGGCCCTAGGTGGATTGAACCTCTATAAATCAACGCGTGTTGTTTACTTCCCGCACCTTTATTATTGTCTTGGCTTATTTATTTCGAAAAAGAGGGCAGAATCGAAAAGATGGAGATAATCTATTCACCCCCCGTCTAGATTATCGTAGCCGCTTGGACTTACAAGTGGTATCAGAGCCAAACTCTTTGGCAAGCTCGTTCCACATCGCGAGTAAAGAGGAACGATCATCGGCTACGAATGAAGTCTACCTTGTCGGCGCCTCCACCACCAAGCCACCACTATTTGATTCCAAAAATTATATATTTTGGAAAGAAAGAATGAAATACTATCTACAAGTTTGCGGGTTCGATATTTGGAACACGGTCATTAATGAAGAATTCATTCCGATGATGGACACACCACACACCTCCAAAGGCTTCAAAGAGCTCAATGATGAAGAGAAGAAAATCACCTCCTTAAATGGTAAAGCTCTTAATATTTTGTATAGTTCACTTACCATTTTAGAATTTGATCATATTGTAGGAATTAAATCGGCACATGAACTATGGAGAAAATTAGAAGAAGTATATGCAAATGAAAGGAGCCACTCAAAAGCAACTCAAATGGGTACAACATCAAACCCAACATCATGGGATAAGCTTCCTGCAACTTCCGACGACGATGAAAACGAACGTTGTCTTATGGGCTTCGAAGAAAAAACGAGGTAAGTTCTAAACCGTATACTTCTTATAACAATGAATTGCAAAATGATTATACTGATTTGCTCAATGATTATGATGAACTTCAAAATAAATTCCAAAGCTTGCTTGTTAAATACAAAAAATTGAAAAAGAAATTCAATGTTTTGAAAAATGAAAAGGATAGTTTATTTACTTCCTATGAATCACTATCATGTGCTCACACCACCACTCTTGATAAGGTTAGAAACCTTGAGAAAGAAAATAGTACTCTTGTTGAGGACATTAATTGCATGAAAAAGGATTTATCAAAATTCAACTTGAGTACCAATAAAATGTCCAATATTGTTGATATTCATAATTGTGATAAAGGACTTGATCATAAGCCAAATGTTGTCAATCATATGAAAAATAGTCAAGTCTCTAAGCATGTTGGTCATTACACTTCTAGAATTATTACATGCTTCTATTGTGGAAAAGAGGGTCATATGGTAAATACTTGTCGGGCCAGAAATAGCTCTAATTATTGTTGGAGACCTAAAAGTCTCAAAGCTAATCCCAAAGGACCCAAACACTTGAGGGTACCACAAAACGATGTCATATTAGGTACCCGACAGAATAAAAATTAAGGAAAATTCATACCGCCTAGAAGACATCAAATGACCGTTTCATTTGATCAAAGGAGAAGACGTCACCACAATGAATTTCCAAGAGAAAGACATTATCAACAATGGGAAGGACATAATCCTTGGAAATGGAGTAATTGGAGAAGCTATCATCTACAAGATGATTTTCAAAGAGGAAGATATCAACAACAAAGGGAACGACACAATCCATGGAAATGGCGTAATTGGTAAACTGTATCTCCCTATTTAAATATGCATTTTATTTTGATTATGCATGTTTTTATTTGTGCATTAATTGTCAAAATGAGTTTTCAATTTTTTGAAATAGAAAAACAAGGTCTTCAATATATATATTTGTGGTTTTAAAATTCTTTGAATAAGAAGACCTTGCATGATGTTTTTAAAACTCTTGTGTATTTACAATGACTTGTATATGTTCATCATCTCTTATGGACTCATTATGCATAATATACTTGTGATATCTTTTATTGCTTTAGCCTACACTTCTATTGCTATGTTTTTGGGCAATATTTGTTTTAAGAATTGTGTAGGACTTATATATCTTCTTCAATGGTTATCTACTCATTATTTGACAAGAGTGACATAAACTATCGAGGTACGCTCATCATTGGTATTCATCTTATAGACTCGATACATTTTTTTTGCCATATGCCTATGTGCTTGATTTTCAAGATATTTCATAGTATTTCACATAAGGGCCATTAAGAGGATTTTTCAATTTTTTAAAAAAAGGGCACTATTCGATAAAGCTTGCTTTATCCGAGACTTGTAAAGGATTATATTTTGTTTTGATAAAACATTTGATTTTCATCCTTCTCTCAATGTTATGCATTTGATGCTCATATTCATTCTTGTCTAAACTCTTGTTCAAATGCTTCTTTTAAATGAGGTCTCAACTATATGCTCTTGAATTTTTCAAATTTCATAAGAGACCTTATATAGCTTCCTATAAGCTTATTTGAACTTACATATTTTATGAAACTCTTGATGATTCGTTTGAAAGTATAGTATGTGTTACTTGTTATTGTATCTCTATTATTCGATATTACTATGCTCTTGTGCAAAGATATCTTCTTAAAATTTTGCAGAAATTTTTGGTATTTTGGAACAAGTTTGATAACCAAGAGGAGGTTAGTAGCTCAAAGGTATTATCAAGAAGAAGGTATTGATTTTGATGAAACATTTGTACCCGTAGCATGTTTTGAAGCTATTCGTATTTTACTTGCACATTCTTGTTTTAAGAAAATTTCAAGCTTTACCAAATGGATGTTAAATCCACTTTTCTAAATGGTTTTATTCAAGAAGAAGTCTATGTAAAACAACCGGGGGTTGAAAATATTTCTAGGCCAAATGATATTTGTAAAAGGCCTTGTTTGTTTAAAACTAGCACCCCGTGTATTGTATGATAGACTTAGCTATTTTTTGCAAAATGGTTTTACAAGAGGTAAAGTTGATACTACTCTTCTTATTTTTTTTTTTTAAAAAGGGGCAAGATTGCTTACTTGTACAAATTTATGATATTATTGGTACTACTAATGAATCTTTGTACAAGATATTTTCTAAGTTGATGCAAGGTGAAATTGAGATAAGCATGATGGGGGAGCTCAATTCATTCTTTGGACTTCAAGTTAAACAATGCCAAGAAGGTGAGTATATTATCAAAGTATACAATAGAACCATTGAAGAAGTTAGGCATTGTAGAAGGAAGAACCTCTCAACCTCTATGGCTACCAATGTAAAGATTGACAAAGGTTGAGGAAGGCATATTGATTGACAATCAAATTCGAGGTATGTTTATCTACGTTTATTACTCCTTTAGACTCGACATTTTCTATGCCTTATGTCTATATGCTCGACTTCAAAACTATCCCAACGAATCTCAATAAAGTGCCGTTAAAAGAAATTTTCATATATTTGAAAGGCACTTCTTCTTATGGCTTGTATATCCAAAATTTTAAAACGTTCATATTTTTTGAGATTCGATATTTTTTCTAAGGGATCGCGTTTCTAAAATTGAAAAATTGAGATGTGTTTAATTCCGTCTCAAGGATAACTCGCGGACTTTGTTTTCAACCGTTTACCGCCGAGTTTTTTACCTCATTTCGAGCTTAATTATGACATAATGAATATTGAATGAGGTCTACGTTTGCATTTTGCACGTTTTTAAAACTTAGGGGCGAAAAATTGGATTTTTGGATCAAATTTCGAAAATTGGCAAAACAGACTGATCCAGTGGCCAGACTGGGTTGAGGCCAATCGGTCGGTCACCCTGTCGACCGGTCACCCTCAACCTTGACCGGTCGGCCAATGCGGTTTTATGCTTTAAGTGTCTTCTGTTTTCCAGACTTAGCCATTTTGGCTCATTTCACTCTATTTTCGTCCCCTTTGCCATTTTCACACACAATTCACTTCAAATGTGTTTTGTTGCATAAATTATATATCTTGGGGATTATTTTTCTCGTTTATCATCACTGTTGCTCATCCTCACCGATTAATTGGTAAGAATTCTACTTCCCTATCTCAATTGGGTTGAACCCTTGAGAACTTGGCTTAAATGTTCATTTCTTGTTGCAATTCGTTTATGTTTGTGATGAGCTTATTCATTGTTGTTGGATGATATTTGTAAAATTGCTTTTGTTGATGAAAAACTTGGCTTGATTACATTTACAAGGGCTATATATATCTTCTTCTATTTTTGACCCCTGCCAAGTGTTCGATAAAATGTATCAATAAAAAATTCATCACCTACAAGATTCTCTTGTTTTCAAATGTCTTATATATTTATAGAGATCATGTTTTGCAAATCAAATGAGCTTTTATGAGCTTTTCTATAAGTCATGATCGTCTTTTCCCTCCTATTTGGTTTATAAGCTTCAATGTTCAAATAGCTCGATAAATCGGTTAAATTGCGCACTTTGATATGGATATATGATGTTTTTATCGTGCTAACATTCTTTTTGATGATTCCAAAGGGGGAGAAACAGGTTATAAGCTCTTTAGCTCAAAGAAGCTAAGATAAGCTCTACGGAAGAAGCTATAAGCTATGGCTATTAAAAGCCATAAGTTGTGGATTACACTTCGTCCATTTGATGTATTATGAACTCATATTCATGTCTAATGATGTTTTGTTGATAGGGGGAGCTTATAAGTTCTTGATACTTAAGCTCTATTTGTAAAAGCTGAGATTTTAGCTTTTAGTTGATTGTTTCTATACTACTCTTGTCGTGCATGTTGATAGGGGGAGCTTTTGCAAAAATGTTTTTAAAAGTCTATACTTCCATCCTTGTGATTATATTGCGTGGAATGTTGTCGCTCACAACGGATAGTTTTTTTTAACCGGTAAAATTGTTTTGTTTTCAAAATCGACCTCGTTAAATTGTTTTGGTTTGTAATCATCAAAAAGTGGAAGATTGTTTGATAAATGGTTTTATCATGATTTTGATGATTTTGTTTTTATACCAAAACAATGTTTTAAATGTTGTCCAAATATTCCTAAATGATTTAAAATGTTTTTTATTATTTCTTCGGAGTATTTATTCAAAGTTATTTTCGATAAAAATTGGACAACACTTTTGATGATTTTGTGTTAATGTATTTTTTACATCAAAACTATATTTCAAATGTTGTCCAAATACTCCCGATTGTTTTGAAATGTTTTTACTAATTTTTCGAAGTATTTCTTGAAGTTTATTTTCGACAAAAATTGGACAACACTTCTGTCTCGTGGTCGACCGGTCGCCCTATAGGGCAACCTGTACCTGAAAGTGTAAGTTAAAATAGAAAACGAGATCAAGATTAAGACAAAGGGTCGCCGGCCGCCCGGGGTCGACGGTGCTCGCTTTGTGGATGTTTCATTCTCGTTTCTTCAAAAATTCAAGGGGGACGGTTGGGCATGTGGTCGACCTGGGTCGGACCCCGTCGACCGGCCGCCTGCGTGTAAAAAATCGTGTTATTTTCAAACGTCTATTTCTGCGCGACCGGTCGCCCTATTGTTTGATAGCAAAATTCTAACTGTTGTGCAGCAGACAACTTTTCCTTAATTTGTGGAATTGATTTCTAATAGCTATAATCTTGATTTTAATTGAAATTTTTTGTAGAAATCAGTTCCCAAGAGGAGCCTATCAATGATCAATCATCTCCTATAAATAGAGGAAGATTTGAAGCAACACAACAAGAGAGAATACTACAACACAACAAGATACATTCAAGCAAACATATTTGTTCTTTATTGTTATTATTCTTGTTATAATTTGACTAGCTTATCACTTTCACATCTTGAGGTCTAGACTTATTTCTTGATTACACTTACACTCAAATTTGTATCATTCATTATTGAGTTGTAATCTTGAATTTTTCGGTTATCATTCACCACAAGATATCCTTGTGAGTGTTCTTGTGGTAAGAACACACTTGGATGATATAGGTGATAGGTGCAAGAAGATTGTGGTGATCTTCTTATTCAAGAGTGTGGTGATCTTCGAGGTGTTGAAGAATTTGATATTCTTCAAGTCGGAAGATTGTGGTAATCTTCACAAGGTGCCGTTGGAGATTGTGGTAATCTTCAAGAGAGATTGTGGTAATCTCAAAGGTGGTGTTGAAGAAGAGTGTGGTGCTCTTCAAGGTGATGTTGTAAGGTGTTGTATTAATTTTGGTAATTAATAAAATTCTTTTTTCTTTTTGAAATCCATCCCGGAGATACTGGGGTGGTAGAGGATTAGGCCCTAGATGGGTTGAACCTCTATAAATCGACGCGTGTTTTTTTACTTTTCGCACCTTTACCTCTATCTAGGGATCGTTTTCAACATCTGTACTCTAGATTTTCTCTTCATGGTTATTCCCGAAATTCCGATTGAACAGGAGTGTATTAGTATAACCAATCTAACTGATAGCTAACTCATAATTAGTTGTATCTAACTGCAATTATTTGTATTAGTTAACTTGTCGAGTTCTAACCCTGTTAATTTTCCGGGTTAGAAGGGGCTAGCCCGCGAGTCCAAGCCCATTTAAGTGTAAGTCCAAGCGGCTACGATAATCTAGAGGAGGGGGGTGAATAGATTATCTCCATCTTTTCGATTATTCTCTCTTTTTCGAAACAAATAAGCCAAGACATTTTAAGAACGTCTGCAATTTTAACCTCGGATGGCACATAGCAGACATCAATTTCACCTTGTAGAACCTTGTCCTGACCAAATAACTAACTACTCAGTGTACATGTATAAATACCACACAAAGAGTAATTGAAAGTTTAGTTTTCCGCATTATTTTCCATCTGCAATATGTTGATAGTTTTATAACTTCAATAATTAGCGACATGTTTGTGTTTATTTGACTTACAACGACACGTGTTAGCAACAACAAATCTTTGCTTTAGGTTTTGATTAACGACATCAAGTGTCGTGCTAATACTCAGGTTGCCTAAACTGCTTTTCTAGTAGTGTGGGGGCCGGGTGTTCGTTGCAAGATAGTAACTCAATTGAGGTCATGCAAAATTTCCCATGTTTTTGTTTCAAACTCCAACGTAACTAAGTATGATCAGAGTATGATCAGGCTGGCAGGGTTAAAATTAATTTAGCCCATTCACAACTTTCAAACAAGTTCTCCTAACCAAAGTTTCTCATGTATCCATATCTTATCTTGATGTCATGAATAAAAACTGATTTGAGAAAAGTTCCTCAAGTTGGCATTAATTAATATGTCCAGCTACTTAAAACAGGCACAATTTGTTATTCCAATCTTATAATTAGTGGTTCTTCCTATCCTTCCTTAAATTTATATATGCACTAGTTGATCTATGTAGAACCAGAGTGATAGCCTTATATTATGATAATTTGCCAACACCTTAATAAATTAGCAGTGTTCATATCAATCTTAGTGCATGTTATATTAGCACCAAAATATACATATCTATACACGAAACAGTACGTCCAGAGATAATATTATAAACGTTTGTACACCAAAATACGCATAAAGGGTGATTCCATTTTTTTCGCTCATGATTTGGCGTGTCTGTTATGGAAAGGTGATATTGAATATATCCGATCCCTTGATTTTGTGAAAGTAAATATGGTATTATTTTTACACCATTTTGATAGTTACCAATTTGCCCTTTTTACACATAAAATAATTGAAAAATGGTGTATTTTTAGGCCTAATCTGAACCATTGATTGAATAGGATGGATGAATGAGATCCGTCCACACTGTCACATGGTAAGAGACTGCCACATGATATCACATCCCTATATATATATGCTCTTTTGGTATCTTTATTGGGACTGATGCTTGAACTTACATAAGTTGTGCTTTAGTGATAGAAACTTTAAAATTTATTTTTCCAATATTTTTTATCCCGATGTCATGATTGAAATGGATTTTAGAATTATTCACCCTAGTTGAAAATATGGGGCATCTGCTTAAAAAAGGGTACAAATTGTTAGTCCAAAACTTATAATTAAGTGGCTCATCCTATCCATCGATATTATTATATAAGAAGAGTCCGTCGAATTTTCGGCAATTTCTCCATTGTAAAAATGTGTTTTAATTAGTCATATTTTTTAAAAACACGTTTTTTTAGCAATATTTATGTTCAAATATCCAGTGTTCAACTTCCCCTCAACTCTGTTGTTTGCCCGATTCTTTCTACCACCAATGACGTTCTTGTTTCTACTATTCGATCCATTGGAATAATCGTTACATCCACATTGGGGTTGGTTCAAAATGCTGCTGTAAATGGATTTGTTAATGTGGGTGCCTAATTGCCATTATAAGTAGATTTGAAAATTCTTCTCCACTTCAATTTCACCTGATTATGTATGAAAACTAGTATGAATAAGCAATAAGCAATTAGCAAGCATGCATGCAAAGTATTGCTTGTTTTTGTGCTTGTTGATATCCCGTCAACAATATCTATGTAATCCTTACATATTTTGTATCTCATTCTCATAATGGAGAAGAAAGTTGAAATCTTAATCTAAGATCTTGTTCACATTATCTTTAAACTAATATATTGTGGATGCATAATTTGACATTGATTCATATATAACTCCTTATTGTATCTCAGAGTTTAAATTATCATAAATCAAGATAGATTTACGTTTTTTCACTAAAGCTAGAGTAATTATTTTTTATCACGTGAAGATTATGATTAAATTTCATTCTATAATCCGAGTTTCGAAAGAGTACGTATTCCTTTCAAGAAATAATTATTGAGAACATTAAGTATACAACCATTATCTTTTATTTTTTATTTTTAGGGAGAAAAGATTTTAAAATTTAACACCTATACATTTACAGTTTAATTATTTTTATAAGTTATATGAAGTTTTTTTTAAAATAAATGAAAATATATAAAAAGAAAGGAAAAAGTCCTGATCACAAGCACATCAGGTAGCAAAGGAAAAACAATGCAAAACTTCAGGATAAAAACTACAAAAAAACTTAAAGACGCAATTTAAATGAAAGGCGTTTATGTATCAAAGATTTCCGAGTGACATTTTCATTTGTTTTTTTGCACGTGCTTAAGTATCGTCTTGATGGTCTGATATACCCTGTGGAATGTCGGCCCAGGATTCTAGAGCCACAATTTCCATAGCCTTCATAACTTCTGAGGAAGCACATGAGTGAATGACAGTAGTTGAGGAGTTGCCTAGTTTGGTCTTTAAAGCTTCCGATTTGTCTTGTTCTTCTTCATCCACCATATCAGACCAAGGCTTTCGTGTTTATGCAGCCATTACTCTGAAACCCTATGACGGATCGTTAGAACTAAGGACATAATCATTAGGTGGACAACTTCTAGATACAGCTTCCATGGCACTGTGGAGATCTGCTTCACTCTTTTCATCTAAATTTGGTGTAATCATCGTGTCCTCATGAATAATAACTGAACTCTGTTCTGGTGATTAATAAAGAACCATAGTCCTATCAGAATTGACATTCGAACCTTTGAGGCCCACATCTTCATGGACGTGTGAGGGCTCATTCTCTCCATGAAAATCCTTCGATATATCACCCAGCACATTAAAAGAATTATGTGTTTGAATACCCAAAGCGGATGGTCCACCCTCCTTAGGGCCAGCACTCCTCTTCGTAGGACGAGCTTTTAGAGCTTAACTTGAACCCAAGTTTTTGAAACTACTTCCTTACCCATGTTAGCCGGAATCCTACTACGATTCCCCATCCTAATGGCCGATCGTCCACAAATTGGGCTCTCATTAGTTTGAACAATATCAGCTTTTTATCGCATCTTGATGGCGACAATTCGTAATACGATGCCCAACAATCTGACAATTAATACAAAAATCCAGCAAATTCTCATAATTAATCGAAACAAGAGAGCAATATCCCACCCTTCCAACCATAATAAATTCCTGAAGAGATTTATTCAAATCAAGTTCAACTAACACTCAAACAAAATGTCCCACCTCCCCTAACAACGAACGACCATCAATTTGTATCGGAGTACCTATCACACTTGAAATCTTTGTAATTAAAAAGCGATGCCATTACTTGATACTTAGTTCATAAATCTGAACCCAAACTTGTGCCATAGAAGTATTAATTTTATAAGGATTGAAATCCCAGATCTAATTAGTGATGCGAATTGTGCCCAGATTCAAATTCCATGAAGCTTTAACGAAAGCACAATTACAGAGCTATATCGTTAAATTGTAAGCTAAAATAACCCTTACCTAGTGGTACTAATCGCCAAAATTTTGAATTCTCTAAACGACATGCAATTTCAATTTGAGCACCTCTAACGTGTACGGCTTTGCCCCTTTTGGAAGTAGGAGTCATCCGATTAATGAATCCCGTAACTTCATTGTACGTTGATGGTAAATCCTTTCATCCAACTTTATATAATAAAAATCTCCTTAACTGGAATTGTATTCACAACCATTTCTCGAAAATCTTGATCCGTTCTTGGATGGTTCTTGAGAATCTTGGAAGCATGAGCAATAGGATGATCTAAAACTTGATAAAAACATGTGGAATGTAACGGATCTTGATTTTCTTGATCAATTCTTGCAGCGGTTTGAAATGTTTGTGTAGGAGGATCAAGAAAGGTAGTAAAAGAAATCATTTGATGTTCTTCTTGTTCGAAGCTTGCACCATTCTTGTGAGTAGCAAAATTAGGATTTTGGGAAACCCTTGGTAAAACCCTAGGAGCAGGGATTGAAGAATCATGAGATTTCATAATTTCAGGAAAAAGAAAAAAATCGAGCTCCATGAAGAATTTCAAGATGTGTCGACCATGGGGGTTTGGGAGGAGAGAGAAGAGAGCATCTTTTCTCAAAACCCTAAAAAGTCCCATCTTCCCAACTTCCTTCTTATAAGCTATATGAAGTTGAGGAGGGTGGTTGTTGCCGCCAGCCCCAGCTCCATCCCTAAACACACACACACACACACACACATATATATATACAAAAACTTATGTCAGATGACCTAACAGGCCAAAATCTGTTATACGGGTCTCAAAATTAACCAGGTGGCATTTTTGTGTATCCAGGATCTGCATTAGCAGTCTCTCTGAAAAGTATTAGTACATAGTTCACTTGAAAGTATTAATTTTGTGATATTAGATATGTAGTTCACTTGAAAATATTTAATAACCCCCCCAAAAAATAAAGTAGTAGTTTTTTCCGTCAAAAGTATTAGTCATCCTTTTGAAACATATTACTAGTTCTTCTGGAAAATATTATTTTTTTCTCTGAAAGATTTTTAGTAATTTTACTGGAAAGGTATTAGTGTTTCTAATAAAACATATTAGTAGTCTCACTGAAAAGTATTAGTAGGTCCCTTAAAAAGTATTACCTGGGGTTGGGCTGGGTCAATGGATTCATGGGTCAGGTAGATCCATTAAGCTAACTTTGTCTAACTATTAGACCGTCTAATAGTTAGACAAAGTTAGCTTCTAATAGGAGACTACCTTATATATATATACACACACACACACACATATATATATATATTCATCGGCGGACGGAAGGGGAGCCCCTCCAAAAATTTTCAAAAGTTCAACCCCCCTCCCCACCAAAGTTTTCCACAAATTTTTTTGTAGTTAAAATAAATGTAATAATTCCCCACTCCCCCACCCCAAAAAAAAAATAAAAAATTAAAAAATAAAAGTTTCAAATTGTTGTCCTTTGCAATATAAAAAGCCATTAATTATGTTAGTATATGAGTATTTTTTTTTATCATTGTTTAAGTTTATGAAATCGGTCCATTTTTTGGTCTGTGTGACTAAGTTATGCTTGAACATATATTAGCAATCGATGGTACGGGAAGTGTCAGGCTATTTTAATTAATTAATTTTAATATTTCACGTAACGAATCGTTTGTCAATGTGGGTGCCTAATTGCCATTATAAGTAGATTTGAAAATTCTTCTCCACTTCAATTTCACCTGATTATGTATGAAAACTCGTATGAATAAGCAATAAGCAATTAGCAAGCATGCATGCAAAGTATTGCTTGTTTTTGTGCTTGTTGATATCCCGTCAATAATATCTATGTAATCCTTACATATTTTGTATCTCATTCTCAAATAATGGAGAAGAAAGTTGAAATCTTAATCTAGTACTGTTCACATTATCTTTAAACTAATATATTGTGGATGCATAATTTAACAATCGTGAACCCACAGTGTTGGCCAACTCTGTGATATGTGCCTCGATCTTGTCTATCTTAGCCTCATCTTTATTGAACCGGTTCCTCGTTTCACTCATGAACGAGGTGAGAATGTCCTCTAAAGATGGCTTCGCTCTGCATTAACGACACCGTTTGTCACATTAAACCCCGGTGGTGGTTGCATCACATTCTTCGTGTTTGCATAAGAGAAGTTCTCATGGTTTCTCAAACCCAGATGGTTATGAGTTGGAGTCCGATTGTTCCAAAAATTGTTGAAATTCCGATTATTGACATAATTTGCTTCCTCCATTGGATCTAGAGAAACTCCCCCATTACTTGCACCCGCGTTTCCTTCAGTCCCCTTCGTCAATACACTCAACTGATTTGTCAATGCAGTCATTTGAGCCGTCAATGCTTTGATTGGGTCCGATTCAGAGACTCCGGCTACCCTTTTCACATTAGTTCTCTCGGAGGGCCACTGATAGCTATTCATTGCCATCTCTTCAAGCAAGTTGAATGCATCATCTGGGAATTTTGCGAGTAAAACGCCTCCAGCTGCGGCATCTACAAACGACCTAGTATGTCCCATCAACCCGTTGTAAAAGAAGCAGAGCTGTTGATCCTCTGGAAATCTGTGTTGCGGCCACCTCCTCAATAAATCCCGGAATCTCTCCTAGGCCTCATACAGTGGCTCGAGAATCAAACTGGCTGAACTGCGTGATCTCACTTTTGAGTTGTAGTGTCTTACTTGGTGGGAAGTATTTAAACAAGAATCTCTGACTCAGTTCATCTCAGGTATTCACACTCCCCTGAGTTAGTGTGCCTAGCCAGTTTCTAGCCTTATCCCTTAAAAAGAAAGGGAATAGGCACAAACGTATAGCATCATCAGTCACCCCATTCATCTTGATTGTGTTGCAAATCTGCATGAAGTTTGCATGATGAGAATTGGGATCCTCAGACGGAAAACCCCCAAACTGATTTTGCTGCACCATCGAGATCAGTGTTGGCTTCAACTTAAAATAATTCGCATTAATTGGGACATTGGCAATTCCACCATAGTTGCGATTTGCCTGTGGGCGAAAGTAATCATGAATCGCTTGATGTTGGACTGCCGGAACCTCTGGTACTGGTAACTCATTGTTGACCTTGTTGGCCCTGTTGTTACCTCCGTTGTCGACTCCGTTATTGCCTCCGTTGTTATTTTACACGTCCTCCATAGCGTGTTCTTGATGTCTTTCTGCCCGTTTAGTAGCCGCACTAATTCGCCTAGCAAAAGCCTCAACCTCCGGTATGAACGGTGCTAATTCTCCTTGCTTCGAGCGAGTGTTCACGCACTACCTGAACCAACTAAAGAAAACAAGTCAAACATAGTAAGAGTAAAATTAAACAACAAATAAAAAGAAAGAAAAATGTCTAAATTAAAAATAATTCTATTTATCGCAATATTAGTACTAAAAATTTAATTAGTCCCCGGCAACGGCGCCAAAAACTTGTTCGCCTTATTTTTACCTTCACCGCAAGTGTACGGTGCAGTTTATAGAATAGGGTCAGCAAGGCCGAATCCACAGAGACTAATAAATTTATGTACTAAGTATTGGGATTGTAATAGCCTTATTTTTATCCAGACGATCGAAATTTGATGGATTGGTTTTATTAATGCAAGACAAGAATTTAACCTAAGAAGACAAAGTAAAGAGTTGATTGAAAGATCAAGGAGATGAATGGATTCCTGGGTTATGGTTTCAGTTAATATCCCCTTTTATCATCAGATTAATCACAACCAAAGTTATTATAGTTCTTCCCTATAAGACAACCACAAAGTATTTTACCCTCTCTCTCGAGATGTATGTAAAAACGTTGATTGGAATATCTATGCTAGCATCTCTACTTAACATGAGATATCCAACTCCCAAAAGCACAAAAGATTTAAATATCCTCACAAATATTCACAGACTTCTCAATCTTGTAAATATTCATGTCAAGTACTCACAGATCTAGTATTGAAACTCATCTTTCGAATTATGAATCAATACATCAAAGCAAGTTAAACCAAACGCGTTTTGATAAAACAAGAATTAAAACAAAGTACTCGAATATGGTTGGAAAACAATAACTTCAATTGCAATTAATCATCCAACAAAAGTATCCATTAACCTAATCCCAAACCCGGGAATCACAAGATGTTTAGCCAGACATAGAAAATAAATAATCCATTGACAAATTATTCAAGTTCATTTCTAACTAATCAAAAGTAAATGATACGATGGAATGTGTAAACTCAGGAATGTTGATGATCTCTCGATCTATCTTCAATCCTCAAGCGTGTGGTTGCGACATTGATCAATCTCTCCAATCCTTTGATAGAAGGTTGCTCTTTTATCTGTGTTCTAGGGCAAAAGTCCGTCTTTTTCCGTTTGTGGCCGCCTCATCTCTATTTGTACTCCGTTTGGGTCAAAACCTAGTTTAGAATCTGTCAAACTCTGTTTTCCCGCACAGACGCACGAGTGGGGTGCCATAGGGAATTTTTTCTTTCGCTGAAGGGTGCACGGGCCATGCGCTCCACGCACGACCAGCCCATGCGTGGTGCCGTGGCTTGACTCGCTCCGGCCGCGGCGGGTCGTCTTATGGATGCACGCCGCTGCGGCGTCATTTGCTTTGGAGCTGATAAGTGTTCGTTTCTTTCCGTTTCTCGCCTGGTTCGTCTGACTTCTTCTCGATTCAACTCCAAACATCGTACGTTACTTCAAGTATTGGCGGTCCTTTACCGCAATGCTCCGAATTGTTGCCAAAATGCTACAAATATCATTCAATTCCTATAAAACAAGCAAAGTGTAATAACTTTTCCACAAAACAGAAATAAAGCCCTTTTCACTCAGGTAATGCATGCATATCAACCAATTCTAACTACAATTAAGCCTAAAATACATGAAAAACACATACCAATCAGTTACCTATCGTTGTCTTTAAAGATTCTTCTTGTTCCTCGTCTTCTTGTTCCTTCTCTTCCGCCATATCTGACTACCGTTTTTTGCGGCTTTCGCCGTCACTCCTCACTCCGACGTAGTAGCAGTGTTTAACTCATAGTCATTAATAGGCATATTGCGTGAGACTGTGTCCATAGCTCGTTGTACGCTCTCTTTACCTATCATCCTGTAGGTCCCAAGGGGTGTAAGTAAGGTTTAGAAGGGGGGGTTGAATAAACCTTACCAACTTTTCGATTTTAGTCCTTTTAAAGTATTACAGAGCTAATACACAGCTAGGTCCTTGAGGGACATCTAAGTTAGTTAATCAGCAGATTTAGCCACTCAACAGACTCTATAGAGCTGTTGAAAGAATAACTCAGCTGTTTAGTCTAAACCTTAACTTGGCAGTGTTGAGTTTTTCAGCGGAAGACTTAACACCCTTGAATTTGATTTAACTTTGTTTTAACACTTGATTTTAGCACTTAGTTAATTATCGTTGGATGGCGATTATCACAGAGATATAAGATGAATATGCGAAATAAAAATATCTTTGAAATGTAAATGACACAAGTAATTTTTATAGAGGTTCGAAGATGGGGTAATTCTTCTAATCCTCTCTTCTCCAAGTCCTAGAGGAATCCACTAAGTAATGATCAATTCACAAAGTGGTTATCGATCCTAAAGACAAATTTTGATCACACATGACTCACTTGCTCCTTGGACTCGATCCGGAGATGCCTTGGTCACACAAATTGGCTTCTCGTCCGACTCAAACTTCTTCTTCACAGCGGGCAGTCGCTTTTCTACCACTCACTTTCTCAAGCTTCTTGGATTTGATCACGAATCCCTCCAATAACTTGAGACTGGTTCGACCTTGAAACTTCCTACAATCCTCCTTGGAAAGTAGACCCCTTTTGATTTTTCAAAAGTTTCCTCTTCAACAGTTTGAAGTTGTCTTTCCTTCACAGCTTTGTGTTGGATTGATTTCCTTCGAGATTTAGGCTTGAGGATTTTGTTTGAATATCTTGAGAATATTTTGCAGGTTACAGTTTGAATAATGCTTGCTCGTTCGTGGTTCAGGTCCATAACCTTTTCTCAATGAGATTCTTCAACCTTTTATAGTGAACTTTCAAAAATCTGCCCTTTGAAGAGATAGGCTGATTTTCAAAAGTCACTTGTGTTCGTTGGCTTGTCTTTTCTGATTTTTCAGTCTTGAGATGTAGACCTTTCCTCGTATTAAATGAATGTTTAGCTTTTCAGGTTCTGACACGAGGTGCAGTGCTTCCCATTGTTTTATTCCTTTTGTACGCTTCTGGGACTGAGCACTTTAAGACCAGGCAGCATGGGTGTATTACTTATTTAAGTAATGTTCTTGACTTCTGTGCAATGGATTCTTTTCAGTTAACTCCTCTTTATAGCTGCCTTTTTCCCAGGTGACTTGAGTCTGCTCCAATCATTGAAAGACTCATCTGTCACTTCAACTTGTGACGTGGCTTCTTGAGTTGACTTAATTGACTCTTCACACAACCGCCCTCAATTTTATTCGTCTTTGTCGAGTTCTTGATCTTCTATCTTGGCCATACTCAGTTGTTCCTCAGCGGAGTCTTCACTTCACTTCTTCAGTTGACTTCTTGTATTTCCAAGCATAGCTGACTTGACTCAGCTCATCCAGCCCTATCTATTACAATGAAAGATACAAGGAAAATGGGGTGCCAACATTCTAATCTAGGTTTTACATGGCATTCATCAAAATCTAAACAATAAATTCCCAACCATTTCCCCTTTTTGATGATGCCAAAACTTAAAAACCTTAAATAAAATGTAAACAACACAGATACATACAGACAATGCAGAAACAAAGAATGTATGCGTTGAATCAATCATTTTATTGATCATAGCATTCTTGTCCTTTACACAACTATTTACAAAGTGTATCAGAGCATATTTAAATCTAAGCGAATTACAAGCGTCTATTGTTGGGAAATTAATTCTTAGATTTTGATGAATGCCATGTAAAACTTAGAATAGAAATTTGGCACCCCATTTTTCTGTTGTAAATTGCATTGTAATAGATAGGGCTGGACGAGCTGAGTCAAGTCAGTTATGCCTGAACATGCAAGAAGACAACTGGAGACTAGAAGGAAGACTCATTGTGAGGCGGTGAGTGTGGCAAAGAAGAGAAGATGCAGGGAACTCGATCAAGGAGCGGTGAGATGTGAATGAAGTATCAGTCAAGTCAACTCAAGATATCCATGTCTCAAGTTGAAGTGACAGAAGAGTCATCCAATGATTGGAAGCTGACTCGAAGTCACCTGGGAAAATTAAGAAAATGCAGTCAAGTCGAGATAACTGAAAGAGATCCGTTGCACAGAAATCAAGAGAACACTATAAAAGGCTGAGGATTTT
Source organism: Rehmannia glutinosa (assembly GCA_016081115.2). Taxonomy (NCBI): domain Eukaryota; kingdom Viridiplantae; phylum Streptophyta; class Magnoliopsida; order Lamiales; family Orobanchaceae; genus Rehmannia; species Rehmannia glutinosa. Next base: position 33,340,168 of record CM071934.1, on the reverse strand, counting down.
ATTTGAGAAAAGGCTGAGGAGTTTATTTGAGAAAAGGTTAACCTTGACAACCTGATCTACGAACATTCAAGCTAACATTTGAACTGTAACCAAAAATATTCTCAAGTTATTCAAGATCAATCCTCAAGCCTACATTACGAAGGAAATCAATCCAACACTCACCTGTGAAGGAAAGACAACTTCAATCAGTTGAAGAGGAAACAATTTGAAGAATCAAGGGGTCTACATTCCACGGAGGATTGTAGGAAGATTCAAGGTCGAACCAGTCTCAAGTTTTTGGAGGGCTTCGTGATCAAATCCAAGGAACTTGAGCAAGTGGGCTATAGTAGCAAGGCAACTGCCCTGTGAAGAAGCTGAGTCGTACGAGAAGCTGAAATTTGTGTGACCAAGGCATCTCTGCATCGAGTCCCAAAGGATCAAGTCGGTTGTGTGATCAAGACTTGTATCCGGGACAGTTAACCACTCGTATATTGATCAATACTTAGTGGATTCCTCCAGGAGTTGGAGAAGAGAGGAGTAGAAGAATTACCCCATCTTCGAACCTCTATAAAAACTTATTATGTCATTTACATTTCAGCACTTTAATTTCTGCATATTACTTTCATATCTGCTGACATATTTGCTATCCAATTGATAATTAACTAAGTTCTTAAACCATGTATTAAAACAAACTTAACCAAATTCAAGGGTGTTAAGTCTTCCACGAAAAACATATCACAATGTCGAGTTAAGTCTTTAGTCAAAAGCAATTTGAGTTATTCTATCAACACTCGTCGAGTCGTTGAGTGACTAATGGCGATTAACTAACTTAGCCGTCCATCAAGGACTCAACTGTGAAGTATTAACTCTGAACATTTTAAAAGGACTAATTCAAAAAATTGGTAAGGTTTATTCAACCCCCCCTTCTAAACCTTACACTCACACCCCTTGGGACCTACAAGTGGTATCAGAGCGGTTGGTTCATTGAGCCTTACGCACTGGTTACTGAACTAGATCTCCAAATTTTTCAAAGCTTGTTTTAGTACTGAAGGAGAAGAAGATGCTGCTCCCAGACCAGCGATGGTTGAAAAACTTAGAGCTGAATGGACAAATGATGACAGGAAAAGATATAACTTGGACAATGTGGCCAAGGACATTCTCTACAAAACCTTGGACAAAGCCATGTTCAACAAAGTCAAATCATGCAAAATGGCAAAAGAAATCTGGAAAAGCTAACCTTGATTTGCGAAGGCTCAGAGCAAATCAAATAAAATAAACTATTTGTGGTTGTACAAAAATTTGAAAACTTTAAGATGCTTGCAGGAGAAACCTTGGATCAGCTAGATGCTCGGTTCACAGAAATCACCAATGAACTGTCTGCACTTGGAAAAGAATATACACAAAAGGAAATGTGTATGAAGATTCTAAGAAGTCTCCCAACTGAGTGGGATATGAAGGTCATGGCCATGAGACATTCCATGGACCTATCAAAAACATCCAACCATGAGTTGTTCTCAGATCTCAAAGCTTACGAATTTGAGCTGAGAAGAAAAGACCAAGAAGAGACAGTTGTGCCCAAAACAACTGCTCTAATTGTTAAGGATGGCAAGAGAGCTGAGGTCAAAGAAGTCATTGACCAAGAGGAGATTGCCCTGATGGTTAAAAGGTTCAACAAGTTCTTCAATAAGAACTACAAAAGAAGCAAAGGTGAATCCTCCAGAAGACACTGAGCTCCCTCCAAGTCAAGGGAAGAAAGACCACCCAAGAGAACAGAGCATCAAAAAGTTGAATATCAAAGAGCTGACAATCCAAGGATGGAAAGAACTGATCAAAAAGTTGAAAATCTATGCTGGAACTGCAGGCAACTTGGTCACTATTCCATTGAATGCCCGTATCCTGTAGTCAACAAATACAAGAATGAAGAGGAAAGAAAAGTCTTCAGAGAAAGAAGACAGGAAAAGAGAAAAGCAATGTTGGCCGCAGAGAATGCTGATACAGTCAAGTCAAAAGACACAGCAGACTCGGAGAGTAGTGAATCTGACTACTCAAGTGACTCTGAAGAAGAAGCCTTGATCTGTCTAATGGCTAAAGAACAAAACCAACTAGACCAAGAAGATGAGGTACACTCTAACTCATCACACTCAGATACTAGTGATAGTGATTGTGACACACACACTTCATCACCCACTGATCTTTATGATTCATTAGGCAAAATGATGAAAGATTTTGAACACATTAAATCCTCACACACACTATTAAACGAGGAAAACAACCTACTCAAGAGCCAAAACTCACAGCTGACTAAGGAGCTGAGTATTCTAAACCAAATAGCTGATGAGAATAAAAGTCTAAAGGCTGAAAATGCTAAGTTAACAGCAGAGATAACTTCTATAGAAAAGAGGGAGAATGACCTCAAAAATGTGATTGCCTCATTCACTAAGGCATCTAAATCATTGGATGATCTTATTATGAGTCAAAGAGAATGTGGAGACAAGACAGGCTTAGGATTTAATTCCTCTGTGCTATGTCAAGCTCCAAAAGTGATTTTGGAAAAAGGATCTTCAAGTAATGAAGTATCTCTAAAACCCAAAACTCCAAATGGTGCACACATATTTATTCCAAAGCACAATCACAAGCAAACTGGCCTTGGTTATAAAGGAAAAGGAAAACAGCCAGCTGAGTATACTGAGAGGATAGCTGAGAAGAAATCCAGCAGAGTTCCTCAGCAAACTCCAACCAGGAGATACTTTGTAAAGAAGAAACAGAGCTACCAAAAGCCCCATAAATTCTATAAAAGAAACACATATGATGGGAATGGTAGAAAATATCCAAGCCAAGCTGATTGGAATAATGTGAACTATCAGCAAAGATCTATGGAATACAAGCCAAAGTGGCAAAGGCCTAGAACTCAGCAAAGGCCATTCCAAAGGCATAAGAGCTATCATCAGCACACATATGCACCTAGGCACTACACTCAGAGATTTCACAACTACCCAAAGAAGGCAATTGCTAAAACACATACACAGGCATACAGACAAAAGAGACAGATGTATGAACCTAGAACCCCCAAGCAATTTGCCAAAATTAATTATGATTATGGCAGCGATAGATGGCAACCCTTAGAGTCAAATCATTTGGCTATAGGTTGGTTGGATCATCTTACAATACTAACCCCTCAGGACCCGACAAATATGGGTACCTAAAACCTAATTTCCTTGATTGCGGGTTCAAGAGCAAATGAGTGAGTGCCAAGGAACCTGGTACATGGATAGTGGTACATTCCGGACACATGACAGAAACAAGAAAAATTTATCAAAATTCAAGGATGTTAGAGGTGCAAAAGTCATATTTGGAGGGAATGAAGCTCCAGGAGTAATAAGAGGCATTGGATCCATCAAGAAAAATGGATTAGAAATTACAGATGTTGCATATGTTGAAGGCCTCAATTTCAACTTGCTAAGCATAAGTCAACTCTGTAACAAAGGCTACAATGTTGGATTCAATATGGGTGTATGCCAAATCAAGGATGCTGAAACTAATGAAATAGTGTTGCAAGGATGCAGACAAAAGAACATGTATGTGGTAGATTGGTCAACTGCAACACCAAGCACTTGTCTGCTAGCAAAGAGCATAACTGAATCAAGTTGGCTGTGGCACAAGAAGCTGAGTCACCTGAATTTCAAAACTATTACCAAACTTGCAAGAAGTAATCTTGTGGAAGGACTTCCAGACTCAGTATACAAGAAGGAAAGTATATGTGATGCATGTCGGAAGGGAAAACAGATCAAATCATCATTCAAAGAAAAGACATGTTCATCTTCAACAAGAATATTGCACTGCTACATATGGATCTATTTGGTCGATTGAACCGGCAAAGCATAAGTGGGAAGAAATACACCTTGGTGGTAGTAGATGACTACTCAAGATATACATGGACAATATTCATGTGTAAGAAGAAAGAAACTCTGCGAAACTACCCACGGTGATGAAGAGAATCCAAAATGAGAAGAGTCAAACCATTATCAAAATAAGATCGACAGAGGAACCGAGTTTGTCAATGGAATAATAACTCGATCTTGTATTGAAAATGGTATTGGTCATGAATTATCTGCAATAGCAAGGACTCCACAAAGAAATGGAGTTGAAGAAAGAAGGAATAGAACTTTCAAAGAAGCGACAAAGGACTATGTTAGTTGAAGCAGGGCGCTAAAAGATTTTGGGTCAAGCAATAAACACAAAGATGCTATACTCAAAATAGATGCATGATAACAGACGGTGACAAAGACTCCTATGAGATTTGGACGGGGAGAAAGCCAAATGTTGCATACTTTAGAATATTTGGATGCAAATGCTTCATCTATAACAATGGCAAAGATAATTTAAAGGCTTTTGATGCTAAAGCCGATGAAGGTATCTTCTTAGGATACTCATTTGAAAGCAAAGCCTACTGAGTGCTCAACAAGAAGACAATGGTTGAAGAATCCATCCATGTGGTGTTTGATGAACCAAATGTAAATGGAGAAAACATTGAAGAGTCGGTGATAAGTCAATCAACCAACCATGCGTAAGAGTCCCTATGTTGAAGTTTGAAGAAGGGAGTTATAAGCCCGGATGAAGAAGAGATAGCCGAGTCTCAAAGACATTTGTAAAATCATGACTAAGTGATGATGAGAGAGCTGATCAAAATAACACACCAAAGACGATTGAATCCAACTAACCTACTCCAACCTCGATATAAGATGGCCGAGAGACCATCCACGTAACTAATCATTGGAGATGTAAGAGAAGGTGTGAAAACTAGATCCGAACTCAACAAGAAGCAATGTTTACTTGCTTCATCTCACAAAAAGAGCCAAAAGATGTGTCACAAGCATTGGATGACACACATTGGATTCAAGCTATGCAAGAAGAGTTGAATCGGTTTGAGAGGAATAAAGTGTGGGAATTGGTTCAAAGACCTACCCATCAAAACGTTATTGGCACTAAATGGGTGTTGAAACAAGATCAATGAGGAAGGTTCGTGGTGAGAAACAAAGCAAGATTGGTAGCCAAAGGGTATTGCCAAGAAGAAGGAATAGATTTTGATGAAACTTTTCTTTCTTTGCCAGCAAGATTGGAGGCTATAAGGATGTTTCTTGCCTATGCAGCTCACAAAGACTTTATTGTATATCAAATGGATGTAAAGAGTGCATTCCTTAACGGGTATTATTAGAAGAAGAAGTATATGTTGAACAACCTCCAAGATTTGAGCGAAGACTCTTGGAGATAAGGTATACAAACTCATAAAGGCTTTATATGGATTGAAACATGCACCCGCGAGCATGGTATGATACATTATCACAATTTCTAAGCGAGAACGGATTCACAAAAGGCAAAGTGGATAGAACACTCTTAATTCAACATGAGAAAAGTATCTTTGCTTGTTCAAATATATGTGGATGACATCATCTTTGGATCCACAAACAAAGAGTGTGTGATAAATTCTCAAATCTCATTCAAAGCAAATTCGAAATGAGCATGATGGGAGAACTGACATTCTTCCTTGTACTCCAAGTGAAACAGCTGAAGGATGGAACCTTCATAAGTCAGACAAACTATACCAGAGATTTAATGAAGAAATTCGGTATGGAAGAGAAATCTTCGTGAAAATACCAATAAACACATCAGTCCAAAATGGATATGGATGCAGATGGCAAGCCGTAGATCAAACAAGATACGAGCACTTATTGGATCTTTGCTCTATCTCACGGCCAAAGGGCGGACATCACCTTTGCGGAGGTGTATGTGCAAGATTTCAATCGCCCCAAAAGAAAGCCACATGATTTGCGGACCAAGAGAATTTTGAGATATTTGAAAGGATGCTAAGAAGTTGGCTTATGGTATCCAAAGGAAGGTGGATTCAAGCTAATTGGCTATTCAGACTCTGACTAAGCTGGTTGTAGAGTTGACAGGAAGAGTACCTCAGGCACATGTCAAATGCTTGGAAATAGGCTAATATCCTGGTTTAGCAAGAAGCAAAATTCAATAGCCACCTGTACAGCTGAAGCAGAATACATAGCTGCGGGCAGCTATTGTGCCCAAGTCTTATGGATGAGACAACAGCTGAGAGACTATTGTTTGATAAATGGTTTTATCATGATTTTGATGATTTTGTTTTTATACCAAAACAATGTTTTTAAAGGTTGTCCAAATACTCCTAAATGATTTAAAATGGTTTTAATATTTTCGGAGTATTTCCTCAAGTTTACTTTCGACCATATTGGACAACACATTTAAGGATTTTATGTCAATGGGTTTTTACATTGAAACTATGTTTCTAAATGTTGTCCTAATACTCCCGATCGGTCTAAAATGTTTTCACTATTTTTCGGAGTATTTCTTGAAGTTTATTTTCGATATAAAATTGGACAACACTTTTGTTTTGAGGTCAACCGGTCGCCGTATAGGGCAACCCGTACGAAAGTTGAGAAAACAGAAAACTTCATGTTTGCGAAAATGGTCAGGCAACCGGTCGCCCTATAGGGCAACAGCGGTGCCGCCAACCGGTCGACCCTGGGCGACCGTGCACTGGAGCAAAAATTGAAACAGAACATTTGCCCCGTTTTTGAAGTTGTGCGACCGGTTGAAGTAAGGGACGACCGGTCGAACCCTACGTCGACCGGTCGCCCTGTGTAAATGTGTATTCTCATTTTCAAACTTCTATTTGTGTGCGACCGGTCGCCCTTGAGTTTGACAGCAAAAATGTAACCGTTGTGCAGCAGACATCTTTTCCTTAATTTGTGGGATTGATTTCTAACAGCTATAATCTTGATTTTAATTGCAATGTTTTGTAGAAATCAGATTCCAAGAGGAGCCTATCAAGTATCAATCATCTCCTATAAATAGAGGAAGTTTTGAAGCACAACAAAAAGAGAGAAAACTACAACACAACAAGATACACTCAAGAATACACTTGTTCTTACATTGTCTTATTTCTTGTTGTAATTTGCCTAGCTATTCACTTTCACATTCTTGAGGTCTAGGCTATTCTTGATTACACTTGCACTCTATTGTATTATCAATTATCGAGTTGTAATCTTGAATTTTTGGGTTATCATTCAACACAAGATATCCTTGTGAGTGTTCTTGTGGTAAGAGCACACTTGGGTGATCTAGGTGTTAGGTGTGAGAAGATTGTGGTAATCTTCTTGTTGAGGTGTTGAAGAATTTGGTATTCTTCAAGGTTGAAGATTGTGGTAATCTTCACAAGGCGCCGTTGGAGATTGTGGTAATCTTCAAGTGAGATTGTGGTAATCTCAAAGGTGGTGTTGAAGAAGAGTGTGGTGCTATTCAAGGTGTTGTTGTAAGTTGGTGTTGTATTAATTTTTGGTAAATTAATAAAATCTTTTTTCTTTTTGAAATCCATCCCGGATATACTGGGGTGGTAGAGGATTAGGCCCTAGGTGGGTTGAACCTCTTTAAATCGACGTGTGTTGTTTACATTCCGCACCTTTATTATTGTGTTTGAGCTTTCGGTTATAAAAAGAGGGCGAAATCGAAAAGATGGAGATAATCTATTCACCCCCCCTCTAGATTATCGTAGCCGCTTGGACTTACAAGTGGTATCAGAGCCAAACTCTTTGGCAAGCTCGTTTCACATCGCGAGTGAAGAGAAACGATCGTCGGCTACGAACGAAGCTCATCTTTCCGGCACCTCCACCACCAAGCCACCTCGGTTTGATTCCAAAAATTTTACATTTTGGAAAGAAAGAATGGAATGCTATTTACAAGGTTGCGGGTTCGACATTTGGAACACCGTCATTAATGGAGAATCCATTCCGATGAAAGATACACCACACACCTCAAAAGGCTTCAAAAAGCTCAATGATGAAGAGAAGAAAATCATCTCCTTAAATGGTAAAGCTCTTAATATTTTACATTGTTCTCTTACCACTTTGGAATTTGATCATGTTGTAGGTATTCGATCGGCACATGAAGTATGGCAAAAATTAGAAGCCATCTATGAAGTATATGCAAATGAATGGAGCAACTCAAAAGCATCTACTTCACAAATGGATACAACATCAAATCCAACAACATGGGATAAGCCTTCTACAACCTCCCATGATGAAGAAGTTGAACAATGCCTCATAGGCATCGAAGAAGAAAACGAGGTAAGTTCTAAACCCTCTACTTCCTATGATAATGATTATAGTGATTTGCAAAATGATTATGATGAACTTCAAAATGAATTCCAAAGCTTTCTTGTTAAATACAAAAATTTGAAAAAGGAATTCAATGTTTTGAAAAATGAAAATGATAGTTTATTTACTTCCTATGAATCACTATCATGTGCTCACACCACCACACTTGACAAGGTTAGAAACCTTGAAAAAGAAAATAGTACTCTTGTTGAGGATATTAATTGCATGAAAGGGGATTTATCTAAATCCAACTTGAGCACCGATGAAATTGTTGATTATTGTGATAATTCGAAACTAGAACTTGATCATAAGTTTAATGTTGTCAATCATATGAAAAAGAATCAAGTCTCTAAGCATGTTGGTCATTATGCTCCTAGAATTATTACTTGTTTTTATTGCGGTAAAAAGGGTCATACGGCTAATTCTTGTCGAGCTAGAAATAGCTCTAATTATTGTTGGAGACTTAAAAGTCTCAAGACTAATCCCAAAGGACCCAAACACATAAGGGTACCACAAAACAATGTCATATTAGGTACTCGGCAAAATAATGATCGTAGAAAATTTATACCGCCAAGAAGACATCAAATGACTGTTTCATTTGATCAAAGAAGAAGAAACTATTTTCAACAAAGCAAATTTCCAAGAAGAGGATATACTCAAAAATGGGAAGAACATAATCCTTGGAAATGGCAAAGATATCATCAACAAGATGATTTTCAAAGAAGAAGAGACTTTCAACAATGGGAAGGCAACAAACCTTGGAAATGGAGTAATCAAAGAAGTCATCATCAACAAAGTGACTTCTCAAGGGGAAGATATCATCAACAATGGGAACGACACAACCCATTGAAATGGCATAATTGGTAACCCGTATCTCCCTAGTTAAATATGCATTTTATTTTGTTATTATGCATGCTTTTATTTGTGTCTTAATTGCAAAATGAGTTTTCAAGTATTTATTTTTTTTAATTAAGGTCTTCAATATATATTTGTGCTTTTAAAATATTTTTGAAAAAGAAGACCTTATATGATGTTTTTAAAACTCTTGTGCATTTTTGTAGACTAGTGTGTTATCATCTCTTATGGATTTTTATAGCATGAGCTTACTTGTGATATCTCTTAGCCTACACTTTTATCATTATGATTTGTGCTAGATTTGTTTTAAGAATTGTGTAGGATTTACATATTTTCACAAATGGCCATTTACGTCATTATTTGTCAAGAAAAGGCATAAATTATCGAGGTACGTTTACTTGTGTTATTCTTACTCTTATAGACTAGATATATGTATTGCCATGTGCCTATGTGCTTGTTTTTCATAGTATTTCATACAAGTGCCATTAAGAGGATTTTTTGATTTTTTTTGAAAGGCACTATTCGATTTTTGATTGCACATATTTGCTTTGTCAACTCTTGTTCAAATACTTATTTTAAATGAGGTCTCAACTATATGCTATCGGATTTTTCAAATTTCAAAAGAGACCTTTTATAGCTTTCTTAAGCTTATTTGAACTTGCATGATTTATTAGACTCTTGATGATATTCTAAATGCATAGTATGTGTTTCTTGCTTCATGGTCTATATATATAGTGTCTATTTCTACTATGCTCTTATGCAAGATATTTTGTGATTGATGATTGAGGCATGTTTTTACACTTGGGCTATTTTTCTCTTGCTTATATAAGCGATATGCCGTTAATGAGTTTGTTAAAGTTGTGTAGATGAGAAATGAAGTACTCCAAATTTTGTTACCTCAAAATATTTGGATGTAAATGTTCTATTATGAACACCTTAGATCAATTGGATGCCCTATGATGATAGTAATGAAGAAGACAAAAAGGGTATTCCGGAACAAACTCAATGACCAAGGCAACATTGGTCGAACTAAGGCGGTTAGTAGCCGAAGGTATTTTCAAGAAGAAGGTAATTTATTTTGATAGAACATTTGCACTCATAGCACATTTTGTAGCTATTTACTTGCCCATTCTTGTTTTAAGAAAATTTCAAGCTTTACCAAATGGATGTTAAATCCAAATTTCTCAATGGTTTTATTCTAGATGAAGTCTATATAAAACAACCTCCGGGGTTTAAATATTTTCTAGGCTAAATGATTGTTTTTAAGGCCTTGTATGTTTTAAAACAAGTACCCCGTGTATGGTATGATAGACTTAGCTATTTTTGCTAAATGATTTTACAAAAGGTAAAGTTGATACTACTCTCTTTGTTTGTGAAAAAGGGCAAGATTGTTTAAACTTGTGCATATTTATGAGAATATTTTTGGTGCTACTAATGAATATTTGTGCAAGATATTTTTCTAAGTTGATACTAGGTGAACTCGAGATGAGCATGATGGGGGAGCTCAATTTCTTGCTTGGACTTCAAATCATTCAATGCCAAGAAGATAGTTATATTTCAAAAGAACTCTTGAATGAGTTAGGCATTGAAGAAAGAAGAACTATCTCAACCCTACATGGCTAAAGATTGACAAAAGTTGAGAAAGGCATGTCGGTCGACAAAAAATTCGAGGTATGTTTTCTTGTATGATTTCTATAGACTCGACATTCCATATGCCTTATGTCTATATGCTCGACTTCAAAAAAACTATCCCAACAAATCTCATTAAAGTGCCATTAAAAGAAATTTTCAAATATTTGAAAGGCACTTCTTCGTATGACTTGTTGTATCCAAAGCTTTAAAACGTTCTTATTTTTTTTCGGAATAACAAGTTCGGTATCTATTATACGGTTATTCATATTCAAAATTTGGTTCGTCATAATCGAACTAAACATATTGAGATTCGATATATTTTTTAAGGGATTGTGATTTTTTAACAAAAAAAACTTGAGATGTGTTTAATTCCGTCTCAAGGATAACTCGCGGACTTTTTGATCGTTAATCACGAGTATTTTACCTCATTTCGAGCTTGATTATGACATAATGTATATTGAATGAGGTCTACGCTTGCATTTTGCACGTTTTTAAAACTTAGGGCTTAAAAATCGGATTTTTGGTTGAAAATTCGGATTTTGGAAAAGCGATAGACAAATGGTGAAAGGGTTGAGGAAACCGTCGCCCTCAACGCCGACGGCCGCCCTCAACTCGACCGGGTCGCCCTAGGCTATAATTTGGATTAAAATGGTTCTCTTCAACATTCGTCACTTTGACACATTTTGGCCATTTTTCGTCCCTTTGCAAATTTCACACACAATTCACTTCAAATGAGTTTTGATGCATGAATTATATATTTTGGGGATTATCTAGCTCGACTATCATCATCATTGCTCGTCTGTACCGATTGAATGGTAAGAATTTCACTATCTTTAGCTCAAATGGGTTGAACCCTTGAGTTTGTGGCTTATATGTTTTTCTTGATGTAATTCATATATGATTGTGATGAGCTTATTGATTGTTGATAAATGATATTTGTTAAATTGCATTTGGTGATGAAAAAACTTGGCTTGATTACATTTACAAGGGCTATATATATCATTTTCTAATTTTGACGCCCGCCAAGTGCTCGATAAAATGTTTCAATGAAAAATTCATCACCTATATGATTCTCTCGTTTTCAAAAATCTTATATATTTATGGAGATCATGTTTTGCTTATCATATGAGTTTTCATAAGCTTCTTCAAGTCGTATCATTCGACTTTTCCCTCCTATTTGGTTTATAAGCTTCAATGTTCAAATAGCTCGGTACATCGGTTTAGTTGCGCACTTTGATATGAATATATGATGTATTTATCGTGCTAACATTCTTTTTGATGATTCCAAAGGGGGAGAAACAGGTTATAAGCTCTTTAGCTCAAAGAATCTAAGATAAGCTTAACGAAAAGAAGCTACAAGCTATGGCTTCATAAAGCCATAAGTTGTGGATCATATTTAGTCCACTTGGTGAATTATGGTTATGTATGAATCATGGTCCATTGGTTGTAGTATGGACTTATATATGTTTCTAATGATGTCTCTTTGACAGGGGGAGCTTTTAAGTTATTGATACTTAAGCTCAATATCGAAAAGCTAATATTTTAGCTTATGTTTAAGTTGCTTCTATATAACTCTTGTTGTGCATGTGATAGGGGGAGCATTTGCTATATGTGTTTGAATATCTCTACTCCCATCCTTGTGTTTTTATTGCATGGAATGTTGTCGCTCACAACGGATAGTTATCTTTAACCGGTAAAATTGTTTTGTTTACAAAATCGACCTCGTTAAAATTTTTTTGGTTTGTAATCATCAAAAAGGGGAGATTGTTTGATAAATGGTTTTATCATGATTTTGATGATTTTGTTTTTATACCAAAACAATGTTTTTAAAGGTTGTCCAAATACTCCTAAATGATTTAAAATGGTTTTAATATTTTTAGTATTTCCTCAAGTTTACTTTCGACCATATTGGACAACACATTTAAGGATTTTATGTCAATGGGTTTTTACATTGAAACTATGTTTCTAAATGTTGTCCTAATACTCCCGATCGGTCTAAAATGTTTTCACTATTTTTCGGAGTATTTCTTGAAGTTTATTTTCGATATAAAATTGGACAACACTTTTGTTTTGAGGTCAACCTCGCCGATAGGGCAACCCGTGCACGAAAAGTTGAGAAAACAGAAAACTTCATGTTTGCGAGAAAATGGTCAGGCAACAGGTCGCCCTATAGGGCAACCGGCAGTCGTCGACCGTCGACCCTTCGACGACTGGGGCGAGTGCACTGGGAGCAAAAATTGAAACAGAACATTTGCCCTTCGTTTTTTGAAGTTGTGCGACCGGTTGAAGTAAGGGACGACCGGTCGAACCCTACGTCGACCGGTCGCCCTGTGTAAATGTGTATTCTCATTTTCAAACTTCTATTTGTGTGCGACGGTCGCCCTTGAGTTTGACAAAGAAAATGTAACCGTTGTGCAAAGAGACATCTTTTCCTTAATTTGTGGGATTGATTTCTAACAGCTATAATCTTGATTTTAATTGCAATGTTTTGTAGAAATCGATTCCAAGAGGAGCCTATCAAGTATCAATCATCTCCTATAAATAGAGGAAGTTTTGAAGCACAACAAAAAGAGAGAAAACTACAACACAACAAGATACACTCAAGAATACACTTGTTCTTACATTGTCTTATTTCTTGTTGTAATTTGCCTAGCTATTCACTTTCACATTCTTGAGGTCTAGGCTATTCTTGATTACACTTGCACTCTATTGTATTATCAATTATCGAGTTGTAATCTTGAATTTTGGGTTATCATTCAACACAAGATATCCTTGTGAGTGTTCTTGTGGTAAGAGCACACTTGGGTGATCTAGGTGTTAGGTGTGAGAAGATTGTGGTAATCTTCTTGTTGAGGTGTTGAAGAATTTGGTATTCTTCAAGGTTGAAGATTGTGGTAATCTTCACAAGGCGATTGGATTGGAGATTGTGGTAATCTTCAAGTGAGATTGTGGTAATCTCAAAGGTGGTGTTGAAGAAGAGTGTGGTGCTCTTCAAGGTGTTGTTGTAATTGGTGTTGTATTAATTTTGGTAAATTAATAAAATCTTTTTTTTTCTTTTTGAAATCCATCCCGGATATATGGGGTGGTAGAGGATTAGGCCCTAGGTGGGTTGAACCTCTTTAAATCGACGTGTGTTGTTTACATTCCGCACCTTTATTATTGTGTTTGAGCTTTCGGTTATAAAAAGAGGGCGAAATCGAAAAGATGGAGATAATCTATTCACCCCCCCTCTAGATTATCATAGCCGCTTGGACTTACAACTATGAGGTTGAGGAAAAGGAAATTCCAATTATGTGTGATAACACAAGTGCAATTGCAATCACTCAAAATCCTGTGTTGCATTCAAGAACAAAGCACATTGATGTCAGATATCACTTCATAAGAGATCATGTTGAAAAGAAGGACATCACCGTGGAATATATCTCAACTGATAAGCAATTAGCTGGCATATTCACAAAACTATTATGTGAATCAAGATTTGAAGAACTCAAACATGAATTGGGGTTAATTGAGCTAAGTTGACTCTCAGAAGACTCAAAGAAAAGAGATGAAACATGAAAAGCTGAAAAAGAGCTGAACTCTTAAATCCGCTAAGTGAATCACCAGACGGAGAATCACCGTGATCGAGTTAGCTGACATCTGAGTATTTATGTGCAAAGAGAGAAGAGTTAAATCAGCTAAGGAATAAGTTGAGTCATTTATGAGCAAAGTGACAAAAATGCAGTCATTTTTACGAAGCGGGAATGTTTTTAAGAATGACGTCAGCATAATTATCATTGGATATAAATGCTGCACACAAAGCTTATGATTGGATATAAATGCTGCCGCATTAAATACGAGAGATTAAAGGTTAATCGGCGTGCAAAATCTAAGCCGTTGATTTTGATCAAAATTTCAAAAACCCGCACGCCCTTTCATGACCCATACTTAAACCATTTAAATCCGTTTTTCTCTCACTTTACCAAAATTGTTCATCTCTCTCAAGGCAAAAGAAAGAAACTTCTCTCTCAAAACCCTACAAACCCTCAAGATCATTTTCTAAGTTTCGATTCGATAAAACATCTAGAAATGGCACCTACTCATGATTTTGTCAAGCTAGGAAAGCAAATCCACACCGGGTCTCTTGTGGATTTACGGCATGCTTAAACAGGATCCGGCAAAGACTCGTGAAGAAAATTGCCGAGAAGTCGGAAAAAACTGGATTAAAACCATTTTTGACGATGGAGTTCCCAATGACCTATGTGGAAGAGGTCGCACCCCACGTGAACGTTGAAGTTCACGATGAGGGCATCAAGTCCTATGTACACGGAAAAGAGTTCACCATCACTACCAAGGATCTGGCAGAACACTGCTTGTTGTCGGCGGAAGGAGTGCCGGAGATTTATGAAGCGATATTGACTGACCGCCAAGCTTGGAAGGAAGTAGCCAAGTCCGATTGTCTTTGGTCTATATCTGACCAACAAGAAGTCTGCCGAAAGAGACTACCACAAATTGCTGGACATTGTTGCCAAATGCATAGACATCAAATTTGGCAGCTTTGACCAGTTGTCCAAAGCTAAATTGATCGTAATGGCTGCGATCATTGAAGAAAAGAAGGATGTTGGGAATAAATCCTTCAAGGAGGATGGTACGTTTGGAGGTTCCCTGGGATACGGCCTGGTGATTGGCCGGCTGATGGAAGTAAAAGGAGTTCTCTTCGACATGGAAAGGCGTTCCATGTAAACAAGATGATGTTTCGATCAAACCTCTCTGGCGCACAGAAGAGAGCTTACGCTAAGAGAGCTGAAACGAGTGAGGGGGAATCAACTGACCCTGAAGATACAGCTATCTCCCCTCCTCCCAAGAAGACTTTGCTAAGAAGATCACGCCCTGCAAAGAAAGAAAAAGAAATTTGCACTCCCCTCGCAGCTCGAGTCACCTACCCCCGCATCCGTGTCTCCCCCGCTCCTGCGGCCGCAGATGGAGAAGGAACCGTTAATCCCTTCTCCGGTGATCAAGAAGAAGAGGACATTAACAAGGAAGCGGGCCTCTAAGACAATCGGGCTTCTTACCCTCAACGAACTGAGAGAAAGTGGAACCAGATGTTCCTCGGTGAAAACAAAAAGAAGAAGAAGACTTTCCAAGCTCTCCGAGCTTGAGAAGACCGCCGAGTCCGCTACTCACCGGTAAAGATACCCGAGACTAGCTGGAGAAGTAGAGTCTCCGGAAGTTATTGATGAAACGCCGTTTCATCGAGGCCGATCCCAGAGGCAACTCAAGACTTGATTGTAGACAGAGCAGTGAGGAACAAGGAATGGCCGAGACAACCAATTACCTATTGAAAGGCTTGTGTCTCCGCCCCGCAATGCAGGCTACCGAGAATGTCGGCAAAAAGTTTGCTACCCTCAATCCCCGAGCAAGAGGGACAAAGCAGGAATACGATGACAATGATGATGATGCGATGATCCCATCCCCACCATACCCAGGCATTCAAAATGTCTCAGAATGGAGGAAATGGAAGTCGAGTCGATCCAGGGAATTCCAAAGACCCAAATTTATTGAAGAAGAAGAGGAATTGTTGAACTTTTCGGATTGACCAATGTGGTCTCAAAGATCGATGAAGAAAACGCATAGATATCTTGCGGATCTTCAAGGACAAGAGAGGAGAGACGCGAGAGAAGTTGCCGAGGCTCGTGAAAAGGCCGATTTGTCCCTTTATCGGCACCACCGATCATACACATCCTCACCATGATGTCCTATCGACAGCTGAAGAGGATTCAACCTGCGGGCCGCGAGAAGAGTTGCAAATGCGAAGCAATGCAAGAATCCAGAATCGTACATGAGCAAAGGATGATGGAGGGACCAGGGGAGTCCTCCACATCATAGCTGGACATTGACCCCATGGGAGTGGTGCAGCATATTGCCACTGTTGTCTTTGATTCAGCTGCCACCAGTGTCATTTCAGCCATCAGAAGGTTGAACTTCGTATTCATGTTCTCCTCAACACGCATAATTTCTTTTGGATGAAATTCACGCAGTAACTCCATTTCCATCGTGTGGGAGACATGGAATCTCTCCATATAGGCTTGCATCCTCTGCTTCATATCAGCATTATCAGCACTCCAAACGAGCATTTTATTGTACAATGCCTTAAAATATCGAACTTGCTCAAATCGCATTGCACTCTGCTGCTGACACCACTCCCTGATTATTACCACTATCCCTCTCAAATTGGTTGTGAGGGTGGCATCTCTATTGTTCAGACGCAGATCTAATGAGTCCTGGTGCCGTTCAATCTTCTCAATATCTCCACAGATTTTCTTGAAAACCTCACGGATCTCAGCTGTCACACCTGATTCAGCTGGCGGCAATTCAACATCGAAATTAAAGTCTATTTGTACAATGGAGTCTGTAGGGATGATCGGATCTTCTCGAATCGTATTTGCGCCGCTCTTTAGCCGTCTCCTCCTCTAGCTCGCGGCTCAAGTGAAAAGGGAAATAGTTGCTCAAAAGAATCATCTCGCACATAAGGGATTGAAATTTAAGATGTGCCTTTGATTATTCTCGGGTGGAGTCTGATTATCATCACACTGTGGGAGCCGCGCATGGATGGCTCGGTGCAGTGCCCAGGCCTTGTTGAGTGGGTTTGCCATTTGACCGAGCCTCAACTGCCTTAATAGCTTCGTCGGCCTCAATAGATTTTTGTAGGTCAAGGGGTGTAAGTGTAAGGTTTAGAAGGGGGTTGAATAAACCTTACCAAATTTTTGATTTAGTCCTTTTAAAAGTTCGGAGTTGATACTACATACAATTGTGTCCTGGTGGATGACCAATTTAGTTAATCGAGAGAGTTAGTCTCTCAACGGACTCAATCGAGTCGGTCGAATAACTCGGTGTTAAGTCAAATTAACTCAATGTGGTTTGTTTTTCATTAAGACTTAACACCCTTAAGTTTGGTTAAGTAGAGATTTAGAGCTTGATTTAGTACTTAGAGATTATCTAATGGATAGCAAATATGTCACATAAATAAAAAAATATGATGCAAGAATTAATGTGCTGAAATGTAAATGACACAATAAGATTTTTATAGAGGTTCAAGATGGGGTAATTCTTCTACTCCTCTCTTCTCCAACTCCCGGAGGAATCCACTAGGTATTGATCAAGATACACAAAGTGGTAACAATCCGTATACAAGTCTTGATCACACGATTGACTTGATCCTTTGGGACTCGCCTCCCGAGACGCCTTGATCACTCGCCTGGCTTCTCGCACGACTCGGCTTCTTCACAGGCAATTTGCCGTGCTACTATGACTCACTTGCTCAAGCTCTTTTGATTTGATCACGAAGCCCTCCAAAAGCTCAAGACTTGGTTCGACTTGAACCTTCCTACAATCCTTCGAGGAATGTAGACCCCTTGATTTTTCAAAAGAATTTCCTCTTCAACCGATTGAAGTTATCTTTCCTTCACGGTGAGTGTTGGATTGATGTTCTTCGTAGTGTAGGCTTGAGGATTGAGCGTTTAATAACTTGAGAATATTTCAGTTTACGCTTAATAATTGCTTGAATGTTTTTGGTTCTGGTCTACCACTCTCGAGTCATTCCTCGGCCTTTTATAGCGATCTTTCGAAAACCGCCCGTTGAAGAGATAAGCTTATTTTTGAAAGTCACTTACCGTTGGCTTGTCTTGTTGCGTTCTTGGAATTGCCATTTCTCGTATGAATTGTTCTTCACCTTTCGTAGTTTCGACACGGTGTAGTGCTTCCCATTGGTTTATTCCTTTGCACGCTTCTCGGGATCGAGCACTTCGAGAAAGGTAGTATGGAGATATTACTTGTTTAGGTAATTTCTTGATTTCTCGGCAACGGATCTTTTCGCTTATCTCGACTTGACCGCATTTCCTTGCTTTCCCTGTGACTTGTGAGTCACTTCCAATCATTGGATGACTTTTCTCACTTCAACTTGAGACTTGGCTTTTCTTGAGTTGACTTGACCGATACTCCACTCACCGCATCTCACCGCTTCCTTCAAAGAGAGTTCCCTCTACTCTTCTTTGCCATACTCAACTGTCTCGCAATGAGTCTTCCTTCTAGTCTCCGTTGTCTTCTTGCATGTTTGGGCATAGCTGATTTAACTCACTTGACAGCCCTATTTTTATTACAATGCGTTTACAACAAAATGGGGTGCCAACTTCCTATTCTAAGTTTTACATGGCATTCATCAAAATCTAAACAATAAATTTCCCAACAATTTCCCCCTTTTTGATGATGCCAAAACTTAAACCATTCAAAAATGTAAATAGGAAAGATACATACAGATAGTGTATTCACATAGAATGTATGCGTAGAATCAATCCTTTTATTGATCATAACATTCTTGTTCTTTACACAATTTACAAATGTGTATCGTGAGCAAACATTTGTCTACACAAAAAAATAAAGAATTTATAGCTTTATTGCGTGTAAGACTTACATAGTATGTATTTACATGAAATACATGAAGGGGTGGACAAAGAACACTTCATCTCCTTCATTGCTCTCCTTCTTTCATCTTGTTCAAGATCTTCTCGCTTCTTCTTCTCTTTTTCTCATCGTCACCGCCTTCTTCTTCTTTTCATATGCCTTCCTCGCAACTTCATCTCTTCTTAATCTCTTGTCTTTCCTCCCATAGCTGAGTTTGTCTTTGTTTTCTTCTTTCTATTCTTTTTCGCATACTCAAAGATTACTTTTAGCCACTTGCAAATTTGCTACTTGGTCAAGATTCAAACTTAAAGAGATCCCTCCTTTCTGCCTCGGATCTACGATTCAATATTTTCGGGGCAGAGGCCCAGTCTCAAACCTCTTCTTCCACCACCGCTTCTTCCTCTACCTCCGGGCGTGTATTGTACTCGAGGTCTTCTTCTTTCCAAATTGAGTGACTTCACGGAGTGACAAAGCAGGTGATCGCTGTAGTCCGCCGTCTCGTCGCCTTCTTCACATAACGTGAGACCCTTTTCCCAAGATAAGTCCCAAGCTTGAGCCATAGACATATTTGCAAAGTATCCTTCGATGAAGCGTTTTAAATTCATCAACTGATCGTGGCTCTGTCCCGACATCCGAGATGGCATAAGTGTCTCGCTTCACCGGGAATGCCTCCATGTTGTTTCAAGATGTTCATAACTCGGGCATCCATTCTTCCTTCCACTTCCTCCATCCCTACTTCAATTGTCTTTCTCTTTTCACCAGAGATATAGATATAGCCCAGTGTTGAGTGGCGAGTCACTGGAGTTTGTCACGATAATATCACCAGGACAATACCTTTGTTGGGGGTTTGTGCGATCATCAAGGTCACATCTTTCGATCCTTCCTCAACCTGACTTTCCTTTCTTTTGTTTCAACACTTCTCACTTATTTTCCTTCAGCTTGCATCCTCTTTTTCTGCCTTCGATCTCTTCTCAGATGGCGTATTCCTCTTTCCCCTTTTTGGCATCATCAAAGGAGAGAGGAACGCTCTGAAACATACTTGCAAAGTGAAATCGAGCTCTGAGCGATAGTAGAGTTCGTCTCGAGTCTCACTGCGGGAGTATGCGGCACGAGAAATTGAGCGAGTAGCGTTGGACTCGCTGAAATTAGCTTTATTTCACCCATGAGAAGGCTGAATTTTCTCGTCCATATTTTCTTCCAGCGCTCGGAGATCACTCTTATTTTGCTCACGCAGCAGCCTTTATCTCTGGGTAGTGTGAGCTTCATGCATGTGCTCAATGTGTTCGCTTAATTTCGTTTTTTGCATCAACATTCTCGCCTTCCATACAGCAACTTGTTGAACAATGTCCTCAAGTATCTAACTTGTTCCACACGCATTGTTTGCTTGTTGGCACCATTCCCTTTATCCCGACAATTATGCCTCTTAAGTCGCAGCAGGTTGTCATCTCTCGTTGTCCAAACAGATGTCCATAGAGGCCTGGTGCCTCTTCATCCGTTCAATTTCAGAAATAATGCCTTAACACTTCCCGAACTTCAAATGCTTTTTTCCGCTGATCCGATGGCCACGAAGATGTCAAAGTCATAGTCACCGAACGATGGTACTGGGATTTAAATGACAGAGCTGGTCTCTGCGGGAAGCATGCGAGCTCGTTTTCACTCTTCATGGAGGCCGGGTACTTCCAAGGAGAAAGGAAATGATTCTACAAAGGAATCATCACGCCAATCGGGATTTGTTCAATGATGAGAGGTGCACGTGAAGTTCCTTTTTGAGTCGAACTCGCGCAGCTGGAGGAGCCTGCAGCTGGACTCTCGCTTTTGAGATGGGGTCTTTAGTGAAGTGGACCATTTGCTTGAGCCTCAATCGTCTCAACAGCTTCGTTGGTCTCACCTGGTTTCTCCAATTGAGTGGATGGTCCCTCGCCTTATCGGGAGCTTATCGGATGATGATGAGATTTCCATTGGTGGCTCATCATCAAAATTGAAAGTTTGACGAGTAGTCTTGAGATCGACTTGCCCGCGGCCGGGAACATCCTCGAAGTCTTTGGATCTTTCACGGGGATGATCAGCTTTCTTCGTGGCCGCTTTTCGATCCCGGAAAGGTTACATCAGATTATCCTGGGAGTCATGAAGCGCTTATCTCCTTTCGATGGATCAATGATAGCGGGAGGGATGTTCTCTACTTCCTTCTTACCCCCGAAGTCTCAACCTCCCGGCCTTCATTACCTCCTCAGCGGTCCGATTGCGGCGAGGCTCTTGACCTCCCTTCGACAAAGAATTTGCCTTAGGTCTTCCCGGGTGGCATCCATTGGAGTTTCAACCCCATGGATTGCACTTTCATCGCCCAGTGTTAACTCCGGGGTTGTTCCTTCATGTGCCTCGACCGCACGCAGCCGTCATTAGTTTTTCAGAGTAGCGATTTGCCACTCACCGGGACAGTTTCAACTATCGGGAGCTTCGTTGATGGCAACTTGTTGTTCGTTTGCGCTTGTACTTTCTCCACTTCGCCTCCCCAGATTCGTTTAGGAGTCATCCGCAGCATTCTCCGACCTTGCCGCGGTGGAGGGAGTTTCCCACCGGTGGCTCACCACCGAGTGACTTGAATGGGGTCACTCGTCTCCAAACTCCCTACTGTTTCTTAAAGTGTTCGGCCGTTGGGGCAGGTGGTAAGACACCTTCGTTAGGGGTGGCTCAACCGGGGTCCCCACTAACCCGGTTCATCGCAATTTCCCTTAATTCCTTCTTCCGAGTGAGTGGGAAATGGTGGCAGAACAACGCGTGGCGATTTGTCAACCACTCCCATTGGATCAATTTCACCGTAGTGCTCGAGGACTCTCCTGGTCCCTCCATCATGCTCTTCTCATGAAGAATTCTCGATTCATGCACGCTTGTTGCATTTGCAACTCTTCCGCGGGCAAAGAAATAGGTCCGAATCCTCATCACTTTCCGATAGAATGTCAAGTGAGAATGTGTATGTTTTGTGGTTCCAAAGAGAGGGGCATGTCGGCCTTCTCTCTTGCCTCCGCTTCTCGATCGCTCCTTCTCCTTATCCTTGAAGATCTCGCAGGATATCGTTTGTGCGATTGTCTTCATCGATCTTCGGGATCACGAGAGAGGTCGCCCAAGGAAGTTCAACAGGTTCTTCTTCTTCTATAAACTCGGGCCATTGAACTGTTCCCGGATCGACTCAATTTCCATTTCCTCCACTCTTGCACGATTTTGGATATCCGGGGTAAAGTGGGGATAGGATCATCACATCACTATCGCCCCATCGGCTTTCTTGCGGTTCGCTTGCGCGGACTACGATTTGTGTCTTCATTTGCCTCTCACGACGCCTCAAGATACTTATTGTTTCATCAATTACACTAGGGACTCCATCCTTCAATAGCTTCGGGGTATTTGCTCCACCGAAAGTGGCTGACTCGACTCGGTTTCTCCAAGCTCCTGATCGCTTGATGATTCTTCGTCGTCTCTTAGTTCATACCAAAGGGACTTCTCGTTCGAGAGAGTTTTTCGAGACTTGGGCGGGGGTAGGTGGCTTGGTGTCTTCTTCTCGAGGAGTCGTGTCGTTTGGCTTATCGATCTCCTCTTTTGACGACTGAGAATGTAGTTGAGAGTCCTTTCGACGTCTAACTGGGCAGAGAGACACGGCTGCGGGGCGGTGACTCGGCCGCAGGGTGGAGCAATTTGATTTTCTTTGCCGCAAGAGCAGCGATGCTTCTTAGCAAAACGCAGGGCGTTTTCTTCTTTGGAGAGAAACAATTTGTATCTTGAAGTCCGATTCCCCCTCACTCGTGTCGCCTCTCTTAGCGTAGGCTCTCTTAAATGCGCCGTAGAGGTTTGATCAACATCCCTCTTGTTTACATGGAACACCTTTCCATGTCTAAGAGGGACCTTTCACCTCCATCACCGACCAATCACTGTGCCATATCCTAGGGATCCTCCAAATGTGCCATCTTCCTTGAAGGATTTGTTCCTACATTCTCGCATACCACGTAGACAAAATTTCTGGGTTTATTTTCCTTTCTTCAATGATCGCAAGCCATTACAATCAACTTTGCTTTTGACGATTGGTCAAAGTCGCCAAATTTGATGTAATCTTTATGTCCAATGTCCTTGTGATAATCCTCCTTCAAAGAGCTCTTTGTTTGTTGTGTAAACTATTTTGTTAGCATAGTCGAGCTTGGCTATTTCTTCCTGGCAGGCCGGCCATGTTTACATCAGCCGTTGATTTCGATGCCCTTCCATCCGGTAGTGAGTTAAGTGCGGCCAAATCCTCGAGAGATGGTGAGCTTATCGCGTGAACGATGACTTTATCCTTCATCGTGAATCTCGGCCGTTTCACGAGAAGCGGCATCGCGACCTCCTACACGCAGGTCACCGGATATTCCAAATAAATGATTTCACCCCGGACGTTTCCAATTTCTCGGCATTTTCATCACTAGGGTGTCGTCGGACCTGTTTCACCATATGCCACCAAAATCCACGACCCGTGGATTTGCTTTCAACTTGACAAAATCATAGGTTGATGCCATCCTAAGGATTTTTACCAAGAAAACTTAGAGATTGATTTGAAGATAGATAGGGTTTGAGAAAATTTTTGCCTTTGCTTGAGAGAGAGAAATGAACAGTTTGGTAGTGTAGAGAGAAACGGATTTAAAATTGTTTAAGTATGGTTTTATGAAAGGACGTATGGTGGTTTTTGAAATGGGATCGAAATCAACGGCTTAGACGGCCGCCGATTGAGCATTTAATGTCGTATTTAATGCGTGACATTTATATCCAATCTTAGTGTGCAGCGCTTTTTGCCTGCATTAACACGTCATAATTATCCGACGTCATTCTTAAAAACATTAAGCTTAAGAAAAACGATCGTTTTTGTCACTTGCCATAAATGATTCGACTTTTGCCCTCACGGTTTAGCTCTTTCTTTTCACATTATTCTTTGTGACTCGGTATCGGTGACTTGATATATTTTCCTTCGGTTAGTGATTTAATAATGATTTGTGAGTTCGACTCTTTTTTTGTGTGTGTTCCATTTCTTCTTTTATTCTTTGAGTGTCACTCAGCTCAATTAACCATAACTCATGCTTGAGTTCTTCAATCTTGACTCACATAATGGTTTTGTGAAGATGTCGGCCCAATTGTTTATCAATTGAGATATATTCCAAGATGATGTCCTTCTTTCAACATGATCTCTTATGAAGTGATATCGACATCGATATGCTTTGTTCTTGATTGCAACACAGATTTTGAAGTAATTGCAATTGCCTTGTGTTATCACATGATTGGAATTTCTTTTTCCTCAACTTCATAGTCTTCTCATTCTTTCTCATCCGTAGGACTTGGGCTAATAAATGCCCAGCATATGTATTCTCTTGTTGTGAGGTTGCTATTGAATTTGCTTGCTAAAACCAGAAATCACTGTTCCTAGCATTTGACATGCCCGAGGTGCTTTTCGGCCCACTCGTGATCCAAGATAGTCGAGTCCCCGAATAGCCAATTAGTTTGAATCCACCTTCCTTTGATACCATATGCCCGACTTCTTGGCTTCCTTTTCAAGTATCTCGAGTTCTTTAGCCTTTGTCATATGACTCTCTTTTGGAGCAGTATTGAAATTGCTCGCCTTACGTTTGCCAAAGGTGTGATGTCCTCACGCTGGCTGTGGGTGAGATGATACAATGATCCGATAAGTGCTTCAGTATCTTGTTTGATCTACAGGCTTGCCATGCATCCATGTTCATTTTGACCGATGTATTCATTGGTATTTACGTAAGACTTCTCCTCCATACCAAATTTCTTCATTAAATCTCTGGTGTATTTTGTTTCATGAAGGTTCCATCCTTCGGTTGTTTCACTTGGTCCAAGGAAGAATGTCGCCTCTCCCATCATGCTCATTTCAAATTTACTTTGCATGAGGTTTGAAAATTTTTCACCGGCTCTTTGTTTGTGGATCCAAAATGATGTCATCCACATATATTTGAACAAGCGATATCTTCTTTTTGTCTTGAATTCTTCCAAAAGTGTTCTATCTACTTTTCCTTTTGTGTATCCATTCTCGATTAGGAATTGTGACAAAGTATCATACCATGCTCTGGGGTGCCTGTTTCAATCCATACAAAAGCTTTCTTGAGTTTGTATACCTTATCTCCAAGAGTGTTCTCGCTCAAATCCTCGAGGTTGTTCCAACATACACTTCTTCCAATAAACCGTTTAGAATGCACTTTACATCCATCCGATATACAATGAAATTCTTGTGAGCAAGATAGGCAGAAACATCCTTTATAGCTTCCAATCTTGCTACATGAGCAAATGTTTTCATCAAAATCTATTTCTTCTGGCAATATCCTTTTGGCTACTGAAGTTTGCTTTGTTTTTACACACGTAACCTTCCTCGTTCATCTTGTTTCAACACCCATTTAGTACCAATAACATTTTGATGTGTTGGTCTTTGAACTAATTCCTATACTTTGTTTCCTTTTTCAAATCGATTCACTTCTTCTTGGCTTGAATCCAATGTGTGTCATCCAATGCTTGTAACACATCTTGGGCGGATAAAGCACAGAACATGCTCTTCTTGTCGAGTTCGATCTCGCTGACACCTTCTCTTATACCCCAATGACGTTCTGGTGGATAGGTTTTCTCACCATCTTACATCGAAGTGTTGGGTCGTGTTCATTTGTTTAAAGCAAATCGCGGTTGCTTTGATCACCGCGACTCACTTAGTCACTTCCAAGATATTTTATGAGACTCAAATATTAATAGTTCCAGCCTTTCAGCCAAAGATAGGACTCTTCATATTGATGATTCAAATGACACTGACTTTTCAATGCTTTCTATTTACACTGCTCATCAATACCATGAATGGATTCTTTCTCGCAACCATAAATCCTTTATTTAGCACTAGGTGCTTGCTTTCAAATTAGTGATTCAGGATAATCATCTGCTACATCAAGGCCTTTAGATTGTCTTTGCCATTATAGATTTACATTTACATCCAAATATTCGTAATATGTAACATTTGGTTTTCTTCCACCAAATCTCACAGATCTTACCACCGCCTGTTTATCATACACTGCTTAGTGTAGCAGCCGGTTAGATTGTTTGCACCGCACCTGCACAACCCTCGCTTCAAACACATGATCCTGAAGCCGCTTCTTTTGAGAGTTCTGCCTCTTCTTTTCAACTCCATCTCATTGTGAGTCCTTTATTGATAGTTCATCAATACCATTTTCAATAAGGTTATTTGTTATTGATCATCGACAAACCTGGGCTTCCTTCCTGTTCATCTATTTAATAATGGTTGGTTTCTTCACTAACTTTCATCGTAGTTTGAGATTGTTTCTATACATGAATATTATCCACAGCAGACTTAGTGATTATTCACTACCACCAAGCGTAGGCTTCTTCCACTTATGCTAACAACTGATCAAATAAATAGATCCATGGTAGCATGCAATATTTTGTTGAAGATGACATAGTCTTTTTTCTTTGAACAAGATTTGATTGCTTTTCCTTCATGCATCACATATCCTCTCTCTCAGATAACAGTTCAGTCCTTCCACAAGATTACTTCTTGCAAGCTTGTTAATCGCTTTTGAAATTCAGGTGTGACTGGCCTTTTGTGCCACAACACTCTGATTCACCAAAGCTCTTTTGCTACGCGGTTGACCAATCTACTTACATACATGTTCTTTGTCTCCAGATCCTCGCAACACAACCTCACCGATTCAAAAGATCCTTGATTTGGCATATACCCATGTTGAACCAACATTATAGCCCTACGCTAGTAGTTGATCGATGCTTTTCGGCAAGTTGAAGTTGATCCCCAACAGTAACATCCGCGGATTTAATCCAATTTCTCGATGGATCCACGTTCTTATTTCCACCTGAGCTTCATTTCCCAACATGACTTTTGCTCCTTTACTTTGACTTTGACAAATTTTTATTTCTGTCATAAACTGAAAATGCTCGCATCATCCATATACCAAATTCGGTGACTACCGCTTCTTGAACCAGAATCACCAGCTTGGTACCCATATTGCCCAAATCCTGAGAAAGAGACTGAGATCCAACCAACTGATAGCCAAATGATTGACTTGCGGTTGCCACCACAAGGCCATAATCATACTCAATCTTGGCAATATCATAGTTCATACAACTGCCTCCTTGCCCAGATTACCATGGTATGTTTGCAGCAATCACTGCGGGTCTCTCAGTAGTGCCCAGGTGCATATGTGTGTCGTGATGAGTTCTTATACTTTTGGAATGGCCTTTGCTGAATTCTCTAGGCTCTGCCATTTGGGCTATATTCCATGTTTCCATGCCGATAGCAATACGAAACTGAACATGCCACC